>JBBMOL010000388.1:0-35806 GCA_037954665.1 Laguncularia racemosa
CCCGGGACCCGGGGCCCCGGCGGGGGTTTCGGGCCCATGGGGTTCGAAGGGGGTCGGGTCGGGTCATTGGACGCACAGCGGGGGATGCTAAATTGACGGAGTTTCGGGCCTTTAAAAAGGGGTTGGGGGCCCATTCCTATTTTTTTCGGGGGAGGAATTTCAATGGGGTTTGGGTGGTTTGCTTAAAAAATCCCTCCTATTTGCTGCTAAACCCACTTGACATTTGGTCGCGTTTTTGAAGAACTCCGACGAAGTTTTCGATTCTCCCCCATTTTCTCTTTTTTTTCTCATTTTTTGATCCTATCTTGCCTCTTCATTTAAAACCTCTATTTATGGGCATAAGAAATCGGGGCTGGAAAAGCTCAATTTCCCCCGTTGGGAAGAAAAATCGGTTTTTGGGGTTTAAAAACCCATTTTTTGTTTTTGTGCAAACCCCTTGTTTTTGTTGCGTTTTAAATTTCCCAAAAGGGATAATTTTTATTTTATTTCCTTTTAAAGACCCTTTTGGGATTTGTGAAAAAAATTGAATCAAAAGGGAAAAAATTCGGATTTTTTTTCCTCGCCGGTGATCTCGGACAGGGGTTGAAGACGATCAAAACCCCCCTTTTTGCGTGCTTTAAACCCCCACCAATCAAAAGCGACATGTGTCCCAGGAAAGAGAAAAATTTCCAAAACAAGGATTTTTGCTTCCCCCTCGTTTAAAACCCCTAAACCGAGCCCACCCCCGCGCCCCCACCTGACCCTGGTCCCGGACCAATTGAGCAAGCCCACTTCGCGATTTTTATTTTTTCCCCAATTTAAAATATGAAAAGCGATTTTTTTTTTTTTTTTTTTGGTTTTTTTTTAAAATTTTAAAAATTTTTTAAAAATTTTTTAAACCCTTTTTTTATTGCCATTTCTGAAATTTTATTTTCCAAAATTAAAGTATTTTCTTATTTATTTTTTTTTTTTTGAATATTTTTTCCTTTTCGGGCTAAATTAGAAAAAAAATGGAAAAATCAAAAAAATTGGGAAAATTAAAAAATATTGATCATTGGGGAAAAAAATTGGGTTTTTTTACATTTGCCCCTCTTTGTAGAAAATTTGAAAAATTTAAACTACAAAGACAAGAAAAACCCCCCAATTTTTTGGCCTCTTGATTAAATAGATAACTCCTGGTTTGGGCGGGTTATCTGGAATTTGGTCTCTAGGGGGAAAAATTTCTCCATGACCCTAAAAAACCCACGATTTTTTGGGATGGGGGACTGTTAAAATTTGGTCCTAACAATTTAGAGTAACGTATCCACCCAAAAAGTGCTATAGGGGTTTACAAATTTGGCGATGGGAACAATCTCAAAAAATTAAGGGGGAGGGGTTTTTATTTTTAAGTGGAATATCTGTTGATAGGAACATCTTACCCGGACAGAAACCCTTTAAAAAGAAAGATTGTCTTGGGAAGCGTTTCTTATAAGCCCCCACCTGTCAACAGAACCCCCCTTGACTAGACTAGCGACTTTTTTGGAAAAAAATTCCTTTGAAGAGTCCCTTTAAAGGTTTCCCTAATGGGTTTATCTGCAATTTTAAAAATACTCCTACAAAACCTGACAAATGGGTTATCGGAAATTTTTAAAAAGGCTCCTACGAGCTGATTGATCGATAGTTTTGGGAAAATCTCCTATGAGCAAACTTACGTTGGATTTAAAAAGTCCTCCTTTGAGAAAAAAAACTTTAAAAAAAATTTATCTAGGAAATTTCCCCTTGGGCGAGTTTAACTGCCCTATACGAAGGACATTCCTAAAAAGGGTTTCCCCCTATGGGCTAACGTTTCGAAGGTGGTTTGGGAAAGTGCCCCATTAGGGCTGACAAAACCTATAGGGGAATTTATTTTTCTTAGACTCACGACCCTGGGGGAAAATTTTCTCAAAAGGGTGCCCCTACATGCTGCCCTTAAGACAATATTTAAAAAAGTGCCCCTTTGGGGGCTGACAAAACCTTTGGCATAGATAAACACTCAAAAAGGGGGCCCTTTGTGGGCGGGCCCCTTAAGAGAAAATTTTTAGGGAAGTGCCCCAATGTGGGCCAAACCCAACCTAAAAAAAATGTCTCAAAAGGGAAACCCTTTAAATGGGCAAACCCCCAAAAGATGAATTTAAAGGGAAAAGGGCCCCCTTTGGGGGTTTGACTAACCTATAACAAAATGCCAAACACCTCATGGGCCCTGACCTTACAAGGATTTTTTAGGGAAGTGCCCATATGTGTTGACTAACCTTATTTTTTTGAAAAACCCTTTTTACTGACTAAGCTAAATTTTTGAGTTTTAAAGATATGGGGATAAATATTTAAATTTTTTTAATATGTTTTTGTCAAAAATCGTGAAGCAACCAAACAATCGAACCTTCGTGCTTTTTTGGGGGGGGCTCTTGCCCCGTTACTCTTGCTTTGACACGGGGTTGAAGATTTTGATGTGTTTTCCTTTTTTGTGCGCTTGCTCTTTTGACATTTATGTTATCTTACTAATGCGGGGGTTTTTAAAGCTTAAGAGAATAGAATTAATAAAAAAAATTTATTGAATTTTTAAATCATTTTAGTATTTATCTTTTCATTAGTGAAGTGAGGGGAAATGTTTTAGGAATGTTTGTTGAAAATAAAATTTTGTTAGGATTATCGACCTTCAAGACATTAACTTTGCTTGTAAAAATTAAAATTTTGGACTCAAAAAAAATTTTGTTTTTAATATTAGCTTTCAAAAACTTTGGGGCAAAATTCAATTCCCGCCTAAATAATACATCTTAACACAACGCTTTGAGGGGGTCTCTCAATTCTGGACCATCCATTTGAGTCAAAATCAAGCGCCTCCGCAATGCCTTCTTTACTAAAAGGGGGCCTTAAATAGTTCGGGGAAAATTTTCCCTTTTGGGAAAATTTTGGGTGCTTTTGGGGGAAATTTTTTCCTTAGCCCCAAATCCCCTTCTTTGAAGTATCGAGGCCTCATTTTCTTTTTTAAAGCTCGGGCCATCCTTTGTTGGTAAAACGGCCGTGACATAGTGTATGAGTCTTTTTTCATCAACAGATTAAAGCTGATCAAGCCTTTTTTTTTACCCATCTGTTTCCCAGTTAACTGTTTTTCTGACAAATTCTGAATGTTTGGTATTTCGACCTCGACGGGAAAGAAAATTTCTTCAGTACCATATACCAACAATTGGGGTACTTCATTAAATTTTCTTATTGAAGTCTTATAACCATGAGAGCAAAGGGAACATCTAAACTAATCTTTGTAATTATTTTCATTTTTTTGATGATTTTTTTGATATTCTTTTTCCCTATTTCCCTATTGCCCCCCCTTCATCAAAGGGTCGGAAGGGAGGTTTTTTCTAGGGTTTATGGGGAATTTTTGACATAAACCGTAAACGACTTTTTTTAATTAAAAATTGGTCCCAAATTGTGGGTGATGATGGCCCTCGGGAACCTAAATCGAGCTATTATACCCCTTTTTAAAACGAACTATACCCCTTTGGTGACATTGCATATGATGAAGTTTCAAACCCCTTGTGAAGTAACCCAATTTTCTACCAAAAAAAAACCTGTGCCCATTAGAGCCGTGGGAGTGTTTGGGCGTTTAAATGTCGTTTCCCCCCACTTTGGAAAAAGGGCCATGGTGCTGAAAACCCAAGTGCAACTCGTTGGGGGGAGAAATTTTTTCTGGGTTTGCGTACACTTGACACAAAACATGCTTGACAAAATTTTATGAATCGTTTCCCCATGTTTACCAATAGTTCTTAACCTCATAAATTTTTCTGGCCAACATAAAGCCGTTCAAAAGGGGCCCACATACCCTTCGTGAACTTTTTTCCCCATCATTTTAAACATGCTTCGTTTTTATCCCACACATTTAGGGCCAAAAAAAAAGGGTTTTGAAAAAAATTTCAAAAAAAAAAAAAAAAAACAAAAAAATTTTTTTTAAAGTATAGACCCACTTAATAAAAAATTGACTTGCTAACCTTCTGAGTGTTCTTTGGGTCATTCTTGCTAGCCATTTGGGGGTTTTTGCTTTCTTGGAGAAAATTTTTGATGTCGTGATACGGGCCGCCCCCTTTTGTGTTTTTTCCCTTTGGCAAAACAGAAAGGGGGGCCCCGTTTTTCGATGTCTTTTTTTAAACCATTTGGGATTTCACCCCCCCTGTTTTTTAGATCATAATCCCAAGTGTGGCAGTGCATCGCAAACTAATTCTGAGTTTTTTGGGACTTTATTTAAAAAGTGTTTGGGCCCTTGAATTTTTTCCGTTTAAAACCTGTCAAATTTTGAGGGAAAGGTATTTAGTTGGGGTTTTTTATTCTTGTATTCCCCTCTTGTCTGTAGTAAAAAGTATGAACCCCCTTATATTTTCAAATTTCGCAAATTTCCATTTGGCAACCCAAATCTTTTTGGCCGAGGATGCCCCCGCCCAATTTCCGCATAAAAATTGGAAAAAAGGAAAATTTTAAACTTTTTACAAAAGGGAAAATTGTGTTCCTCTGGGATATCAACACTGCCCCGCCCCCCAAAAAACGAATAAAATTGGGGGCCCCCGTCGAAAAAATTCCCACTTAGGCTCTGCTCTACCCCAAACGGTTTTTCTATTTGGTTTAAAACCTTCCCGTTAATATTTTTTCGCCCGGGAAATTGGTTTAAATTTTTCGGGGGAAAAACTCTTGGGATAGGGTGTTCCCCCCAAAATTGGTGGGCAAAAGCTTGCCCTTCATCGAGTTTTTAAATTTTTATGTGTATAAAAACCTCTGATAAGAGCATTTTCCTTTTTAGAGATTCTCCTTATAAAAACCGGTTTCCGCTAAGTATTTCGGGGGGATTATGCCCGGGTTCCAACAACTCAAAATAATAGTAAAGGGTTTTTTTCCCCTTAACCGGTGCATGCCCAAATCAAGCACAGAAACCCCCTCTCTACCTTTGAATACCTCTTTTCCTTTGTTTTGAATTTCCCTTGCTCAGATAATATATGGAACGCTCTTTTCCCTCTTCATTTTTCCCCCCCCCCCAACACGAAACCTATGGTTTCGGGGAGAAACTTTAGGTATAAAAAATAAGGGCTTCCCTGTTTCGGACTATCAAGATTTGGGGGTTTTTATGAGTAGTCTTTGATCGCCCTGAATGCTTCTTCGCATTCGTCACCCCCTTCTACCCCGAAATTTTTTTTCAACAGACAATAGGGGCCGCACTTATTTTGATTTTGGAGAAAAAACGACTATATAATTTAATTTTCCCCAACAGCTTTTCCACTTCCTTTTGACAGTGCTTGGGAAAGGGAAAGCTCAAATATAGACTTTACTTTGTTGGGGTCGTTTTTTAAATGTTTTCCCCGGCTTATGACAAACCCTAAAAATTTTGCCCTTGGGCCCCAAAAAAAGTGCACTTCTCCGGTTTTAACTTGATTTGGGAAATTTTTTTCAGCCCCGTTTAAAACCCAATTTTTTCCTCAGGATATCTATATGGCTTTCTTTTTCTTTAGATTTGGGGCTATCATGTCGCGACGAAACTTTGACTTCTCGATCATCTGTCGGAAGTATCGAAACCCATCTCTCTGGTATGTTGCCCCGGCGTTTTTAAAACCGAAAGGCATGCCCTTTGTAATAGAAAGCCCCCCCATGTTGTGAGGGAAAGCCCTTCCTTTAGTTTTTTCTTCTTCAGCCTTTTTTAAATTTGTTTTAATCCGAAAAACCGCCCCATAAATGAAAAAGTGGTTTCCCGCATGTTGCCCACAAACATCAATGTGGGGTAAGGGAAGTTACCCTTTTGGTTTTAGTTTGGGTTTTTGATCCCGAAAGTTACGCATACGCTTTACTTTTCCATTTTTTTTTCATAACGGGACTTTTTTTCGCTACCCATTCTGGGTAATCGGACACTTTTGATGAACCTTACTTCTAGCAGTTTCCCTTTATTTCTTTCCCTTTATCCCTTTTGTAAGAAAGTCAGGGCCCAAAAACTTTCTCAATTTTTGTTTTTTGGTTTGACATCTTCCCCCTGTGGGGAAGGGTTATTAAACCCCTATTGATTTGGGCTAGGCCTGGCATTCACCATAAATACCGAGCGAAAAACATCTGCATAAATTTAGTCAATAGCTTGGGCATTTCACACTTTTTCTCCGGGCCCTTTAAAATGGTTTTTGATTTTGAGGGTTTTTTGGTTTTTTTCCCTGCTTTCTAGATTTTTCTGCTCCACCGTCCGTCGATTGAAAATTTTTCCCTTTTTTTCAGGGTTTTTCCAATTTTTTTGTATTATTTCGTGTCAAGGATATCGCCTCCCCAACTGACCCCCAGCGTTGGAAAAAGATTCAGCGTTTTTATTTTTTTTCCTTTGGAAAAGTCCTTTTATTTTGAAGGAGGAATCTGGGCAAAGTAAAAAAAAAGCAGATATATATAAGAAAAGGGAAACTGTAATTGAATTATAAAGAAATTCCCCAAGAAAATTTGTTTTTAAAAATCTTCTCTATCCTTAGCTGACCTAGACTATTTAATAGGATAAAAAACCAAATTTTTAAGACAGGATGCTGATCGATGTGGAGGGTTTTGGCCCCCATTGCAATTTTCCTTCGCTTTTCCCTTTGCCTTGAAAACAGTTGCTTTTTTTAAAGATTGGGGGAGGGGGGGAATTTTGCATCGGGGGTTTTGCTTGGGTTCTCTTTTATCCTGTCTTTTTCACCCCCGGCTTGTGCTTTTTCCCGAGCTATAGGAAAAGAAACCCCAGTCCAAACGTCCCCCCCCCCTTTCTGCCCCTCTTTAAACTATGGCCCTTTCCCGCCAAATCCCCCACATTTACCTCATGGAATAACTGGAAAAAGGTTTTTTTGAACCACCTCTCCAAGTATGGGATGGGAGTTTCTTTTTATATGGCATAATCTTGCTCGCCCCAAAAGTGACATCTCCTATTTGCAATTTAAAATTTTACCCCTTTTGGAGACTGGAGGGTAAAAGGGTTTCCCGTATGTGTATCCAAGGCCTTCCTAAGAGTAGGTTTTAAATAACTTTGGGGTGTCAGGACTTTGAAAATATTGGGGAAAACTTGTGGGCCAATCTCCACTATTTGGTTTATCTCCCCTACTTATGTCCCCTTTTTTTGACCTGTCCCCAAAGCCCCGACTACCGCGAGCTAGGGGTTTAAAATTGCTTTTGGGTCGACCCCCAAAAATTCAGGGGAGCCAATTGGGGAAAAAATTGAGGGACGACCCCCTTGTCAAAAAAGTACTTTTGGGGGACAAACGTGTCGTTGCACCTTTTGTGGGTTTTTTATGTTTGGCTCCATCCCCTCCTACTCTTTTTTGGGGGGAAAAATATCTGGTCCCTGGGGAAAATAAAAATCCGCCACATGACTCATTTTGGGCTGTAGCGGGTGCCCCTTTTTTGGGGCTTGAATCTGTTTGAACCTTTGAAGATGCTTCCCTTTTGGGGTCAGAAAGGGTTGTAAGAAGGGCCCCTGAGTGATATTTGGCTGGGAAATTTATTAAATTTTTTCCCTATCTTGATTCACTCGCTTTGACCATTTTTGTAAATGCAAAGAGCCCCTCTTCCTCTTTCCCCTTCCCCCCTTTTCCTATTTTGGGCTTTTTCGGTCGGGATTTTATATTTTCGGGCATATATTTTCCCCCCGAGCGGGTGATTTTCCCCCCCCCACCCAAAAAAATCGCTTTTTGCTGAGGGGCTGATAGTCAAACGGGGCGGCCTTAAAACCTTTTTGCCCCGGGATTGGGACATTGGGAAAACATATCTTTTTTTGGATCGGGATCCCATTAAATGCCCTCATACATTTTATGACTCTTGGGTTTTTTATTTGAATTTATCAAATTTTTCAATTTCTCCCCCTTCCTTTGGCGGGTTTTTTACCGGAGGTAAATTTTTGCAGGAAGCTCTGGGCCGTTTTTTCCCGGGGAAAGATCCTAAACTGAAACACATCAGCACTTGTTTTTGGTTTGGGTTTTTGCCACTTTTTCCATCTTATTTTCCCTTGGGAAAGTAAGCAGATTGGGGTTCTGGGGGGGTTTTGGGTTTTTTGGGGGCTTTTTGGTACCCGGGGCCCCATTTTTTTTTTTTTTTTAAAGGTTTTTTAAAAATGTTTTTTTTTTAAAAAACAAAAAAAAAAAAAAAAAGTTTTTTTTTTAAAAAAGCTTTTTTTTTTTTTTTAAAAAAAAAAAAAAAAAACAAAAAAAAAACAAAAAAAAAAAAAAACCAAAAAAAAAAAAAAAAAGGTGCTTAAAAAATTGGGAAAATTTATTTGGGTGTAAAAATTTAAACTTTAATTTTTTAATATTGGGGGAAAATTTTGGGGTTCGATACTTAAAAAAACAAACGAAAGATACAATGATTTAAACTATTTCCAAGCTTTCTTGGGCTTCTGTTGTTAACAAACGCGGCTCCCCCTCGATCGGGTTCTAATTTTTTTGACTTTGGCTTGGGTCCCTTTTCCCACTAGCTTCCAAAAGGCCTTTTTTCCCCTTGGGCCCCCTTCCTTTAATCGACCTTTCCCAAAAGTCCCTTTTTTTAAAACTGCCCTCAAAAAATTTTCCTCCATTCGGGGCCCCGACCTGCTCTAGTAGATTTTCCCCAACCCCTGGATTTTAAACCCTTTTCGGGGCCCTTGGGTTTGGGGGACATCTGGACCCGGTATCTCTTTCCCCCGTCTGATACCGCTGGTGGATTAAGAAAACCCCCAGTGGCTCATGCTTTTTTCCCCTTCGCCACTAACTCTCCAGGTCTACATTTGGGCTTTCGATTCGGCTTCCCAAAATGCTTTGACCCTGCCACATAGCAAATTTTTTTAGCCCCTATTAAATTTGGATCTTGGGTTTCTCGAATGTGACCCGTCCCAAGGGGGGGGGCCCAAAAAAATGTCCCAAAAAAGTACCAAAATGGCGACCACCGAGTTGGGGTGATAACCTATACATCTGCTGATTCCCCCAAGGGGTCGAGTCTAAAATTTTTTAATTTTTCCCTTCCCAAAACCGATCTAGACTTAAACCCTATCTCATCTAATGAATCCCGACTTAGTTTTGGAATTTTGTTTTATTTTGGATCGCCACTCCCAAAATTGTTGGGAAAAAAATTTAATTTAAAACTAAAGGACGGGTTTTTCTTAAAATTTGGAAAACCCCTATCGTCCCTGAATTTTTCCCTTCTCGTTTTTGTAAAAGGAAAAGGGGGAAAAACCCGAGTTTCTAAGTCCGAGGGTAACCCATTTAAAAACCTTTTCGGTTACCACATAACTCCCAGAATTGTTCCCAAATTTAAGGAAATTTTGTTTTTTATTGTGTTTTTTGTTACTTTTTATTTTTGTTTTGAATTATTTTTTAAAAAAAGGATTTTTTTATTAATTTTAAAGGGGGGACTCGAATGGGGGCCCACGTACCTCTACTCAAGATCAAACAAACCGTATTCGCTTTTTCCCAAAAACTTTAAGGGTTTTTTTGTGAATTTTTTTTTTTTAAATCCTTTTGCTTTATGTTCTTACCATTTTTTTTAGATTTTTAAAAAAAATTTTCCCAAACCTAAGCTTTAATCTGATTTTAAAATGATTTTTAGGGGAAAAAAATCCCTTTTTTGGTTTAAAAAGAAGAAAAGGATTTTTTTAATTGGTAAAATCTTTTTTTTGATTTTTTTATAATTTTTGAATTTTTTTAATGATTTTTATGATTTTTTTTTTTATTTTTTAGAATTTTGGGGTTTTGTGATTTTTGGGAATTTTTGGTTTTATCTATCCAAATTTTACATCAAAATTTTAAATTTTTATTTTCCTAATGTTTTTAAATTTTTTTTCCTTTTTTTATTTTTAAAAAAATTTTTTAAAAATTTTTTTTTTTTATTTATCTATTTATTTTTTTTTATTTTTTTTCTCCCTTAAATTTAAATTTTTAGAAAAAACTAATTTCTATATTTTCCTATTTTTTTTAAAAAAAAAACATAAATAAACAAACAAATAAATAAATAATTTAAAAAATTCAAATAAAAAAATAAATAAAATTAATTTTAAAAAAAAAAAATCCGGGAAAAACCCCACTTTCCTGGATCCGGGGCGGTACCGGGGCGGGTCGGATCGAACGATACGGCGGGGGGGAAGGTCGTTTTACCCCGTTTCCCTTTGGGCCTTTTTGCAGCGGGGGGTGTCGAATCCTACTTCCCCCCCGGGGGTTGCGAATCCAATTGGCGGTGGTTTTCTCCCAGATCGCCTCCCGGTGGGGGGTTTAACTCCGGGCCAGGTCTTCCCCGTTTTTTGGGGGCCCCCGGGTGCCCCCCCAATTTGCACTCTTTCCTCACTTTCTCTTTAATTCTGAATTTGTGCTTTGGCTTTCCCACCTCCTCCTCTATTTTTTTTAGGCGTCCGGGAAAACCCCCTTGGATAAGCTTGAAACGGGCCCATTTGGATAAACCCATATTTTTTCCCTTTTTTTGATTTGAACAAACCAACCTATTTGATCCGATTTTTGTAATCTTGGGTTTAAATTTTGGGTAATTCGGTTTTTTATTTTTTTTGAAAACCAAAAAAATTCGAAAAAATCCCCCCCGCCCCAAATTTTAACCTTATTTGGACTTCTGCCGGATTTTTCTCCGGGTGGGCCCCGAGGGAAAAGACGACCACTTTCGAGGCACGTGTTTTTCCCCCCCGGCCAAAAAAAATGCTGCCCCGTGGCACTCCCGGGAAAAAAAAGGAAAAAAATTTTTTCCCACGCACGCGGGTGGGTTCGAACTCGCACCTTCACCTTCATACGGTCCAACAAGCACGCACGAGCCCTTTTTAGCGGCCCCTTTTTTCCCCCTTTTTTTTGTATCGCAAATTGCATATTGCAATGCGGTGTTTTTCCCTTTTTTGAATTTTTTTTAAAATTCTAAAAATTTTTAAAAAAAATTTATCCTTTTTTACAAATTTTTGAAATCATTTTTCAAAATTGATGTTTTTTCCAATTTTTTTTTATTTTTTTAAAAATTTTTTCCCATTTATTCTAAATTAAGGAAAAATTTGGGGGGAAATTTTAAAAAAAGATTTTTTTTTGAGAATTAAACAAATTTCCCAGGGCAAAAATTTTTGTTTACACTGCCCCCCCTTTTTGGTTTAAAATTTGAAAAACTTAAATACAAAGCAAACAAAAGACACCATTTTTTCACTTTAAAGGATTTTGGGAAAGGAAAAAATTTAAGAGCTAAAATCCCCACGATTAAGATGTTCCTAAAAATTCAAGGGAATGTTCCTTCCCAAAAAGTGCTTTATGGGCTGACAAATTTGGGAAAGGTAAGTCTCCATCAATTTTTAGGAATTTGAGAAAAAGATAAGGAAGCGTCTTTCAGCCCTGCAACCTTGGGAAGAAAAATTTTCTCAAGAAGCGCCCTTAGGGGCTTACCTTGAGGAAAATTTTTTGGAAAGTGCCCCCAAAAAGGGTAACTAACCTTTGATGGGATTGTTTCCCAAAAAAGCCCCCCTAAAAGGGAAAAACCCTGAGAAAATGATTTTTTGAAAAGTGCCCCCAAAGGGCCCGACTAACCTGGAGTTTAATTTTCTCAAAAATTTCCCCCATGGGGTGACCATAAAACAAGGTTTTTAAAGGGAAAAAGGGCCCCCATGGGGCTGCTTTCCCCGGGTTTTGGGTTTTCCCAAAAAGTGCCCCCTATGGGTTTACCATGAAAGGGCAAAGTTTTTAGGGAAAATTGGGCCCCCTATGGGCGACTAAACCCCAAATAAAAAATGAAATCTAGGAAGGCATCTTTTTAACCGTCTTGGAAAAAATTTTTGGGAAGTGCCCCTTTTTTTGGGGTGACACCCTAAGTTTAAAATGATGGCTCAAAAAGGGGCCCCCGTGGGCCCAACCTTGAGAATCTGGGAAAATGCCCCTTTTTTGGGGGGACCACCCTATTAAAAGGGGATGTTTAGACAAGTGCCCAAAATATGGGCTTACTCATCTTACTTTTGAAAATTCTTTCTAAAAGCCTAAATAAAAGTTTTTGATGATATGAAAGATATTTAAATTTTTTTTAAAAGCTTTTCCTTTTAAACGTGGATAGCAAAATTTAAAAAACCGAACCCTTTGGGGTTTTGAGCTTCTGCTTCATTTTCTTCTTATTTTGACACGGATCGACAATTTTGATTCTCCCTTTTTTTACACAACCCTTTGACGGTAATTTAAATCATAATAACGCCTCTTTTACCCAAAAAAATAATGGATTTTCAAAAACCCATATTAAATTAAAATTATCTTTTTAGGTTTATTTTTCTTTGGGTAAAATGTGGAAATTTTTTTTTTAAAGGATATTGTTAGGGTGCAATTGTTTTGGGATTTTTGACCATTCAGGGATATTAATTTTGCTTTAAAAAAAAAACTCGACTCAATAAACTTAATAAAATTTTTGGCTTCATTAACATTGGCGAAATTTCAATTTCTTTGTTTAAAGGAAACATCTTTACAGCACTGAGTTAATGGGGTCTCTCAACTCGGACCATCCTCTGAGTAATATCAAACCTCCTACAAAACCCTTTTTTTTCCCACATATGGACCCTCAATTTTGGGGTGAATTTTCCTCGGGATCCTGCGCTTGGGGAAAACCTTCCTTAACACCAGATCCCCCTTTAAAGTACCGAGGTCTCATCTTCTTTTTAAATGCTGGGGGCCATTCTTTGTTTGGAACCGGGCCATGACAAATGCGGTAAGTCTTTTTTTCATCAATCAGTTCAGCTGAAAAAGCCCTTTTTTACCCATCTGTTTGGGTTAACTGAGTTTCGATAAAATTCTGAATGATGGTATCTCAACTTAAACGGGTAGCACTGCTTCAGTACCATAACCAATAAATTAGGGCTAGCTCCTGTAATGTTTTATTGAAGTCCTGTAACCATGAGAGCAAACGGTAATATTTCATGCAAATCTTTGTAATTTGTTGCATTTTCGATGATCTTTTTGAAATTTTTGTTAGCTGCTTCTACGCCCCGTTCTTTTGGGGTCGGTGGGGAGTTAATTTTTTGGGGTTTATGTGGAATGTTGACAAAACCTGTCAAATTGTTTTTAAAATTTGGGTACCAGTCGGGATATGGACTCGGAACTCCAAAATGGGGTATTATGCCCTTTTAAGAAGCGAACTATTACCCCTTTTGGACATTGGCGTATGAGAAGCTTTTTTCCCCCTTTGGGTGAAGAAATCGATTCTACCAGTACAAACTTGGCTTTGGATGCTGTTAGTGAGGGGGCCCAAAATTATTCAATTCCCCCATGGAAATGGCATGGTGCTGATAACAATGTAGCTCGTTAGGGGGAGCATTGACCCGGGTTTGCATAACTTGACACAAAGACAGGGACTATTTTATGCAATCTGATTCAAGTCAACCCAAAAATATCCTAACCTCATGTTTTTTTCGGGCCACAAAGCCTTTCATATGAGATCCCAACCCCTTTCATGATTCTTCATCAGTTCGCGCTTCATCTTTGCCACACTCTCAACAGGGGGTATCAGATGACCTTTGAAAGTATGGACCCACTTAATGGGAAATGGCTTGCTAACCTTCTGAGTGTTTTGGTCATTCTTGTTAGCCATTTCGGGTATTTACCTTCTTGGAAAAGGCTTGATATCGGATACCAGGGTTTGTTACTTATTTTTTAAATTGTTAAACAGTGGGCGGGCCGCTTTCGATGTCTATTTTCATGGGTTAACTTCACTCCTCCTGTTATCTGGATCATAGATGCATGGGGCTGGGGATCTCGAACTGATTCTATTCGGGGGATGTAGGGAAAGGTTTGTTTTTAATTCTCAACAGCTCGTCAAAGTGTTGAGGGTACGTCCCATTTTGGGGTTTTTTATCTTGTATTCCCCTCTTGTCGTAGTATGATGAGGACGAACCCCCATATACTTCAAAATCGCGATTCCCTTTTGACAGGCCATTTTGAGGCCAAGAATCATGCTTCATTTTCTGCATATTTTTGGGAAAGGGGAAATGTAAGTCCGTCCTGCAGGAATTTGCGTGCCCCCCGGGGAAAAAACCCCCCGCCCCCAACCCCCACAACCGAATACATTAGGGCTCCATCGAAAAACAGTTTCCTTTGGGGTTCTGCTCTGTCCCAAATCTTCTACCGGCCTATCTTTCACGGGCATATATTTCCATCCGGGAAATTTTGGGCCGTATTTTTGGGAAAAATCTTCTTGACGGGGTGTTCCCCCAAACTGGTCCTAAGGCTTGCCCTTTAAACATTTTTTTTACGTATGTATGTCAAACCGATAAGAGCATTTCCCCTTTAGAGATTCTCCCATCAAGCTGGTTTTTCTCCCCAAGTTTTTCAAGGGAATTCTTGTTAGCATTTCAATATGGTAATAAAGGGTTTTCCCTTATCATGCATACCCAGTTTAAAGCACAACACGTCTTCCCCCTCGAGCCTCTTTTCCCCATCTGTGAATTTCTTGCTCAAAAATTATGGAACGCTATCCCCTCGCATTTTTTCCCCCCCACCACTCCCAGGGTTTCAGGGAGTATAGAGGTATAAGAAAAAGGGCTTTCCTTTTTTGGGACTACAAGACCGAGGTTTTTTAAGATAGTCTTTGATTTTCGAATGCCTTTTCGCTTCTCGTCCCATTCACGGGGTTTTTCTTCTTCAAAACGGAAAAAGGGGCCGGCTTTTGTGGGTGAGTTTTAAGATAAAACACTATGTATTTAATTTTCCCAGTAACTTTTTACTTTTTTAAGGGAGTGTGGGGAAGGTAATTAAAGGGATTTTCCTTGTCGGGTCGATTTTAATGCCTTCCTGGCTTATGACAAACCCAACATTTCCCCCGTTAGCCCATGAAAGTACATTTTTCTGGGTTTAACTTGACTGGAACTTCTCAGTCTTTAAACAATTTCCTTTAGGATATTATAGGGTTTTTTCTCCTTTTTTGGTTTTTGGCTACATTTGCGACATAACTTCAACCCCCTCGATGCATAATATCGTGAAGTATAGCGCCAGGGCCTCTATACGCCCCCCGGCGTTCTTAAAACCCAAAAGGCATGACTTTGAAACAGAAATTTTCCCCATTTGTGATGAAAGCCGGGTTTTATCTTCTTCACCATTTTTATTTGATTATATCCTAGAAACCGTCCATGATGAAAAAAAGTTTCCCGCATTTGTCTATTAGAACATCAATATAGGTGGGGGGAATTTATCCTTTGGCGGGGCTTGGTTTAAGTCCTGAAAGCCCACGCAACCGTACTTTTCCAATTTTTTCATACAGGACTACATTTGCTACCCACCGGGGTAGTTGGATATTTCAAGAACCCTACTTCTAGCTTTTTTTTTGATTTCTTCTTTGATTTTATAAGATGTCCCAAAATCTTCTCATTTTTGTTTTTTAGGTTTACATCCCCCTTGTGGGAAGCCTGTAAACTACAAATTGACGGGGTCACCCCTAGCATGTCACCAACACCAGGCAAACCACTCATTTTCCGTTAATAGCTCGGTTACCATTTTTTTCTGCCCCAAAACTGGTCCCTTTTGAGGTTCTTAGGGTTTTCCAAACTTCCTAGATTTCGTCCCACGGCTCTTTCGATCGAGATTCCCCCTTTTTCATTTTTTAGCCAAATTTCTTGTATTTTTTTCGTGGTCAAAAATTCGCCTTCAACAACAACCCAGCAGCTTTGGAAACGATATCAGCGTTTTTACTTTTCTCCCTACCGAAATATCCCTGATGTCGGTTTGGGAACTGAGTAAAATAAAGAAATATATAGAAAGAAAAAAACAAATGAAAATTGAACTTGATAAAGACTCAAAAAACTTTGTTTAAATAATTTTTTCTCTACTCTTGAGCTCCCCTACCAGATAGGATAACAAAACCAATTGTTGAAGCGGATGCGGGTTAGACTAGGGGAGTTGATTTCCCTTGCTTCTCCTCTTCATTTTTCCGAAGCTCTTGAATGACTTTTGCCTTTTGGGAAAGATTGTTGGAGAGGGGGGAGCACATCTGGGTGTCGGTCAGCTTCCCCCTTATTCTCCCTTTGACACCTTTTTGTTTGCGCTTCTTTTTCGGCCGTGAATGTACCCTACCCAAACGTCCAATGTGCCCCTTTTTAAACTGATGGCCCCCTTGCTGGTCACCATGTTTTACTTCATTAAAAATCTGCAACCCGGGTCTTCTGAACCTTCTTCCCCAAAAAAGGATGGCATCTCTTTGTAATGCGTAATTTTTTCCGCCCAGTAAATGACATCTGCCTTTTGGATAAATTTCCCCTTTTGGGGGAACTAGAGGGGATGGTCCAACACATGTACCCAAATCTCCCAAGAGAAAATTAAAAGATTTTGGGATATCGAGGACCGGGAAGAAGATGGGGAATTTTGTGGACCAATTTCCACCGTAGGCTCACCCCCCCTATTTTCTCTTTGGGACCCGCAAAAGCTCTGACCACTGTGGGGCTGGGTTTATATTGCTTGGATCGCCCCCCAATAAGTCGATTTTGCCAATGGGCAAACTTAGAATGATCCATTACGAAAAGTACCCGGGAGAAAAGGGTGTCATGCACCTGACCACACAACATGGTTGGTATGTTGGTCCCCTTTTCCCCTAGCTCTTCCGGGAGAGAAGGATATTTGGTCCATTGCAAAAAGTCCGCCACGAACCCAATTTGCTTAGGATACCTTCCCGGGGCCCTGAATTTTTTTCAGCACTTAAAAGTGCTTCCCTGTGAGTTCGGATTTTATGGAACCCATGAGCGATATCTGCGCTGGAACTTTATAATTTTTCCCATGATCTTGTACACGGGCCCTTTAACCATTTTCGTGAACGCAGCAAGTCCCTCTTCCCCCCCTTTTCCCTTTTTCCACGGGGGGCCTCAGTGGGGCCCCTTATATTTTGGATCATATAGTCTCCCAGCGGTGATCCCTCCACAAAGGTCCCCCTTGTTGGGCCCGATATCAACATGAGCCTTGTAATTCCTGCCGTATCGGGACTTGAATACTATCTTTTTTTTGGGGATTTGTACCCGTTGTTTGTCCCTCATACACTGTATAACCCGGGGGCTTCTGATAGAGTTACTATGGACATTTTTCCCCCTTCCTTTCCGGTTGCCCCTTTTCAAACCCCGGGCCCCTCCGCTAGGGCCCTTGCTCACGGGGTAAAGAATATTTCACTAAATACTGAAATCCCCGTGGTTTCCCCCCAAAAGTGCTGACCGTTGGTCTCCAGCTACCACCTTTTTTTAATGGGGTTTTTTTTGAGTCTCTTTGGGAGCTTGGGGGGATTGCTTTTTTTGTGGTTTGTTTTCAGGTTCTTTGGGAAACCGACCCCAAGTAATCATATTAAGGGCACCGGTTTGGGGCGGGGGGGTTGGTTTTGACATTGGGTGCGGGGGTGTTCACAAACCCAATTGTATGATTCCTGCATAAATTAAATTTTGGGTTTTTTGTGTCGGAGCCTCCAGCCCCTATCTGTGAATCCTCTCCTGACCCTTTGGGGGAGTCACCTTGAGATTTGGTCAAAGTTCTGGCTTGTACCGGGGTTGGGGATCCGAAACTAACAAGTTGTCTGCCCTCAACTAGCGAAACTTGACTGAGTGGGAGGGGGTTTGGATGAACGCCTTGGGCCCTCACCGGTTTGCCCTCGTGGGTTGCTGGACTGGGGACCGGTCTGAAATGAAAACATGTCCCGGGGGGGCCTTTTCGTTTTAAAACCGGAGGGGACCGTGCAAAATAGTGGACTTTTAAATTTTGTTTCCTCCACATCCTCTGTGCGGTGGACCCAGGGGGTCCTTTGTTTGAGTCTACCGGTGGTGAGGGCGTTCTCAATCCTACACCCCCGGGGCCACCAACTCGGGAAAACTGGAGGAGTTGGCCTACTAATGTAAAATGGGTCTTGTCCGGGTATTGACAAATAAGATGTAAATTTCCCTTCTCTACTCGGGTTGTCCCCCTAGCGGCCTGGGCTCCCGCGAGCAATTCTTTAAAACTCACTGCTTTCCGGATTTCCCCTGGGTTGATTACAATGGGGCGATTTCTTTTTGAATTATATTGGTCATAAAACGCCCGGCTAGCTTCTCCCAAGTGTTGACAATTTTGAAGTCCAGGTAGGCATACTAGACCGTGCAGGCCTGTTAGGCGTCTTTGGGAAAGCTGAAGCTGAGCTGGCGTATGAGATACTTCTCATTTTCCAGCATTTAAACCTAGTAGCATTTTGGCAGCCTTTCCCCTCATACTTTTCGAACTCTGGGGGCTTGAACTTTTGGGGTTTTCCTCTTCTCTGTATCGGCAAATTGGTGATTCTGGCCGTTTAAAACCGTGGGGCCCCCAAAGGTTCTCACTGTCATGGAGCTGCGGAAGGGTCGTTTCTCCTCCCCTTTCCCCCCTCTCTTTCCCTCTCCTTTTTTAGGTCATCAGAGGTCGCCCCTGTTGACCTTTTGGGTATAACAAAGGGCCCGGTTAAGGGGAAATTTATCTCTTTATATTCCGGAGCTGCCCTCTACGTTTCCCCTTTCTGGCCCCCGAATACTCTTTCCCGGGGTTTGGGTATTTTGCCAGGAGCGTGCTTTCAGTTTAAAAGGGGAACGGGAGCCAGTTGTTGGACTGTTTTTCTAGGGGAATACCTAATCCAGGCGCTTCACATTGGTGTGTTGCGGTTGTCACTGCGTTGGCCATTTTTTTTCTTGAGCGCGTGAGAACCCGGGGCTTTGAAGAGGGTTTTGATTTTCGGAAGCTATTTTTTAACCAATTCGCATTTTGCTTTTTGTGAAAAATCAAGAATGATTGCAGTGTCACGCGGATGCTAAAAGAAAAGGGTTTTACCCCTGTTGACAATGTATTTGAAAATTTTTCTTTTATTTAAATTGAGAATTTGGAGTTTAAAAAAGAAATATTACAAAAAAAAGATCTACTTCCCCAGTTCTTTTTTTCTTCTTTGTGGAGGGTCAGATTTCCCACTGAGACGGGTTCCAATTCCTTTACTTTGGGGTTGGCATTTCTCCAAAAGTGCTTCTAAGGGCCTTTTTCCTTTGATCGGGTTTTTTGAAATGTCCCTTCCAATTCCCCTTTTTTATGACCGCAGCTTCAAAATATACCTCCATTTTGGGCCTGACCTGCTCCAGCTAACTTCTTCTCTGGATTTATCTTTCTGGTCTTTGGGTTGGGGGAGCTGGAACCCCATACGCTCTTTCCCCCCGTCTGGTATAGCTTTGGAAAAAATTTTTCTGGTGCTCGGGGATTTCCCACTTCGCCATCTAATTCCCCCGAGGTCCACATTCGGCTTTCAATCTGGCTTCCCAAAGTGCTTTACCTCGCCAGCTTCATAAACTTCTCACTCAAAAGTTGGGTCTTTATAATCAAAGGAACGCTTTTACCGAGGGCCCATAAACGAATCTTTGGGTAGTGCCGAACTGGCACCACTGAGTTTGGGGGTATCCATACATCCGCGATTCCGATAAAGGGACTGCGGAAGTTTCTACAGGTCAAATATTTTTTTATACAACTCCACCTGGCTGTCCATAAAAAATTTTCGGCACTGAAGCCTTAAACACTCTACCTAAATGTGGCTGGTAAGGTCTCGGGGACTTTTCCTTTTCTACACATGAAACCACCAGATCCACCTTTGGCTAGGGTTTTCCCGACCTGTCAACCCGAAAAACGATGGCTTAAAACCATATTACAGAAGGTTGAGGGTGGGGCGAAAGGGTCCCATGGGCCTTTCTTTTTGGGAATTTAAATTCTGGGTCTGTTTACCGTAGAGCCGGGGTGTAGGGTCTTCCCCCGGAATTGGGGCACCACCTGCAACCCTATATGAATATAGAAGGTCCCGGGGGAACATATGGTGCGAAGGCTGTCAAGATGAAAGCTTACCCTTTTCGTCTAAATTTTTGGGGTCCCCCCCCGGCGTCCTTTTTTATCCCCATTGTCCCTCGGGCATGAACCTGCTTCTAAACACCATCCGTATGCAATATCCTTACAACCCGCCAGGGGTTGTTACTGCGCTTACGGGGCCTAATAATCTCTGAAAATACCGGGTGGCCCCACCTCTAGGGCTTGAATGTAGATTTGATCGGGTGGGGCCGTACAATGGGGGGCTTTTCCAAGGGGGTGCCATGCGGGCCGATAAAGAAAGTAGCGGGTTTTTATTTTTCCCTAATGGAGCATGGGCCCGACTAAAGCAAATTCACCCTATCTTGTCAGTGAAGTATGGGGGCCCATCTTTTTTCTGGGGGAAGGCCTACCCTCCGGGGGTTTTACAAAGTAAACCCAAAGGCCCAATCCAACTTTGGGGCCAAAAGGTTTGAACCCAAATTTTTTTGGGAGGGACGGTTTCGCACCTAGCCACATTACAAAAAGAAAACCAGTTACAAACAAACTAAAAAACATTACAGGGGAAAAGGTCCTGAACTCCAAGGGCAAAATAACAAACCATTATATTGTCATTCAATTGTCAACCCCTTATGATGTATGTATGCAAGTAGGTTGGTTCTAATTGTTCCCGAGCTCTATGGCCCCCGCATTCTCGAAAAAGGCTCAACCATATGAGCATAGGTGGGGTAGCCAAATCGGGCCCAAAGGTGAATCAACTCCCCTTCCGCCCCAAACCTACACAAAGGCTCCCCTTTTGGTTCAAGGCGTTTTGGGTTCGCCGCGTCTACTCACACACACAATTTCATCAAACCCCCCCCGTAAAGAAAATTCAAAATCAACTAACCCTGAAAAAATTAGTAACAAGTAAAAATTGAAACACTTTCTTAAAAAAAAATTAAGAAATTTAGGGGCTACCTACTGCATGGGTTCCCAGCGGGGTTTCCAAAAACCCTGTCGAGTCTAATTTTTGAATTCCCTTTTCCCAAACCCATCTGACAGACCCATGCTCATCTAAAATTTGATCCTCGACTTGATTAGGAATTTCGTTTGATTTTTGGGGTCGCCACTCAAATTTGTTGGAAAAATTGAAATTAAGTAAAGGAGCGATTAGTCTTAATTTTTCCACATTTTCGTGATTTCCTCTTCTGTTTTTGTGAAAAGAGGAAAAGAAAAAACCAAAATTTCTAATCCGGAGGCAACCTATTAAAACCTTTTCGGTTTCCACATAACTCCTAGAATTTTTCCTATTTAAATGTGTTTTTTTGTTTCTGTTACTTTTTTTTATGTTTTTTGAAATTATTTTAAGAAAAGGATTTTTCATTAATTTTTATGGGTGACCGAAGGGGGCCTACGACCTCTACCAAATCAAACAAACCGATTCGCTTTTCAAAACTTAATTTTTTTGTGAATTTTTTAAATTTTTAAATCTCTTTTTCTTTTTCTTACCAATTTTTTAGATTTTTAAAAAAAATTTCCCAAACCTAAGCTTTAAACTGATTTTGAAAATGATTTTTAGGAAAAACACAATTTTGTTTATTTGAAGAAAAGATTTTCTAATGCTAAAACCATTTTTTATATTTTTTTTTTTAATTTTTGAATTTTTTTTATGATTTTTTTTTTTATTTTGAGA
This sequence comes from Laguncularia racemosa, assembly GCA_037954665.1. Lineage (NCBI taxonomy): Eukaryota > Viridiplantae > Streptophyta > Magnoliopsida > Myrtales > Combretaceae > Laguncularia > Laguncularia racemosa. The sequence goes on from JBBMOL010000388.1 coordinate 21,406, forward strand.
ATTTTGGGGGTTTTTGGATTTTTTGGGAATTTTTTTTGATTTTCGTGATTTTTTGGAAAATTTTTTTGTTTTGGGATTTTTGGTTTATTACTTCCTATTTAAAACTAAAATTTTTTTATAAATTTCCCAAGTTTTTTATTATTTTTCTATTTTTAAATTTTTAAATTTTTTATTTTTTTTATTTTATTTTTTTTTTTTTTTTTTTCACATTATTAAATTTTAGAAAAATCTAATTTCTATAAATTTCTATTTAAAAAATAAAAAATAAACAAATAAATAATAAAAAAAAAATAACTACATAACAAATAATTAATTAAATTTAAATTTAATTCAGAAAAAAATAAAAAAATAAAATTAATTAAATAAAAAAAAATCCGGGAAAAACCGACTTACCTGGGTCCGGGGCGGGGCCGGGGTCGGGTCGAATCTCCCTCGGGTCGATCGGAAATGGGGCGGGGGGAAAGGGCCCTTCACGGGGGTTCCTTTGCCTTTTTTGGTAAGGGGTCGAATCCTAGCTTCTCGGGTTTTCTGAATCCAATGGGGGCGGGGGTTTGCCCCAATCGCCCCTGGGGGGTTTTAACCCGGCCGGTGCTTTGCGGTTTTTGGGGCTCCTCGATGCTCTCCAATTTGCCTCTTTCCCCATTCTTCCCAAATTTTGATTCGTGCTTTGGGTTCCTCACCTCCCCCCTCATTTATAGGCGTCCCGAAACCCCCCTGGGTAAGCTTGAACGGGCCCATTTTGGTAAACCCATATTTTTCCGTTTTTTAGATTGATTCATCCAAACCCTTTTTAGCCGATTTTTTGTAAACTTGTGATTTATCGGATAATTTGGTTTTTTGATTTAATGAAATCCAAAAGATTCGAAGAAATCCAGCAAATTTTAACCTTAACGGCTTCTGCCGATTTTTCTCCGGGTGGGGTCGAGGAAAAACGACCACGGCGAGGGACGTGTTCCCCTCGGCCAAACACATGCTCCACGTTGGGAGCCCAGGGGAAAAAAAGGGAAAAATTTTTTTCCGAGCGCACGCGGGGATTTGAACTCGCGACCTTTACCCTTTACAGGGCCCAAAAGCCGCACGGCCAGTTGAGCGGCCCATTTTCCCGATTTCTTTGTATCGCAAAATTTCATATATCAAGCGGGGTTTTCCCTTTTTTTGTATTTTTTTTTAAAATTTTTAAATTTTTAAAAATTTTTATCCCTTATTTTACTATTTCTGAAAACATTTTCAAAAATTTATGTTTTTTTCCCCCATTTTTTTTTTTTTTTGAATTTTTTACTATTTATGCAAATTTGAGGAAAATTGGGAAAAATTAAAAATGATTAATTTTGGAAAATTTTCGATTCCTAGGGCAAAAAAGGGGGGTTTACAAAGGCATGACTTGAAAATTACGCAGGTTAAAAAAAATCTTTTCGCACAAACCCCTCGGCTGTCCAAAGAAAGCATCGACGCTGAAACTTTTTAACACTTCTACCCAACTGTACCGTAAGTTCATCGGTAGCTTTTTTTTTCTCTATGCATAGTCACGAGGGCCACTTGTTTCCAAGGTTTTTCGGGGCCAGTTCACCCCAAACACTAGTGGCTCACAAACCATTTAAATAAGGTTATATTTTAGCGGAGGGTCCTCTGGCCTTTTTTCGACAAAGTTTAAATTCGAATCTTTAGCCAATAGGCGGGATGTAAGATTTTCCTTTCCCGGAAATTTGGGGCCCCCAAATTTAAACTCGGGAGTGGGCATAAAAGTTTCCGAGGGAAAAATGGTGGGGAAAACTGCAGGAGAAAGCATTTACCCTTCTTTTTTCAAAAGTCTTGGGGGCCCCATAAAAAGTCTTTTTTGTCCCCATTATCTTCCGGGGGAAAGAACCAAGCTTTAACTCATCCATCCATAACAATCCTTACATCGCTAAAGGGCCTTTTTGATTTCTGTTTTGTGAATACCCAAAGTCTGCTGAAAAAAATTTGTTGGCCCGACCTCAAGATCTGGGGCATAGACTTAGTTTGGTTAAAGCTGGAGCTTGTAGCACTGGTGTACCTTCCAAGTAGATAATCTCATGTGGCCGATAAGAAACCGCGGGGTCTATTTCCCATAGGGGACATGGGCCCCCCCAAAGGCAAATTTTTATCTCCCTTTTTTTTCAGTGAGAGGATGGGGCCCTTTTTTTCTCTGATAACCCTCGCTGGGTGTAAGGGGGAACCCCGGGGCCAATACCAAATTTTGGGTCCAAAGGTTTGCACACTTGGGTTTCTTTGCGGAGGAGGCGGTCAACTACGCTACTAGCCATCTATTATAACAGAAATTTCCTAATTAAAAACCAAAACTATGATAACATTACAGGGAAATAGATCTGACAGCCCATGACGTTATGTATGCAAATAGGTAGGTTCTAACTGGTCCCCAAGCTCTATGGCTTCCCGCATTCTCAGAGAAATGGATCTCAGGCCATATCGAAGCATTGGGTGGGATAGCCTTTAATCGATCCCGAACGGTGATCATATCACTTCGCCCGAAACCTACACAATGGCCCCCCCGTCTTAGGGTCCTAAGACGGCTCGGAGTTTGACCGTATCTATTCACACAATTGTATGCATGCAGACCCAACAACAAAAGTAAAATAACTGAATCATAAACTTAGCTAAATCCTTGAAAGGTTAGCAACAAAACAATAATCAAAAGACATTTCTTAAACAGGAGCAATTTGAGGAGATTCAAGTGGCTACCCTAATGGAATATAATCCCCAGTGAAGTCGCCATCCTGTTGAGTCTAATTTTTTTGATTTTCCATTCCTAATCCGATCTATACTAGACCCTATGCTCATCTGATGTAGATCCTCGACTTGAGTTAGGAATTTCGTTTTGTTTGGAGTCGCCACCCAACTGTTGTTGGGAAAGATTGAATTAAGACTAATTGAGCAGATTAGTCCTAATTTGGACTACTAGTCGTCGTGATTTCCTCTTCTCATTTTTTTTGAGAAAAGAGGAAAGGGGAAAACCAGAGTTTTTAAGTTCGGAGGCTAATATATTAAAACCAAAAGGTTACCACCCTATTCTCCTAAAATCTACTCCATCTAGAAATGTCTTTTTTTTTATTTTTTTTGTTGTCTTTTATTGTGTTTTTGAGTGAATTATTCTAAGAAAATGATTTTTTTTAAGGGTTGCCCCAAATGGGTGCCTATGTACCTGCTATTCAGGATCAAACAAGCCGTAGTTCACTTTTCTTGAAAAAATTTAATGTGTTTGTGAATTTTAATTGTGAAATTTCTTTTGATTTATGTTTTTATCATTTTAGGATTTTTTTAAAAAATCTAAGCCTAAGCTTGATAATTTGATTTTTGAAAATGGTATTTTAAGGAAAAACCAATTTTAGATTTATTTAAGAAAATGATTTTTCTAAATGATAAAAAAATTCCATTTTTCTATTTTTCCACTCATTTCTATTATTATAAACTTAATTGATTTTTATTAATTTTTATGATTTTTTATAATTTTTATAATTTTTTTTATAATTTTTATTAAATTTTCATTGAAAATTTTCTCCTAAATCTTTCACTTATCCTATTCTAAAATCTAAATTTTTATTATTATTCTTTTCTAATATTTTATTATTTTCTTTATAAATTTTCACATTTTTATTATTTATTATTATTATTATTTTTATTATTCATACTAAATCAAATCCTAAAAAATAATCTAATTTCTAACATTTTTCTATTTTTTTGAATTATATAATAAATAAACAACTAAAGAAAATTCAAATAAAATAAAATAAAATAAATAACTAAATACATAAAATAAAATAAAATAAAAAATTGAAAAATCCGACTTACCTGGATCCGGGTCTGTGTGAGGGTCGGGTTGGGTCGAATCGGACACGGCGGCTGGGGATGCTCGTTGACGGCGTTTCAGTGGCATTTCGAAGCGATTGAGGTGTCGATTCCTAGGTTTTCGGGGGTGATGAACTCAACTGTGGCGGTGGTTTGCTCCAAAAATGCCTCATGGTGGCTGCTCAACACTTAATCGGTGGTCGTGGTTTTGAAGAACTTCGGCGAAGCTTCGATTCTCTCCCTTTTCTCTCTTTTTCTCACTTTTGATCCGTGATCCTGCCTCTCCACTTCATCCTCTATTTATAGGCATAAGAAATCGAGCTGGATAAGCTCGATTTCCACGATTGAAGCAAATCGGATTTGCAGTTAAAAACCCATCTCGATTTGTACAAATCCATTGATTTGTTGCGATTTGATTCCAATTGGATGATGTTTATCTTATTTCTATTGAAGATCTGTTGGATTTGTGCAAAAAATCGAATCAAAACGGCGAAATTCGGATTTTTCTCCTCGCCGGCGATCTGCCCGCAAAAAAATGCGGGGGCGGGCCAAAAAATTTTTTGGGCCCCTTTGAAAACTACGGGGCCCCCTTTTTTGGGGCCCTCCCCGGGGTGGGGGCCCCCGTGGGGGGGGGGGTGAGCAAGTTTTTCGCGGGCAAAGGGTTTTTGGCCCCGGGGGGCCAGAAAAAAAAAAAAAATTTTCTCCCTCGGCAAGGGGCTTTTTCAAATGGGGGGACCCATTAAAAATGAGGGGGGAAATCATGCCGGGACCCTACATCGGGGGACCCAAAATGCTCCTTTTTTTCTCCCTTTTTCCCCCTTTCCCCTTTATGCTCCCCCGGGGGGTGCTGTTCCCCTGGGAGGAAAAATGGCCCCCCAAATCGCACCCCTTTTTTCCCCCAATTGATTTCCCCTTTTTAAGCTGCCAATGGGTTTAGGGGTTTGGCAACTGGGTTTAAAAAGTCCTCCCCTGGGGGGCCTTAATTTTTTCCCTTGGGGATTTTGGGGGCTTAGGAAGTTTTTCGAACTGGGTTAAAAAGCAACTGGTTTTTTACATTCCCCTCGAAATTTAAACCTGGCTCAGAAAAAAAAAGCCCCTTTGTCGGGGGGGAAACCCCCTTCATTTCCCCCCTTTTCTTGGGAAGATTGGGGAAGGGAAAAAAAAGAGGGTCAGCCCCAAAAAGTGGGGCCAAATTTATTTCCCCCTTGGGCCTTTTTACCCCCTTATGCGTATTGTTTTAATTGGGTTGGAAAAAATGGGAAATTTTCCGGGTTTTGCGGGGTTGAACCCCAAACGGGGGTGCTTTTGTCAAAAACGGGGGAAAACGCGCACTCGGCGGGGGCGTTTTTGGGGCTTCGGGGGCGGGGGCCCTTTTTTCCCCTTTTCACCCGTGTGGGCCCTTTCCCAGCAGGGTTGGCCCAAATTGGGGGGGAATTGGGGCTGTGTTTTGGGAAGGGTTAGTTTTCCCCTCCCCGGGGCGTTTGGGGGTGTTTACCCTTGGGGGGGCCGTTTGTCTTTGGGGCCCAACCAAAATTTGGCCGGAATTTTAAGGTCCTCCCTAAGGGAAACTTTGGAGGGTTTGGGGGTTTTTCGGGTTGGGCCCCAGGCAAAATTTAGAACCCCGGGGTCTGGGGGTTAAAGGGGGGGGCCCCGGGGGGGTTTGGGGGGGGGGAAGTGTTCTTTGGGGAAAGACTGGGTTTTTTAAAGGGTCGGGAGGGGGAGGGGAATTGGGTTGGGGAAAATTTAAAAAATTTGCCATTAGATTTCCGGGGCATATCCCCCCCCACCAAAACCCAAAGGGGGCCCCCTTTTGATCCCGGTTTTGGGTTTTACTTTTCCAAAAGGGCCCCCTGCGGGGGCCAAAAAACCCGGCATTTTTGGGCCTGCGGGGGGTGGGGTTGGGGCTTTTTTTCCTTTACTTTGCCAGGGGCTTTTCGGGGGGGTAGCTCGTGACGGGCTTCCCCGGGGGGGGTGCGGGGGCGGGGGGGGGCCGACCCATTTAAGGCCCCCCCATTAAACCGGGGGCCCTAAATTTTTCATATGGTTTTTAACTTTGGGTTTTATGTGGGCCATGGGGGAAGGGGTGGGAAAAAATTTTTTGGGGGGCATTAAATATTTTTTTTGTTTGGGCCGTACCCCTTTGAGGTTTTCTTTTGGGTTTTTGGGTTTAAAGTTTTTTTTTTTTTATTTGTTTTGGGGTTTTTTTATTTATGGGTTTTTTAAATTTGGGCTAAAAAGGTGGGGAAAAAAGGGGTAGGGAAAAGGCAAACCCTTTGGGGGTTTTTTGTATTTGGGTTTTGGGGTTTTTAATTTTTTATTATTTAGTTGCTTACTCGGTTACATGAGGATAAGGTAACAAATAAATTAGGTAACTTAGGATTTCCATATTGTGTTAGGGTTTTCCATATTGTATTCGTGTGCTATATATGCCGTGCAAGGGGGCCGGCCAAAGACAACTTTGATATATGAAAACACATCTTTTTTCGTGAGATACAAACTACCTTTTTTGTTCTTTTGCAAAAGAACTTTTCCATATGATTCTTAACCGAATTACTAAGAATAACTTTTGATAACTTAGGTTACAATCAACGGGGTTTGATTGGGGTTTAGTTACGCATCGCTTATTCAAGACGATCCTCGGGATAATTGAAACCAACTAGCATCGTTAGGGTTTTAGGTTTAACATACCTAGGGTTACACGCATCACTTACTTTTAGTACATCATAATATGTAAACTTTTACCCGAATGCATAACTAAGATGCATGCATTTTTGTTCCTTCACTTAAGTTTGCCATCATCTATATGAGCATATGTAGGACACCAAAAAATTCTTAAATCGGATTAATTAGCTAGTGTACTAGACCATACCTCAATAGGAGTTTTAACTTAATTGTAGTCTATGTAGACCTATTTACCAAATAACAAGCCATATTAATAGCTTCACCCAAAAATTCCTTTGATAGCTTGGCATTAGAGAGCATGCAACGAGCTCTCTCTAAAAGAGTTTTCTTCATATGTTCTGTTGCTCCATTTTGTTGAGGTGTTTTTTCACACAATTTGGTGCCTCACTATGCCTTCATTTTCATGCAATTTGTTGAATTGTCTCTCATAGAACTCTAAACCATTGTTTGTGCGAAGATGCTTGATTTTCTTGCCAGTTTGATTTTTAATAAGTGCTTCCCATTTCTTAAAAGTGGGAAAGACATCATTTTTATGCTTTAAAAAATATACCTAAACTTTCCTTGAAAAATCATCAATGGAAGTTAACAAGTATGAAGCACCACCTTTCAATGAAATAGGCGCATGAGCCCATAAATCAGAGTGAATATAATCAATTGTGCCCTTGGTTTTGTGAATAGCAATGCTAAACTTAACTCTGGTTTGCTTCCCATAGACACAATGTTCACAAAAGTCAAGTTTCCCCAAATTTTTCTATTGCTTAGCTAGTGCCGCTTGCTCAAAATAAACATTCGTACTTCACTCATATGCCCTAAACGCATATGCCACAAAGTATCCAAAATAGAATAAGGAGAAGATGATATTGCCATAGATCTAACAATTGTGGTGCCTTGGAGTAGATTAAAACCATTGACCAAATTTCCTTTGATTACAATAAGAGCACTTTTTGAGACCTTAAGAACTCCACCTTTAGCAAAATACTTACACCTTTGAGAATCAAGGATTCTTAAAGAAATAAGATTTTTTTTTTCAAGTCTAGTACATACCAAACATTAGCCAAAGTTCTCACTATTCTATCATGTATCTTGATTCAAATTGTTCTAATGCCAATGACCTTACAAGACATACTATTTTCCATAAGGATAACACCACCATCAATTGATTGATAGGTTGTAAACCATTCTCGGTTTGGACACATGTGGCAGGAGCAATCAAAATAAAAATCCATGCATCACCAACCAAAACTTAGTTGATACAGAGAACATATTCAGCACTTTCAGCAACAATTGCTGCATTTTCTTGAACTTGCTTCATTCTTTTCTTTGAGTTTGGGGTTCCTTTATGATATCTAGACTTGCCTTTTCTAAAACTACTCAAGCCAACCTCCTCCAATTTCTCTTTAACAAACAGCTAGCTGTAGAATCATCACATCCACCACTATCATTCACACTTGCCTCAAATCTAAATCCAAATACCACCATAATACATCACAGTATATCTTCACCAGTGTATAAACTTTCATGAATAAACAAAGAAAAGATAATAGAATACAACACTCTATAAGAGATGCTACTTGTGTTTGAGACGATACAAATTTTGTTTATTTTTGTAAATTGAAAAAACTCCCAAATTTATAGGCTAGAGTTTTGTTTGTTGACCGTTTTTTAAAATAGTGAGAGCGAATAACTTTCATTTCACCTCCCAAAGAGAGGCAGACAAAAAATGGAAAGAGAAATTTCCTTTATGTCAAAAGCTATATATGGCTTTACATTTCAACCCAACAATTAACATGTGCATGAGCCTTATTGTAATTATTCCCTCAAAAATCTACAGCAATGCCTCAATAAGAAATGGCAATGACCCATGAACTGGTTCTTGCAGGAATGGTCATTGTCAAAAAGTTATCTTCCTCCTTAAAGTCAAAGTTCTTCTCTTCTGAATTTATGGTGAATGACTGAGGTCTTAAACTTGAATATGCTCCAAAAAATACCTTCCCCTCTTCCCTTAATGCGTATTGTATTACTTGATGATTCACTGTTAAAGTCTACTGCATCAACAGCACCACCCGAATTGTACATGTTGATCAATCCAATAGGAGCAAATCTGTACCGTCTTATTGAAATCCTGGTAGATCATAGGCAAACCTTTAGAATGAAAATCCTATTTGAAGCTGTATGAAAAGCAATAAAACCTTTGTTTTCTGACCTTAATAGGTGAAAAGGTGAAGACATCACACTGCAGAACCTTCAAGGTGACCTCTAATGTTTTTCCCTTTGACAATTGACTTGAGAACCTGAAACTTTTAGCTATATCTGTTAACCATCAAAAACTTAACTGCACAGGGTTTAACAAGTTTAAACTTTTAGATCAGTTGGTTATGGGACTAAATCCTTACAATACTAGAGCAGGAATGCATTTAACCGATTCTTCTTGGGTGATCAGCACATTTGTGCACTAGTAATTTTCCTGTGCCATCTGTACCAATTATGTTATAATTAATGTTGCAAAATTACCTTTCTTGAAGAAAAATACAGCACAATCTCCTGTCCAGGATTCTCCAGTGACCTCTTCAAAATACTCTATGTCAGATAGAGATAATTGTGTAGAAAGCTCAGAGCTAGTATCTTGTTCAATTATCTTATCCATGCAAGGCCAGGTCCCTGCCCCCTGGCAATTGAAGACACCGACAACTCCAGTATATTTGTTCAGATTCCAGATCTTCAGAAGACTAACGATGCCAAAGTTAAGAAATCCGTAAAAACATGTTCTTTCAAGGGGTCAAGAGCAAATTAAAATTCAAATATATCATCAATGATATTGGTATATACCTTTTACCATCTGTAACCGGGTCAATGAAAAGGCTATCTCGTGATGGCCTTCCAGGGTATTTAGCTCTTAATATTGAACCATCAGGAAGAACTAATCTTTTAAGTATCTCAAAATCATGGTGTCCTGGTTTGTCACTGCGATCGGTTTAAAAGGGAAATGTTATTTGACAAACATAAGTTGCTAAGACAAGAGAAATCATTAATATGGAAGAAATTTCACATATTAGAATAGTTGAACAAATGAATAAACCTTGATGCATTCTTGATGAAAGAAACAAGGCCATGGACATAATCGGAACATAGATTTTTGAATCGGTAGAATATAATAAACTTTCCAATATTGAAGTAAGACAATTAAACTGTAAATTTTTTTGTAGTGTATTTTTACAGTTATAAAGTAGCAGACTGGCTAACAAACCCACTCGAATGGAAGGAAGGTGTTTGTGTTTGATGGTCAAAACTATCCCAATGCATTCTTAACTTGTGCAAGAAACAACCTGTGCACCAATATTTGATCTTAATATTCCTTATTTTTCTCCCTATTTATTCCTTGCACATTAATATGAAGTTTGGTACTAAACCCTAGTTGTATTTGACCTCTTTCGATTAATAAAATTTCACACTGGCATCGCCATTTATAGGATTTGAAATAGAGTGGTGGCAAGAATTCATTCAAGTTAACGTGCCACAGAAAAATAAAGCATTTGTCAAAGGTGTGGTTCAAATATACCTTACATATACTCCACAACCTCCAACTGCTCTGGCAACAGCATGGAACTCAGCTGCATCATGGAAACTCTGAAAATGTTTTGCACTTAGCAAACTTGTGATGATTTAACAAAAAAAAGTAATATCACCAAAGAGGGAGAATAGGCCATACATAAAACATATCCCAATCTGGAACAACAACTTCTCCGATTAATATGCTATTATAGGCCACTGCAGCTATGTGAAGAGTCTGTGTTGTTGGATTCTTTGGATAGTAATCATCAGAAGCTCTAGTAATTGCACTTTGCTTGCAGCTGCAATACATCTGGAGCAAATTCAGAAGCAAAAATTATTTTCAAGGACAAAAATTCCTATCAAAGTCCAAATCCTCATTCAACAAAGTTGATGCATAACTCTTTTTTGATAAAAGATGGATGTGATACAAATAAATGAAAAGACCAAATCAACAGTTCTCCTCATATCCATATAGATTATCAAGGCGATGCTGCATGTCTCAAGCTAAGCTTTCAAAAAAAAAGAAAAAAAAAGAAAGAAAATTTAACAAGAGATGTCAGTGAAATAATTATATACTGGTAAAGGGAATCTGTGCTCATGCCCATACAGCATATTATGCTGTTGTCATGGAAGTTGGCAGCTATTGACTCCTCAAGAGCTTGCTGGAATTTTCTAGTTAGGGAGACTCGACCACCTAGATCGGTTGCTATGGTTTCCAATATGTTCTGCACATCAACCTTCACCCCATCCACACCCTGTGAAACCAAATAGCTATGTAGATCATCATAGAACTGAGATACTGTAGCAGGATCAATTGTGCCTACTCCCTATTGCTCCATGGCATCCATTGAAAGATCTCTCATATTCGCCAAATTTCCTGGGGATTGGTCTGGAAATCTCATTACTGGATTGTATTTTTTCGTGCCCTCAGCACCAGGAACAAGGCCTCCCCAGTATCCTAACAATGCATGCCAAACATAGACATATCTGGAAATCATTTTAAGAGAGGAAGTGACATCATTAAAAGCAATTACTAAGGCGAGAAACCAAATATAGCAAGAGGCAATGTAATTTATACTTCAGTCCAAAAGATTGCTTAATTTCTGAAATGAACTCCTTCAGATCCCTAGGGCCATCACTTGACTCTTCATTGTCTATATTCCTAAATTTCTGGTTTTCTATGAGGCTGTTCAATCTGCCACCGAACCTGCAATTTAGAGGTAAATTGAAAGATCGACTGGATCACTTTATTAAACAAAAATTGAAATAAGTGAGTAGGGGTTTGAACGCAAAGCCTTCTACTCTAATACCATAAAAAATTTTAGATCCACAACTAGCTGATCTTAAAGCTCAAGCATATAAATATTGTGTAGTTTCATATTTATTACTTAAATCCCTAATCATACTGAGTAAATCAAATCACTTACTGTGTTCCCTCAATGTAAGGCTCTCCCCGGTTTTTGGAATTCGTTGCTTGTATCTTGCCAGCCATCATCAATGAGCAGAAACCTCGCAGGAGTGCCTCCCTTGGATAATCTGCAAGTACATAGCTTCTCTTGGGAAAACTCATCTTAAAATCTTACTTTTAGTTGAGTAACTAGCTTTATATTATAAAGACAGGAAGAGTAAATATGGAGACAGCGGGATTCAAGAAGAAACCTCTTGAGCCCCTCTATAATCCCTTGGGGTTAACCTCCTGGTAAAAAGCATCCAAGTGCACCCAAACCAAAACAATCTAAAATTCCAGGTATCTGCATCCGAGAACCATGCATCAAGCATAATCTTAAATTCCCAAGATACAGTTATTAGATCTCTTTGATATATATTTTTGTTGACTACATTCAACTACTGCATGTTATAGGAAAATAGCACTAAAAAGATAGTGTCTTTCATTTTGATGTTTTGAGAAAGTTTGTGTTTTTGACTAACTTGTTTGGTTTCTCGGAGCGCAAAAGTTCCCAGCTCCCTTTGCACAATCCTGTAGCAGAATTGAAATTAGCAATTAAGTACCTAATAGTCGATGCCAAAAGCACAGATGCAGCCCTAAACTATTGTTTTGCAATTCATGAAGGTTTCATTCAAACTGCCATAAAGCATACATGTTCACCATAAACATTGTGTCACTTACAGAAGGCACTGATATCTGTGTGCTATGTAATCTAAAAAATTTCAATGAAACTAAAAAGTTTTTCTCAGAGAGCTGACCTACTTCATAGAATCCTTCACCAGATCGAATGGATTGTTTCCATAATTGACAAAAAAGCTTTTTGAGACTCTTTAGTAACTATAGCAGGGTCACCTAAAAATCATAAGAGTCCATATTATTAGAGTAGGGTACTATAGAGATCACAACAGAATGTGATTTACATTTGACAAGGAATCATCCTCTTCTAATAATCTTATGAAAGCTACAGCAGGGACAAAACTGAATGAGCCTTAAAGTTTGTTTCTCCAAGCTAAAGAAGATTTCATCAAAGCAAGTTCAGTTAGACTCCTATAAACTCTGTTATGTTTAGTATCCAAAGTCTAAAATATCAGCTATATGTTTGTATCTACCCCATGATTTTTTTCTTTTGACGCGTGTCAGCAATATCAAGGGGATTATGCTGCGCATAATCCACTAAAGCTTTCCTTGTATGTAGACTAGTTTACCAAAGGATCAAATTTTTTTCCTTGATTATTGTCTCCTATAAATAGGAGTTATAATGTGGACAAGGAATTCAATATAGGTTCTCCTTGTCTCTCTGTATTGGTCTTACTCTTTCAAAGTGATTGAGATTTTATATATTTCCAGCCTCTTAATGTGTTGAGTACTGCAACCATACTCCCAAACTTAGTCATGATGAAATGCAAGTAGTATAAATGTAATATAAAGAATATTACCACTTTCGATACAGAGCTCAAGTTCATCAGCTGAGTTTCCCTGTAAGCTGCTCCGGAATTCACCCTCTAACAAAGGTAGGAATAGAATGTAACTAGGTTCCTCGGAAGGATCTGATCCTTCTCTTATCTCCATAAGCAACATCTGTGTTTCCACAGGAACTTCACTTCCTGAAACACCAATGCGTGGAATCATCACCATTTTTGAACCTAAATAGGCACAATAATCTTACATCCCTGTAAACAAACATCACCGAAAGGAAAATATCCACATTAATATTTAATACAATAAAAAGTTAATGATAGATCAAAAACACAACGCAACAAACCAACAGCAAAATAAAAAGAACAACGAAAAGTGAAATACAACACAGATTGATTTACGTGGAAAGCACAATAAGCAGAACAGCGAAATTTACTATGTTGTAAAAGTGTTTAGTTTACTCTGTCTTGTGGTCTAAATCCCCACAACAAGGCAATAAATAGGCTTCAATATACCCAATGGCATGTACAACCTGAAATAACATGAGCAGACAGAAGTCTCGTGAAATAGAAGGTAGATTACATTGGCATTTCATGATAAGTTTTGTGAATATATGATCATCCAACTTCTAGAGCAATATGCACTCATATCAAAATGAGATGGTAGGTTCCACAACTCCTGTGACATAGTACATCTAACAAGTTTCATAGAACTACAATTTTTCTTGTCCATAAATGGTAATTCATCCGTATCCTGCCAATCAAATGGAATGGGAAGACAAGTGGGGCCAAGACCGTAATAGCATGCAATTGGTGAAACTCGTACAGTAACACATTTTGGGACAGAAATATTTTGTTTGGTAAGACACATGGGAAAGGGGAAATGCATCTGGGGGAATGGAGGAAATATTTCCCCTAATAAAGCCAAAATCTTTCCTCCAGTTGAGGTTAAAAGGAGAGAAGCGGTTAAAGCGATCTGAATTATTAAATATCTTCAATCTTTGATAAAATACAATAGAACAATTTAAAAGTGAAAGACGATTTCCGAAAAATCAACTCTAAATTTCCCTTCTTCCCTTCTCATATGTATTACTAACAAAACATGGAAAGGAGCCACCCATTTCCTTCCTTCCTTCCTTTTCCTTTTGATTTCCTTTTCTTTGCCTCATTTCCCTTTTCCCCGAAATTTACCAGCATGGGTTAAATATTACAATTCTTGGCAGATTTTGTAAATTCAGAAGCAACCTTGATTGAAACTAAATGAGATCACATTGGCAGAACTACTCTGGTCTGGACTTAGTATTATTGTTAATGCAATTTACTCTGAAATCGAATTCTGAGCCAAACTGCTCCATCATTTCACCACTAACCCAAGTACCATGCAACTGAGACACACAAATGGTAAATGCAAAATTTCCTTAATTCACATGAATGAAATAAATATGAACAACACTAGCACAAAAGAAAAAAAAAAAGGTTACCTTAT
>JBBMOL010000388.1:36306-384132 GCA_037954665.1 Laguncularia racemosa
TTAAGTATATAAACCTATTTTGTAGAAATAGATTTCAAAAAGTTAAAATTGAATGTGAGTAAAACTTTATTAACTATTTAAAACGTATCCAATTATATAAGTTAGAGTAGGTTCCGGGAGTTACAATGCAACATTGGGAGCAAAACCTTGCTTCTTAGTCTCAACAGATCTCTTCGAAGGCGATCAGGTGATAAATAACAGTAGGAAAATGACATCTTCCTTTTAAATACGAAGTAAAATTTCCTTTTTCCATATAAATGATTTTTATAGTGGACAGCCATCATCATTAGCCATTGTCTGCTATCTCCATTTCCCGTTAAACTATGCTTATTTTGTTACCATGGACGGTTGAGAAAGAACGGAGTCCCTTACTTACACGTAAGAAAAGGTCCGCAATTAGGAAATGTGGTCCGGGCTCCATACGTAGTAAGATGAATTATAGAGCATAAAAAAAGCAATCTTTCCTTTCTTTTTTACCCCTTTTTTCTTTGTTTACCTTACCATCTTGATTCTCTTAGCTGTTCAATCCTAGGATCGTCATATGATTGCGAACCAGATTACTTACAAACATCCTTAGTTTTCATCCCCAAACCACATTTTCATAGTTTCATTTCACTAGGTCCCTTTCTTCGGACATTATATACACTTCCTCTTGCCAGTAGACTTGTTTTATTTGTAATTTGATGATTATATGAAGGGTTGAAGAAGTGAAATGTGCTGAAAAGTTTCAAACTTTTTCTAGATACTGATGTGGGGTTTTAGTGTTTAGCTTCAAGCTTGTGGGTTTAAGTATGCTATTGAGATCTGGGTATGGGATTTTTGTGTTAAAGTATTATAAATGTGAGGGTAAATCTGGGTTTCTGAGTTTAGTTGAGAAAGCGCTGATTTAGAACCTCAACGAGGGATTTTGATGGTGGAATTGAAGGAGGGTTTTGTGATTTTTCGGTTGAGTTTTACCTATTGTTGTTTTGAGGTTACGGAAGTCATCTAAAAGGAAGTTTTAGTCTTGGGAGTCTTATTAGGAGTTGCTGGCAGTGGAGAAAGAGGAAGTAATGATTGAGCAGTTCATCAATTTTGTTATTAGGCCTCCCAGGTATGGATCTGCTTTACTGTAATGGTGTGTGTAGTGTTGTATTTTATGGAAATAATTTATACGGGATTAATGATTCTTGCTTATATTTCGTCACTGTGTTGAGTGCTGTTTGCTAGCTCGAGAGAGTTGGTCTGAAAGAGGAGATTTACCATCATTATCACGGGTGATATTCTTTGTTTTTCAATTGTAGTTATTATAAATTGGTTTGGGATTTATGTTTCCATTTCGAGAGATTTATTTTATTAGCCATGAAGTCAAATAGGACAATTCAACCAGTTTCTGAAAAGTGGCGGACATTTGAGAATTACTGATTAGATACTGCAAGACTGAAGAATATGTTCATTACTTTAGGAGGATGATGGATGGTGGTCGTATTGCTAGTCGAGTGCTGTTTACTAGTTTGAACTTAAGAGCACTGACATCCTCTTTGATGTCTTTTCTTAGTTTTTATTGTGATTAATGATGCCACCTACACATCTTGCATTCTCCTGTGACTGTCATCATGCCTAGGTTTAGTGGCTTCGTGGTGTCTATTAAATATCTTTGCTACTACAAGAATGGAATGTCGTTCAAGTTTATTAGCCACAGCAGATGGGTAAACAAGCGCATAGATTTATCTGGTGTAGGTTACCCCTTGGGACTTTCTTTATGTGGGTTGATATCAATTTTCAATGTATGCTATTTACTAATTGTCATAATACACTCACTGAGGTACCAAAAAAATTTACTAACCATCATACCACCTCTCCGGTTTTTTCTAGCTGGTTCAACTTTTGGATAATGCCTGTGGAAGTAACATACAATGACATGTCTCTGGTTGAGTTGTAATCTTGCTTGATGAGGACACATCTTTAGGGAAATTTTGGGCTTATAGTATCACAGTAGGCAGTTTAGTGCATTATAGGGTTTGCCAAACATGGTTATTTGAAGCTTAGAAGCCCATTTCCCCTTTTGGTAGTTTTTACTTTATCAAAGGGAGATGGGAGATCTGAATTCCCAGAATGCTCAGCATTGCTTTGGTACAATGTTATTGTATTTTACATAAGTCCTTCCACTGAAGTGTTTTTTGAGGAGATAGTGTCCTGGCTTTTTCTTGAGATTCATTATCTATTATATAGATTGTGGGAAGACATGTCTTGCGGAGCTCAATTAATCTTGGAGAAAGATGAATCTGTGTTACGTACATTTCCTTTTCTTCTTTGTTATGGGTATACTTGTAGGAGAGGAGGGAGGGCAGTGGTTGGGAGGGGATTTAAACCCCTTTAACTTTATTGGTCCATATGGGCAAGTGCCACTTTGCTATGACCTACTTTGTTGAATTTAAGCATGATTTATCCTTTGAATCTTCTCCTTGCTTTATGACTTGATGCATCTACACAATCTACTGTAGAGAACAATTAAATGGATGTAATAATAGGTTTTAAATTCAAGACATTCTATGAGATGTCAGATTTAAATGGTTTAGTCATGGTTCCATGAAGTTAGAAATGGTATTAAAGTTGAACTTTCTATGCCCTCTCTCTCTCTCTCTCTTTTTTTCTTTTTTTTTTTCTTTTCATATCAATAATTTGGACATGGTGGGCTGTAGGTAGTCACAGCTTGGACAAATTTACACACTAATTAATAGTATATTATGTTAGCTAAAGGAAAAGTGGTAGTGAATGTTAGGTTGACTTATGAAGGAAAACTTCGAAAAAATGGTCTTTAAATAGTTTAAGTTTAATAGATAAAATCATGCTAGAAGACAACTTTGGTTCGGGTGCCATGTAATCTTTTGAGTGGGCTATGCCAAACTTGTCTTAAACCATAGCTTGAACCTGTATGTATACTTCTATATTTGTTTAAATATGTTAGTTTGGTTAGGCAATAAAGTTCTTGTGGTGGTATGCTGGTTCTCAGTTGGGAAATTCTTCAAAACATGGTCAAGAACCCCAAAGACAGTTCTGTAGCTTCTGAAATAATGGAAGATTTAACCTCAGTTGGCTAGTCTATCTGGTAAAGCTTAGGAACTCTGACCAATAGAATAAGGTGTGGGTTCAATCCATCAAGGCCACTACTTGAGGCTATCTATACAACACAAGCTGGGATGAACGTATGGATCTTGTTGGGTGACTTATGTAGTTGGAGGTAGCCAGTCCAAGTACAGTTGTGCCATTCTGTAAGAAAATAATTCTATTTGAAGATTATAATTGAATGAAGCGTGCTAATATTGTTAACAGATCTATATAGTGAGGCCATGTGATCTATTATTTTGCTTGTATCCATCCCTCCCATACTTTTCAGTTAATTCAAGGTGTGCCACTTGGGCTTTTTATGTTTCTTGGATAAATTTTATGCATTTTTCAATGTGTGGTCAAATGAAATTGTTTAAGCCTATAGCAAGCATACATGCTCTTTTTTCCAAAAGAAAGCAGAGATAAAAATTGGAAAATAATTACCCAAAAAAAAAAATTGGAAAATGATTAATGATCTCCAACGTCAGTAATTTTATATTTGTTATTTCTACTACCCATACTCCCCTCTTTGCCAGTAAACACCTCTGACACTTAATGCTCACCTTTTAGTAATTATCTATAAATGGTCATCCATTTCTAGTATCCAATTTTGGCATTTAGCTCCAATCTCAGGATAGCTTCAGCCATAATTTTCAATAGTACAAAAACTACTTATGCTCTCCCTTTACTGCTGGGCAAGCACTATGGCAAATAGGTGACAAAATGGAGCAGTAGTCTTGAATGGCCAGCTGTACTTTTGAGAGACCATTCCCTGCAGCAAGCAATATATTATGTAGCACTTTCCCAAAATAAGTCCTGTAGGGATGTATTGTCTCATATCCAAATAGCTGAAACTGTTTTACAGTAAAATACCATGGGGAATAAAAAACTTTTTGGTGGAGAGCTTAAAGTTGGTCTCTCTACTGGCTATTCTCTTACAGTCACTAGATTTTACAAAAGTTCTATTTTACGTTATTTGATATTACTACCTTCAAGTACAAACAAGTTTCTTTTAAGTAACTAAGGTACAAACAAGTTGGTTTCTTCTCACTGTTACGTTCCATGTCTTTCCACTTGGTGACACGTGAAACCTCTAGAGCTTTAACTCTGCTGCTTTTGTAATAATTACCATGTGTTGCCATTGCCCGGGATCTTATGTCAAGTTAATTTTGATGAGCCTTTGTATATACTTTATGGGGAAATGTACATTTATTTGTTTCAGCTGTAGAACAATAATCTTTCTGTTTGATTGTGCTTCCATTTGTGCTTTTGAACTGATCCTGTAAAGTGTAAAGCCCATTATTGTTCATTGCAGACCTGGCATATTATTGGGTATTAGTAAATTTGACATTTGCATAAACTACCTCTTTGTATATATTGGTATCTTTATCTTGCATGATCCGTTAATATTTCCTTTGAAAAATATAATCATCAGCTATCAAGTTCATCGCTTCCATTTTATTTTAGTAAAAACATCAAAGTGTACTGAAAATATTGGTTTGTTAAAAAATGGCCTAATTTTGTTGCTGTTATGCTCTTTCCCATATAGTATTGTCCTTTTTTTTTAGATTCTCTTGAGTAGATGTCCAACATAGCCACTATCCATTATGACTTATCCAAAAAAAAAAAAAAAACCCTCTTGGTAGATATCTTATATATCTGGTGCTACTATTTAAATTACCAAGAAAAAAGAAAATGACTTGTCTATTCCTTTTGTGGCCTTGGATTTACAGGGCAGACTATAATCCAGACCAGTATTTGTGGGAAAAAGATTTCACTCTTGCTGGCAGAGCATATAAAAGACATGACTTGGAGGCAAGTATGGTCAAGAATACCAGCAATTGCTGATTTCCATATTAATTACTTACTGAAAAATTTTTCTGATTTCCATTGCTTTTACTTATAGCTGACCGCATTCATCTATTATTTAACTGCAGCTTGCAAATGCAAGAGGACATACTTTGAAGTGTAGTCATTATGTTCCTTCACCTTTTCCTGAAGATAAGCCTCTTCCTTGTGTTGTCTACTGCCATGGTAACAGGTGCATAATTTACCAACAGTCTTGTATAACCACTTATTTGATTAATATGGTTCTGTTTGTTTTAATGTAGTTTATGGATTATTATTCTTTGTGCAATGAAAAGCAGACCTGACTAGTAATGGTGTTGTGAAAATTCTTCCAGTGGTTGTCGGGCTGATGCAAATGAAGCTGTTGTAATTCTTCTTCCATCTAATATTACTGTTTTCACCCTTGATTTTTCGGGGTCTGGCTTATCTGATGGTGATTATGTCAGTCTTGGTTCACATGAGGTATGCACAAATTTCTTGTTTTAATGATATATCCATAACTCACATTAATGGATTTTATCTGCTAAATGAAAGGCATGCATTCTTGTCAAGCTCTCTAATCTGTTTCCCCCCTGTTACCCCCTATTACAGAGAGAAGACCTTAAGGTTGTGGTGTCCTACTTAAGAAACAATAAACAAATATCAAGAATTGGTCTCTGGGGACGTTCCATGGGTGCAGTAACTAGGTATTCTGGTTTTCTCCGATCTCAATAGTATTGGCAGCAATATGAGCTTTTACATAATATAATGTTGCAGAAAAGCCATTTTATTTTTTGAGCATGTGATCATATTTCCTCTTGCATAAATAATTATTTTCTGCAACTTGATACAGCATCCTTTATGGAGCAGAGGACCCTTCAATTGCTGGCATGGTTCTGGATAGTGCTTTTTCAAATTTATATCAACTGATGCTAGAACTTGCAGATGTGTACAAAATAAGAGTTCCTAAATTCACGGTAAGGACCAATTTTTTATACTAAGTAAATTTGTATAAACCAAAAAGAAATTGCAATATGTTTCAGATACTAGTGGTGATGCAGGTCTACATTTGTTCAATGATAAGAGATCAACCTCGTAATCTCACCTATTAATTGCTTCTACATGCAAATCAAAGCTTATGAGAATTAACTTCATTATTACTGCTGTTTTTGTCTGATGGTGGGAGACCATATTTTGCCTGCTTATGGAAAATAAAGAGTGTCACTTTACGGGGATAGTTTAAGATCATTTTTCCATGAAGTTTAGTTGTGGTTGCTGATGATTAAGTGAAGCTTATAAGTGAAATACTCCCTATGTTCTTTTTCTTTATTATTATTTTTTTTTGGTGGATACTTTTGACCAATATTCTTTTGTGTTCCATGTGAACTTACCTACTATTCATTTTTGAACTTTTTTGACAGGTTAAAATGGCTGTTCAATATATGCGGAGGGTAATTCAAAGAAGAGCCAAGTTTGATATCATGGATCTTAATTGTATGCAGGTCTGCTGTCTAGATTTTCTGATTCTGCTGAGATTTGTCTGTTTATATGTACTTCAGTAAATTTCTGTCTGATAATTTGCACCATATCTGAGATGATGTTATGGTATCGATAGTATTGTTTTGTTCATCAAAATGGTGGATAATGTGCCTGCAAACTATTCACTTCTCTGAGAAATTTTGCAGGTTGCACCAAAGACATTTATTCCTGCTTTATTTGGTCATGCTAGTGAGGATAAATTCATCCAACCCCACCATTCTGATCTCATCTTTAATTCATATGCGGTATAGTACCCTTATAAAATTCTCCCTTCTCTCTTCAGACATTTTCTTTATTTTTCCTTTTACATCATTTTTTACTTTCAATTCACATGCATTTCAATTTTAAATTTTATCAGGGTGATAAAAACATCATAAAATTTGATGGCGATCACAACTCATCTCGACCGCAGTTTTATTGTGATTCTGTTTCCATTTTCTTCCATAATATCCTTCACCCACCTCCAGTCTCTCCAGTTTATTCAAGTAAAGTGGAGAAATATTATGACTTTGGGAACTTGAAGCTTAGTGCTGGTGTGGATGAGGTACTATTGCCTGTTTTGACCTTTGTTATTCCTATTACATAAGCTTTCTCTTTATCATTTCTGTGCATCTTATGTTTTATCCCATAAGACATTTATCCCAAAATCTACCAAGGAAAAGCTTGACTTCAATAGGGAGCTTATATTAATCAAATTGTGCAATGATGTTCCACAATTTTGTTAAGAAAGGAACACGTTCAAAACAGTGAAAAGACAGAAAAGCAGAGAATATACAATATGGAGAATTGATTTGTTTCAACTTCAATCACATCTTCTATTCTACGAGTCTCAAGTTATTGTTATTTTTAAAAGTGGTTGCACAAGTTGCAGGCTATTTCCCTATTAACTAATTAAGATGAGTGTTTACAACAACAAATGTAAATGAATACTACATTGGACCATTGACCCATAAAAACTGGGACTCAATCTGAGCCAAGCACAAAACACACATGGTGAAGTTTGGTCTTGGAAACATTATGGGTTTCTCTTAATTTGGGCTGTGAAGCATCTGAACAAGCTCTCTGGATCAGTGTTGGTGGAACTGTAGCTCTTGTTGGGGCCAAAAATAGATCCATTTCACTCTTTTGTTCAAGATTAGGCGTCTTGCTTCAACAAAAGCCTATGTTACGCTTACTACTAATTGTCACACTTTTTAGTTCCCATTAATTGACAGTGAGGACGTTTCATCAGTGAATAGATAATTTGTTTTGTTATGTGCCTTATTATTCCAAAAATATCTGATTCCCTTGTCCATTTTCTTAAAGTAAATAAGAGAGTGTGTTGATTTGATATGTGGGTGTTATCCTGTGTCCTCAAAAGTGTATACAGTAATTTAGTTCAGCAATTATTGTTTTTTCTTGGATAATATGCATAGCCATAGGGATGCGTTAGCTGTCCATCTGATGATTAATTGAAAATCAATGATAGCTCAGTTATAGGGCTTCTGATTACTGTGTTGACTTCTGGCATTGGCATCTGTTCCGCATTCTTTGAAGTTTGGCCTGCCATTTATATTACTCATACCACTTCGATTATTGTGGATTTCTTTTTGGTATTCATGAACAAAGCATAAATGTTGGTCTCTATGTTATTTTCTTTCAGAGGTCTCTAATAATACTATACTAACACATTTTGTATTTTGGTTTGCTTTTAGAATTTGTTGTATGAGATCATTGCTAGCCTTCGTTCTGCTGGTGGTGAATCTGCAAGCTCATCATCCATTATTCCTAACATCTCAACCACCAAACCTGTCGTTGATCTTCTCTCTGAAATTGGTCCTGTTAACGTTGATGTACGTATTTAGATAAATCTGAACAGTTAAAAACCTTGCATTTAATGCTAGAGGCTTCATTGCTAGCTATTATGCAGGATATTGTGCTTGAAGATAATGCACTTGCCACTGATGAGCCAGCAACCTTAGAGGTAATCCACCTATATTGGTTATATTCTCTTCAAACATCAACAAGCTTTTTTCCTCTTCTTAAAATATCTTGCAGTGGCCACTATGGTTGAGAAATCTGTTCATAAAAATATTGAAATGAGGACTTTCCTGACCTTTCAGCTAGCTATTTCTCTAACATTATTGCAGAAGACCCAAAGGAATATACTTCTATTATTTACTTTCACATTTGGTTGGAGATAGAATATGGTAGGACTACAATTGCATTTCTTAAAGAATAGAACAGGAAAATAATAGCTACTATATTATTTGGTTGTACTTAATATATATATATATATATGTAGTCCATGGCTTGACTATTGAGATAAGGTCTCGTGGGTTTGTTCATAGAAATAAGGAGAAAATCAATGAATAGTTTTTCCTTTGGTCTTAAGGAAGGATTTGCAATTCCTTATTTGGCTATAATAGCTCCATAGGGATGAATAGTTATATAATTCTACCCCTATGAAACCAACTAAACATATTGTAAAAAATAAAAAAGAATTTGCTTTCCCATTCTGTTTTTAGACCTATTAAGAAAATTTTATTGTGAATTATTACTGAAAGTGCTTTCTAAATACTTATGGAAAAGAAGCTTTGAGGTAAAACTTTTTGAATACACCTTAAAAGTGGATCTTCTGAGCTGATTGTTTTGTCTGTTCTATATGCTTAAAATTGGTCCATTTCAACTTTGAGTTCTGAAATACCATCCAGTTCTTTGCCAAAAAGTTTTCTTTTCTTTCATGTATTGTCAGTCCTAGATAACATGGAGAAAGGATTTAGGTACAACCTCCCAATACTTGTGAATTGTTGCAACAACCTAGACTTGCAAATCGAGACTATGCATGATTGACAAATTTTTGCTTACACCTCACTGATAGCTTCTGTTTGGTCTTTTCTAGGAGAAAACACATGCGCAGAGTGAGGAATGTTGTTCATTTACCAGCTCAAATAGAGAGAGCTGGGGAAGATGCTCATCTCTAGGAGGCAGCGATGAGGAACCTTCTGCAGATTGCATCACTGCACATGAGAATCATCAGGTCTTTATCTGTCTGTCTGTGTTCTCTCTGAATGCTGCTTATTAAGCTACAATAGCTTCAGGTGCTTGATATTCAAACATGATAGAGATCACATCAATAAAATTTTGCCAGCCTGTTAGACTATATGTATGATTGAACCTTCCAACCTAAACCTGATCATACTCACAAATTTTGGTGATTCTGAAATATCTACATGGAGCCATAAAGAGCAATCGTATTTGTAACATCTTCTAGAGCTCATAAACCTTTGTTGAGGGTTTATGAGAGACATCAATAATGTGTGGTGTGTTGTGTTGTGTGTGATATTTGCTGTTGTGGAGTGCTGTGTTGCGTGTGTACTTGTTATTGGGCTGGTCTGTTCTGAGGGATTTATAAGGGGGGGTGTGGTGGTGTTATATAGCTGTGGTAGTGGTGTTCTTTCGGGGTATTTTTGTAATTACTTGACCTCAGTGGTTCATATATAAATAAGATATGGATGGGATAAAAGTGAGTTATGGAAAAAGGAAAAATATAATAGAAAGAAAATAGTTAGTTGATGGCTGTGGGAGCTTCCATTCTGGAGAGCTCAGCCTAGTTGGGAAGTGCCAATTCTTGGTGATTGCTTCTCCGATTGAACATCCATTCAGGTACTTCCATAATCATTCTAGTGTTAGCTTAGAAGTGTCGGTCGTTGTAGTTCAAATCCTAGTCCTCTGTTTGTTTCAATTGGTGCCATCTATGGGAAGAAATTGGGATGATGACTAGGATGGAGTCGCGAGTTGAAGCCATTGAGAAAAACGTCCATGAAATTGGTGAGGAAATGTGTGGAGAGTTTCTGAGTTTCATCATCAGATTGAAATGGTGGAGAATACAAATACGAATTTCCAAGGGATTGAAAAGTGAATTTCTAATATGGAAACAATGATTCATGACTTGTGGATGGATTGACAAAAAGAGGCACGAGCCAAAGAGAAGGCCTCTAGTTCAATCGGGTTAGGGTTTTGACCAGCTTCCGATCAACATTCTCAGGCAAATAGAGTGGAACGAGTGGAGATATTGGAGGAAGATGTGGACGAACATGCTTGGACGGACGTCGGAACGGTGGTGTTCGACGCAAGTGCTCCAGTACATTGGATTACCGTGGTTGAACAGTACTTGCAAGTGCAACATGTTCGTGAGGAAAATGAGGTGGCTCTAACTTCTACTTGCTTGTGCTGCCGTACGATCTACTAGTACAAGATGATTCAATGAAAATAGCCACAGCTTGACTGGGAAAGTATGAAATCAGAGCTTCTCATTTGTTATAGCAGCCTGATCTCCAGCAATCCTTCGAAAGTTTGTCCACTATTCGTCAGGAAACGACCATCGCAAATTACATGGAGGATTTCGAGGCCCTTACTGCTAGCGTACCGGAGTTATTTGAGATGCAATTGCTTGGATACTATTTGGGCGATTTGAAGGACAAGATTCGGGTGTGAGTATGTACATTCCGGCTGATCACTCTGGCGGAGGCCATTGAGCTATCCTTCAGTGTCGAACAGGAATTTGCATGTGGTGTTGTGGTAGTTCAGAAGGGTGGAGAGGAAGATAGATCTGTATGATGTCAGCCATATTAGAATTCGGACTATTCTAATTTTACCCGATCACTGGTGAACTCTCCTCGGTTAAGCATGTCGGCTGAAAGTGGTTGGAGATCTCATCCAATTTCTGGTAGTGTGCAATCAATAGATAGAAGTGGTGTTGGTTGGTGTGGAACTGGGGGAACTGGAAGCAATAGACTTGTGGCGTTGACGGCTGGTGGAGCGAACGGAACTGTAGATGATGCGTGCAGTACAGGATCGTTTGTTCCTCAGATGAATAATGCTAGTAGGGGACTGCACCAGGTGAATTATCAAGAGTACTTGGATAAGCGAAGCAAAGGATTATGTTTTTAAGTGTAATCAGCAGTTTAGTCCGGGACATAAGTGTCCTAATAAAACTTTATGGATATTATTGATGGAAGATGAAAGTGAAAACGGGGATGTGGATTGGGTAGATGTTGGGAAAAGTGAGGGATAAAACTTGGATAAGCGAAGCAAAGGATCATATTTTAAGTGTGATCAGCCGTTTAGTTTGGGACATAAGTGTCCCAATAAAACTTTATGGATATTATTGATGGAAGATGAAAATGAAAATCGGGATGCGGATTGGGTAGATGTTGGGAAAAATGAGGGATATCTTTGCTGCCATTGTCATTCTCAAGTGACTTCAAGCATGGAACACTCTTTGTTAGCTCTAAGTGGGTTTGATGGACCACAAACTATGAAATTTAGAGGTGATTATTCTAGAACTTATATTTCTATACTTGTTGATGGTGGAGCTAGTCACAACTTTATTTCTTCTACATTGGTATATATGCTGGCATTAACGCTTGAGAAAACTAAGCCTTTTTCTGTAAAACTTGGATATGGACATAAGGTTTCTTCATGTGGAATATGTAGAAATGTGAAATTGATGGTTGATGGGTATGAGATTTTGGTTGATTGTTATGTCATGGACATTGGTGGAGTGGATGTCATTTTGGGGGTTGCTTGGTTACAAACTTTAGGAGAAATTAAAGTAGATTGGAAACTTATGACAATGAAGATTCCATGTGATGGTCGTGATTGGGTATTGAAAGGGGATCCAACTTTACATAGATCGGGTATCACTCTTAAGCAATTCCTTAAAATGCATGATTTTTAGTATGGAGGAGTGTTGAAATTGAACGAATATTTTTGTTTTTCTATTGAAGAAGACAATAAATCTATTGAAATGGTTGCTTTATCACAAGAATTTTCTGATATTTTTTATGAAATCAAGGAATTACCACCTTCAAGAATATAGGATCATCAAATTATACTTAAAGAAGGGGTAGAACCGATTAATGTTTGACCTTATAGATATGCTTAAATTCAAAAAGATGAGATTGAGAAATTGGTTTCTGATATGTTGAAAGCTAGGATTATTAGGTCCAATTCGAGTCCTTTTTCAAGTCCTGTTATTTTGGTAAAGAAGAAAGATGGGTCTTGGCGGTTCTGCGTTGACTATAGGGCTTTGAATAATGTTACGTGCCTAATAAGTACCCAATCCCTATTATTGATAAATCGTTGGATGAGTTAC
Source organism: Laguncularia racemosa (assembly GCA_037954665.1). Classification (NCBI taxonomy): domain Eukaryota; kingdom Viridiplantae; phylum Streptophyta; class Magnoliopsida; order Myrtales; family Combretaceae; genus Laguncularia; species Laguncularia racemosa. Next base: position 48,899 of record JBBMOL010000388.1, read on the forward strand.
ATGGGTCTTTGATGTTTTCTAAGATTGATTTGTGCTCGAGTTATCATCAAATTCGTGTTTATATTGATGACATTCCAAAGACTGCATTTTAAACACATCAACGGCATTACGAGTTCTTGGTCATGCCTTTTGGTTTGACAAATGCCTCAGCTACCTTCTAGTCCATTATGAATGATGTGTTTCGACCTTATTTACAGAAATTCGTGTTGGTTTTCTTTGATGATATATTTTGGTCTATAGCTCTTCTTTGGAAGACCATCTTCGGCATTTACGTTTGGTTCTATTTTACTCTAAACACATCACTTTTATGCTAATAAGAAGAAATGTCACTTGAGGAAATTTTCTTTAGAATATCTGGGTCATGTGATTTCTTTTCAAGGAGTTAGTATGGATCCTTCAAAAGTTCAAGCTATTTTAGATTGGCCGATACCGAGGTCGTTGAAGGGTTTGCAGGGTTTTTTTGGGCTATGAGGATATTATCAAAAGTTTATTAGGGATTATGAGAAGATTGCACAGCCTCCGACTTAGTTGTTAAAGAAGAATTCTTTCTTTTGTTTGGATGAAGCTACTACTGCCTTCCATAATCTTCAGCAAGCCTTGACTCATGCCTTGATGCTTGCCATGCCTGATTTTTCTCAACCTTTTTTGGTTGAGTGTGATGCTTATGGACATGGTCTTGGAGTTGTTCTCATGCAAAAGCAGCATCCTGTAGCTTTTTGGAGTAAAGCGATGTCTGACAAGACATTGGGTAAATCAACTTATGAGAGGGAATTGATGGCTTTGGTCTTAGCTATTACTCATGGTCATCCCTATTTGTTAGGGCGTCATTTTATAGTGGTTATGGATCACAAGAGCCTTGAATATCTCTTATCTCAGCAAATTACAACTCCAAATCAGAGGTATTGGTTGGCAAAATTACTTGGTTATATTTTTGATATCACCTATAAGCGGGGTTCTTTGAATGGCGCAGCCAATGCCCTTTCCAGGGAATTTGAGGAATTGGATTTAGCTGGAATTTCTGATCCTATTTGGACTGATATTGATGAAATTCGTAAGGATGTGATTGCTGATGAATTGTTGGCTACTAAGTTGCATTTATTGCAAGAGGGAAAAGATGCTAGATCGGGTTTTAATCTATGCAATAATACTCTCTATTATCATGATTGTTTGGTTCTTCCTTCTCATTCCAAGTGGATGCCTATGTTTTTATATGAATTCCATTCTTCTCCGATGGGAGGGCATGCAAGGTATGTGAGGACATATCGATGATTGGCATCTCATTTGTTTTGGTTTGATATGCGTAGATGTTTCTTATTTTGTTGCTACATGTGCTGTTTGTCAACAACAGAAGGTACAAAATGTTTCTCCAGCTAGTTTACTTTCCCCGCTTCCTATCCCTCAAGCCATATGAGAGGATATTTTTATGGATTTTATCACCGAGCTTCCTAAATCTAAGGGGTATGAAGTTATCTTTGTGGTGGTTGATCGTTTTTCCAAATACGCTTATTTTGTACTCCTTAAACATCCATATACAACTCGGTCTATGGCTCGGATTTTTATTAAAGAGGTGGTTCGTCTTCATAGATTTCGCTACATTATTATTAGTGATTATTATCCTCTTTTTGTGTTAATTCTTGGCAACAATTATTTATACTCCAAGGCACCTGATTGCATTTTAGCATGGCCTATCATCTATAAACAGATGGTCAAATGGAAAATCTTAATCGGAGTCTTGAGTGCTACCTTGGTTGTTTTGCTGGGGATTGTCCTAATGCTTGGGCTACTTGGATTTCTTGGGCAAAATACTCTTATAATAACTGATATCATTCCTTTGCTAGGATGACACCTTTTGAGGTGGTGTATGGGCATGTTCCTCCATCTCTACCTTCTTATTTACCAAATGAAGTTGCTAATGCTTCGGTTCAAGTGGCTCTTTGTTCCCATGATGACATTCTTTTGCAACTATAGGCCAATTTGGAAAAAGCTTGGCTTCGAATGACTGTCAATGCTAATCATCATCGTCGGGATGTGGAATGTCAAGTGGGTGATTGGGTTTTCTTACGTCTTTGTCCTCCTCGGTCTTCTAAATTGGTTCCTAAATCCGTTGCTAAACTTCAGCCACAATTTTTTGGGCCTTTTCAAATTGCGGCTCGCATATAAGCTGTGTTTGCCTCCACATTGCCGTTTGCATCCGGTTTTCCATGTCTCTCTCCTCAAGCACTCTCATGGCTCCTTTCCTCTTATGCAAGACCTTCCCTCAAATATTTCTAGTGATGAGGTTGTTCCTGTTCGTTATCCTTCTCAAGTGTTGAGTCGCTGTTTTATTATTCGAGATCTTGAGGTTCCTTAAGTTCTTATTCGTTGGGATGGTTGTTCTTCTGAAGATGATTCTTGGGTTGATACTAAGAAAATGATGCTTTTATTCCCTGATTTTGTCCTTGAGGATAAGGACGTTTTTTTGGAGGGACGTATTGTAACATCTTCTAGAGCTCATAAGCCTTTGTTGAGGGTTTATGAGAGACATCTATAGCGTGTGGTGTATGTGTAGTGTAGTGTGTGTATGTGTAGCGTGGTGTGTTGTGTTCTGTGATATTTGCTGTTGTGGAGTGCTGTGTTGCGTGTGTACTTGTTATTGGGCTGGTCTATTCTGAGGGATTTATAAGGGTGTGTGGTGGTGGTATTCTATAGGGGTATTTTTGTAATTATCTGACCTTAGTGGTTCATATATAAATAAGACATGGAGGGGATAAAAGTGAGTTATGGAAAAAGGAAAAATATAACAGAAAGAAAATAGTTAGTCAATGGCTGTGGGAGCTTCCATTCCGGAGAGCTCAGCCTAGTTGGGAAGTGCCAGTTCTTGGTGATTGCTTCTTCGATTGAACATCCATTCAGGTACTACGATAATCATTCTAGTGTTAGCTTAGAGATGTTAGTTGTTGTAGTTCAAATCCTAGTCCTCTGTTTGTTTCAGTATTTTGCATCATCTGGTTTCCAAAGTCCATTCTATGCATAAGATAAGATCATGCATGGTACAGGACTGGTGGGTTTGATTCATCCTTCTTTTCTTGAAAGGAATTGACATTCCCCGTGTCCTCCTGGTGGTGCATTTTCAACGATCACCCATTCCATCAAGCCTCATACTGTAGAAGATTACTTAAATATACCAAATCAACATTGATGAATCATATAGCATTGTTTTGTATTTCGAGTTCCCCTCTGAACAGATGTAACCTTACTGTTCTCTTTAGTTTTATACTTGAGATTCTGTTTTGAAAGCTAATCTCTTATTCTCTTCTTTTAACCTTAGATGAATGTGGACGTGCTTGCAACCCCGCTAAGAAGCCTGCCCCAGAAATCTCCTGAGACCTTAAATGGTAAAAATTCAAAGGATGATAAGAAAAAGAAGAAAAAAGCAGATACTGTCCCCAAGAAGACTAGGCGTGAGAAATTTGAAAAACTGGAGGCCCTAAGTCAGCGCCTGCGTCTCTGCATTCTAAAACGTGTTGGCCATCAAAGACATCGATCAACGTGACAATGTTTGTAACATCAAAGCTTATTTTTCTCTTTTAATTTGTACCTGATTCCTTCTCCTTGTCTGTAACTGTAGGCTGCAGCTATTCTCTTCTTTCAATTTTCATTTTATTCTTCCCTAGTCCACTCTCCCTTCTATAGGTGCTATCTAGTTCTCCCATGAATGCTGTATTAATTCACTCTTTTAATTTGCTAATTGTAAATTTTAAATGAATGGTGGTGGTAGTTCTGGATTTCACATTTTTCCCCTCAAGTTTATTTTTCATCAAATCTGAACAGACAGAAGTGAATTTGTTGTTTGCCCATACTTCGGGCAAAGGAAACGGTTTTTCAATATGATGAGCACGCACAGATGAATGGTATATCTGGGTTGGGCTCCCCCGCACCCTAAAAAGACACTTGGATTCTATGCTACATCTGCATGGCTAAATTTAGCCAAGTCTACCTAGCCTATCCCATAAGTCTTACGAAGGAAAATATGAACAGCTTAAAACATTTATCTAGCAACCTGAATGGTCGAGCAAGTCTGGAATAGTGTTATGCAGCGCTAAACCAACTTTCCCATCTTTTCTCCACACTGAGTTGATAACAAGCTGAGCCCTATCGGAAAGTCACCATATTGTACTGCCAAGAAGCATCTTGAACAAATGTGCCGTCTTTTATTTTTGCTTGATCAATTAATGGATAACCACACAGGTATAATTAGAACAATAACGCATGTGTAATCCAGATCTTCTCCAATGAAAATGTGAAGCTAAGGCACTGGATGATGAAGAAATCTAAAATAGACCATGGTCTATAAAACAAATGAAAGCAAGGCACAGGTTCCCATAAGGTGGCTACAAACTGGATCTAGGCAAGAAAAATTCCTTCGAGACATTTAAACTTGGTATTTTTCATTCCTGTCACAGCTGTAAAGTAGTATTTCTCAGCATTCTAACAGCCATATTATGTACATCAGAGATTCTAATATCAGATCAAGCACAAGTCAAAGAATTCGGTCATGTATGGAATGTGAAGTGCAACCTGAGAACCAGATTGTCTTGGTACAAGACAGCTATCCTAGACGCAAGTACCCCATACTGCTGCAGTCAACAAAGCCTCTACTCTCAACCTAGTACAATCACTGCTAAAGTCAACTTCATTTATTTTTTCTTTTATCTAAATTGAAGATCTTGCTTTCCCCAAATTAAGCTTAAAATGAACTGTTGTAGGCCAGGAATTTGCACGGTAGGCACATGTAAAAGTTACAACCCATCACCAGAGACTCGTCTTATTTGATTTTTGCACCCAATTGATATCTCCAGTGATGGATCAAACTGGTCCCTGCTAAGGAAAACAGGAGTTTGTGGATAGGAAGGATTCAAACTTGATTCAAATATCTGGTGAGGAAGGATCATTTCTTGTTTATCAAATGCTGCATCTTTTGATTCTCTCTTCTTCATTAACCTCTCGCCTCCAGGTTTCTCTCCTAGAAAACCCATCTGGCATCCTGAATCTGGTGTTGATGGCTCGTGGTGAGATGAAAATGATTCATCAATGGACAGGCTCTTGGCTGGAGCATGTTCCTTGGTCACCTTTTCTTGAAGAAGGGACTCAGAGGTTGCAGCAGGATTCAATGCATCAGCTTTCTTCTCTGAATCTGGAAATTTATCTGCTGATAGAGAATTCCCATCCTCAGGGTCCGTAGCATCACAGCAAACCCCATTAAGTCGCTGTTGCTCTTCAATTATCTTTTTCAAGTACTTTCCTTGTGCTTCGATACGTAACTGTAGCTGCCTCTGGACCTGTCGTCGCAAACAAGCATAAAATCAATCACAATCTCAACGCCATTCTGCAGCCAATTTAAAGGAGTTCACTTATCCATATATCTAATTATTCAAGAGAATTATTACAATGTCTAATTGTTTTTATAACCAAAAAAGATTATCAGAATCTATATTATCTTTAGAAATTGGGTTCTGAAGTATTTCTCCATCTGACAAATATCAAAAAAGTATTTAAAGCATCTCCAGATATGTCTACGCATAGGATATTGTTTTTGGAAAAAATTTTGTTTGTATACCTAAGTTTTCCCCCTTTGACATTCTGTATGCTGTATTTTATCTATCACTATTGATTAATTTAATAAAACAATATTATTAAATACACAATTTTGATTGCTCCATAAAAGTTAATTTAATAAAATAATATTATCAAATATAATTAATTAAATAAGTGCTAAATGGTGAAAACCTAGACATGTGAGGTGATATTTTCCATTATTTTTTATAATAATATATAATAATTTTTGTTAACTAGGCACTTGTTAAGCATGATAAATAAGAAAATGTGTAACTACCAAGACGTTGATCCACAAGTAACAATAAAGATCAGTGCAAGCCAAACGAGTAAAATTTCCACTTTTTATCTTTTGAAGGAGAGGCCAGAGACACCTATTAACGAAATACTTGAATTTAATTGTCCATTATGCTAACATAAATAGTACTTTAGTACCTTTTCACTCATACAACTTAAGTTTTATTTTTACCACTTGGAACTATCAACTCTTTACTAATTTTACTCAAAACATCTTGAAAACGATAACTTGTAAATATTGGTTTTTTTTTAAAAAAAAATATATAGCATTCTGCATCCTAAAGGCAGGGAGGATGGTCAATGATTGTCTGGGGTTTTTAGTCACCTAAATGTGCACCACATGATTAAGACAAGAAAATTTAACAATTTCAGGATGGAGAATAACATAAGTCATATAAACAATAAAAAGGAAAAAAAACAAGTTGTTTAAATATATGTTTTTATGTGTGAGAGAGCACGTAAGAGAGAGGGAGGGAGGGAGGGAGGTAGGTAGGTTAAATGTGTAATTTAACCATGTACAACCACTTTTTTTCTAGGAATATTCTATGACATAGCAGTAGCAATTTGATACTGGAGTAGTTGTGGATAATTTACTGTGCCACTCGTTATCTTTTGTATAGATTTAATATGGACATATTAATGTAACTAAGGAGAAAACAACCTTCACAAAAGTAGGAGGAAGCCTTTTGGTTCTTAATAGTATAAGAAGCATATCTAAAAGATAAAAGTGAATTTGTAAGTAGTTCTGTGGTCAACCTCTTTTGTCATCATCATCGATGTTCCATATCTTCTCAGGAACAATTTATTTGACTCGTGTTGCGAGCCATTGTATCTCTAAAAGCACTTTTATCATTGGACTTGTATATAAAATCAACTATGAAATTTCGCAGTTATTGTAAGATGAATATTATTATCGGATTTTGATAAAAGTAACCTGTATTCTTGATCTAGCACATATTACAAGAGAAATAAAGATTTATGTAGAACATCAAATAATTTATCAAGTAGGAATATATCTTCAAAGAGAAAGCGGTAGTAACTAGTTGAGCTTGGTGAACCCAATTCTCTAATAAACCATATTTATGCAGAAGTTGACTAGCTAAATCTACAAAAGAGGAAGTAACAATGGTATGACTATCTATGATACATCGACAATGACAGCAAAGAACAAAATCATACCTCTAATTGCTCATGAAGTCGCTTTTGAACCTCCATCTGCATCTTCAGTGCATCAGTAATTTGTATTCCACTGCAAGTGTAAATGAAAAATACTCATGTCAAGAAACAGGTGCCACAGGAACAAAATAAAAATTTGTAGACAATAACAATTCATCTTGTAGACAAGATCAAAACAACTTTTCAAGAGGTATCACATATTCTACTGCATGCTTCATCTTCTACATTTTCCCCCCTATCTCATAGCCTTTATATGAATCTAAATACTGATCAAAATTCACAGACAATATCAACTCTGAAGGATTTCCAAAAACTTAAAAAACTTTTCTTGTACTGGTAAAAAACGTTGTAACAACCGTTAAACACCTTATATTGCTGACTTGCAACTTGACGACAACATTAAAATCAAGAGCAGCACTTACGATGAACCATCCATATTGGAAAGCGTATCAGCTGATTCCTTCTTGTCAGACTTTTTACCTTCAATACAAAATAAGGAAGCATGAAAGAGCCAGGCTTGCAATTATCATTTTATATTCTAAAAGTTGGTCAATATCATTTAAATGAAAAGATATGGCAATAGAAATCAATTCCATTATACCATCAGCTGAGGAATCAGGCAGGTACTTCGCAAGGCGGTATTTCTGCAAAATATTTAAAATTATCCCAAAGAAGATAAAAGGAAAAGAGAAAAATAGTTTTTACAATCACATTTTTCGATCAGATGGAACATACCTGTAGATGGCTTTTGACATGGTAGATTGTCAAACCTTGAACGCCCATAATTCTAAGAACACCTTTAGGTGTAGCCCCTGGGGAAAATAGACAAACTTTATCTTCTCATAGAGGAAAAGTACAGCACGAAATTCTGAAGAAATATGTGGCTTGTGAACTGAGTTTTAAATTTTGAAATATAACATGAAATTGCTATGGTTTTAGCCCAATATGATTAATAGTTTTTCAAGAATAATTTCCAACATTAAAGAAAAGAAAATTAAAATAAAAAAGAAAGAATATCCTTTTTCGTTTGACTATTCCTTTTGTGACATATTTGACACGAAAAGGGTAATTATAAATAAATTATATGACACAGAGATTGAGGTAATTACTGTCAGGACCACCAAGTTGAGCCACAGCATCCACAAAGCGATCATGAAGTTCATGTGTCCAACGAAGCCGCTGCTTTGAGGCAATATTAGAGTTACCATTGAAGCTATTTCCTCCATTGCTGGGGTTCATGGCAGCGGCACCACAATCTAAATGATGGCTGGTAGGTGAAGAGATACTATGAGCGAAAACTGCACTAGGGACACTTCTTTCTTGAAACATTTGACATTTCACTGTCAAGATAAAAACCAGAATATGTCAGTTTCATCTCCAGAAGCCAATTAAGATTCCGACTACAGTATTTCTACCCAATTTTCATATCAAAATCAAGCTCATTATGTAATTTTTTAGCTTCAGAAGGAAATGGGCATTATTTTTCACAATATGGAAACTTAAGGCACATCAGGGTAGCCTTATATTGTCTAAAAATTTTACTAAATAAGATCATGTCACAAAAAGCATGTGTTTTATGAACTTTCCGACTTTTGTTGTCACTACGAAACATCCAAGTTCTTATATATCATATAAATCCATAAAATGAATTGTAATATTATGAATAGTTTATGTGCATCTCTTTCACCCAACCATCAACAAAGTTCCTATTCCGATCTATCCAGTTCCTCCATGGATTAAACACTCTTCAGATTTCTTGTCCAGCTGGATTATCTTTCTCCTTTAAATCTGACCTCTTTTAGTGACTCAAAATATTCTGGCACAAACCTCTTTCTTCAGGGGTTCCCTCCCCTCCAGGCCAAACTTCCAGCCTGCCTTTTCCTGTCTCTCAGACTCCATCCACAACGTGAGCGTGGGACTTTATCATCTTCAGTCAACATCTCTAATTGCTTGTGCTTTATATATATAGTTTCCAGGTTTACAGTCAATAAGAGCCAAGTCTTGGTTTCTATTTGCAAATTAGTTTGGGCCTACAAGTTATGTTGGTTCAATCTTGAGTTTTTGATATTTTGTTAATCTTGTTGACGAAAGTTCTTGTGCTTAAGCCATTATTGATGAAATATTGTTCAAAATAATTCTTAATTTATGAAGTTTTTGCTATTAGGTTAGGATGCACTTTTGTCATTAACATATTCTGTTGAGTGATACTATGTGCAAGTTATTTAGTCTCCGCTGATATATGTTGCTATAATTGTTTTGTCCATAATCTCTTCACAGGTTATAATAAACTCTCTGGATATACTTCAGAGAATTTAAGATCTGTATCTAAGGATTTTCCGACTCTTTCAAATGATTTCACTACAGAAAATACAATTATCCTTTGAAAGATTCTTCCTCTTATTATTTATCAAGGAAATTTTCATCCTTCTGGGGTCTTCAGGAAAATACAGACACAAGTGCACATATGAGTAAGTATCCCGGTAGTTCTCAAAGATTTCATTCCTCCAGTCTGACCAAAGCCAAGGAACAACATCAAATAAATGATAAATGTGCTCTCCCCTTTTAATTAGACAGGGAAAAGAAAGACCCTCCTCCAACCCCAATGCCAGTTTTAGGGTTCAAAAAAATTCTAGTAGACCATTAAAGCAAATATAAGGTAGATATTTTTTAGATTTTTCACCTCTATATCAGATGGAAATGAGAGACTTAGCTACGACCTTCTTTCACGAAAATAGTATACTAGAAGTGCAAATAGTGGAGACATTCAACTAACCACTTTCCTAACCCCAGCGGGTAGGTCTGCTTTGCAGCTCTTGAAATTCATTCTTAAAAGACAGAGGCTTATAAGACCCTTTCAAACAACTTGAACCCTGCACCTCTATCACCACCTGCCTTGGACCAACCGATTTCATTGAGCCCAGCATATCGTCCTACATAGAGACTCCATGCAAAGACACTTGCTTCTCCTATTATAAAAAGGCCAATAATCACATTTTGTCTCTGGAGAAACCTTGTCTCATGTATTGCAGTTTCAAGGTCAGTAATAGAACTGACATAGTTTTAGTGACATGTGAGACCATATGATCGAAACAATTGATATAGCAGTTAAACTTCTGAGACATACATAAAAATTCTGGGTCATAATCAAATCGTAATTCATAATGCTTTCATCCTAGCTTTTGATGAGAGGACTAAACATATAGGTAGAATTGTGGCTTTGGTTCTATTAACAAATATTGTTACTTTTCCAAACAAATGACCTTGGAGAAATTTTCATTACATATCTTCAGAAACCTAAATAGATAAATTGAAAAGTTCGATGCATTTCATATACATGCTTTTAACTTTAGTTAAATTATCAAAAGGGTAATGTTGGGCACTATTTAGGAGCAAAAATGTCCAATGATCTTGCTTTTTTGGTTATAATTTCCAAGTTTAGTCATCAGCTTCCTTGCATTATTATTTCCATGTATTAAATTTCCTCTTTATCATAGAGACTGGAGTGGTTTAACTCACAAATTTTCAAGCCTATCACATAGAAGCTCGTTTATCACTAACTACACAATAACTACAGCCAAAGATCTTAGCATCCAAAGAACAATTGCTGATAAGGGCCATAACTAATGCTAGTGACAAGATTTACCACCTGAACCGAAAACAAAAGAAATAAATAAAGAGAAAGGAAAAAAAAATCTCTTGTGCTTTTAAAATGAGTTTCCCGATGATCAAAATTCTCGAGTAAATTGTCCGTGTGGGATTAAATTACATATATTTTAAAAACAGCACAAATAAATCTATCAACATAAATACATTCAATATACACAAACCCCACAATTAAGCTCAATAAAGCAGTTCTTATGTCTCTAACTCTACAAAGTTTCCCTACCCCCTTCTGTGTCCTGTGTCCTCTCACCAATCACAAATTGCCATACATAATAAACATTTGGTGCAGGCCCGGCTTTGGCTTTTTATGTCATACGCAGCAGTTTTTGATTGGCGGGTACCATGAACGGAAATAAGGGATATTTTATCCTACTTACTTATACCGTTGCACAATCAATTCAAGAAGATTTCTTTTAAACCCCTTATGAACCATTCTCTATTCTCAAATAACTAAACGCACGTCCCTAACATCATGCCAAAAAAATAAATCAATCAATCAATCACATGCTCTAACAGCACTACTTACTTGGAAGACCCATTTTCCCCATTAGATACTCATTTCAAACTACATTTGCTATGGGAAATGACATAAAATGCTTAAGAACTTCTGAATATTGTCGCAATAACAGATTTTTCGGAACCATTATTGCAATTAGAATTCACAAAAAACCTAAAAATTAAATTGAAAAAAAAAAAAACTGACCAAAAGTTTGAAACCTTAGCAATATGTCCACATAAATGCTTGAATCAGTCAGAAAAAAGGATGGAACTTTATGCACGATTCGCTAGCGACTAGTGAGTTTTATACATGGGTGAGAGAGAGACATACCCAGAAATAGATCCACGCAGAATTCCGGGAAAATCGGAGATTGAAACGGTAAAGAGAGAGAGAGAGAGATTGAGGAACGGACACAAAGCAACTGAAAGCGTACAAAATCGGAAGTTATTGTTCTGCAAGGAATAGGGATGTTTTTCAAGTCTTTGTGTTTTCTAATTTCTTTTATTGTTGTCAGTTCAAGCTCATGTCAGTCATACATAGTGTGTTAGACGTGTCGTGGTCTCCATTTTTCATAATAATAACTCTTTTTATTTAAGCAAACCAGGCTATTCAATCTATCATATAAAGGTTAAAATTAATCGTAAAATCTTGATAAGTTGATTTCAATCGGTAAATGATGAATTTTTTAGGTTTTGTTTATTATTTTAATATGATTGATTTAATTTTTAATTAATTTAATTATAATTTAAAAAATTAAATTTGATCCGTTGTAAATATGAATAGAATTATAAAAAATATATAAATAATAATAAAATAAATAGTTAAAAATATGAAAATCATTTCATGTGCTATTTTTTTTTTTTGAGGAATTAAAAATATTATTGTTAAGGCCTTTATATTATAGCAGTATAGATACTTCAATTAATTTCAAATCTTTTTTGTTATAATTACTAAAAGAAGACTAAAATTGTTATTTGTTTTCTTTAATATTATTAACAATTTTTATATAAGTATGTTACCCAATGAATACCAATTTTTATTGAGAAACATAATAATATTTTTTAAATAGAGAAATAAAGCATTATTTTAGTGAAAGAATAAGTTGAAGTTAAGGCATAAAAGAAAATATTGACTATCTTTAGAGATTAATTTAAGAAAATGGCAAATTATAAATGTGCCTTTTAAACTAAATCAAATGTGACTAATTCCTCTTAACTTTTAAAGTGTAATCTCATCTTCTATCATATCCCTTAAAAACCATTGATATAATGATCCTTTTAGTAAAGATATTGAAGAACAACAATTTAGGGATTATGTACATATTTTTGTAAATTCATATTTTATAATTTTAGAAAGTTTGTTTATGCTTTACTAATAAATTAGGGCTATATTCAAAATTGTTTCTTAAAATAATCTCTATAGTTTTTTTTTTTCAAATGAGGGTTCTGTAAAGTTAGATAATATTTACGAGGAGGTAAAAATTGAGAAAACCGTATTAGGTAAGTATTATGATCATTTAAATATTTGAAAAGGGATAAAAGAAACTTTTTGGCAAAAAAATTGGAGAAATTTTAAATACATTTTCAAAACTATTTATTAACTATGTATAAACTTTTTAAACTCTAAATATGTATTTTTACCTCCATATATATATATATATGTATTTTTTAAAATTATGCACATACTTCTTAAACTTTGTCTAAACCCTAGAATTATTGCTAGTCATTGTCCTTTTGGCAACGATTTGAGAATTTTAGTGACCTTTTGAAGTTTGTATTTATTTGTTTTTAGAAGTTATAGAGAGATTATATCATTTTTTTTTACACTTAAAAGATATATTCACACATAATTTAATAATTCAAAGTGTTGTATTTACATTTATCATATAAAGAAACAACTAAAAGAAAACCAACATAATTCCCATAACCAAAGAGATCCTTAGATTTGAGATTTTACAAATCTGCGAAATCAATAGAACAAACGATAATTTCAGGAAAAAAAGAATAATAAATGATAATCCAAAGTTTTTGAAGAGATAAGTGTAAGATTTATAATTTGCATTTTACATCAAATTCATCATCTATATTATATTCTCTATGGATTGAACTAAAGAAATGTATTTTAGTGTATCAAACATTTAAAATGTTGCATCGATCCCCATCAAGATTCGCCTAATATTACAGGACTTGGTTTACGTGAGTCATATTCATATAAAATATACTTTATTTTACATTTAATAAGACCATACTTTGCATGCGCATGTCTAATTAATTTTAAAAATAATAATTAAAATTATAACATAATAAATAAGAAAAATGGTTCTGGTTTTGAGGAAAGGAAATTTTTTTTTTCTAAAAAAAAAAAGGGAAGATTGTATGTAAAATTAAGTATACATTTTTATATGTAAAAAAATAAAACTCACATATAATCCTATATTTCTCTACATAGATTTCTTGTATGTTATTGAATTAATAATTTATTTATTTTTTAAATCGAAGCAACCGATGGTACCCACCTTTTTAATTCGTTTCCGAAGATGGAAGGGGTATCATCAGTAAATAACAAAAAAGTGAAGGGTCAATTCTGATAATTCAAAGAAGTTGCAGAATCAAGTGGAAATCATCAAGAGCAAGAGAAGACGACCCGGGTGAGAAGGGAATCTTGAAATCATATTCCGTTGAACAATGAAGAATCATTCCGGCATATTTTGTCTCCTTCCTCTTCTGTCATCAGCTCATTTGATAGCTATTAGCCTATTAGCTTGTCGCTGCCTGTGTTTTTATTTCATTAAATATTAGTGTTCAATGATGTTGGGATGATTATATATATATATATTATTTTAAGGGTTAATTATATAAGATATATCTATATTTTTTATCATTTTACATTTTGTATATCCATATTTTGTTTTCCTAATGCTTGATATATTCCTGTTAGTTAGATGTTAGAAATAAAAGCTCAAAGAGAAGAAAAGAAAAACTCCAAAAATGCAAGAGGGAGGGCTTTAAAGTTGTTTTTCCTTATCCTACAGCAATCTATATGCTTAATTCTAATGTTCAAATATTGTTTTCCAAGCAAAAAAAAATAAAAAAATACAGAAAATGTAAAAGAATAAAATACAAGATGCTAAGTAAAAAATTGTAAAGACACTTTTTTTTGGGGGGTAGTTATTCCTTATTTTAATGATATTTTTCTAACATAAATAATCACAAATGATGAATTGGTAATATTAAATAAGATAAATTATAATGACACCAACTAAAAATTACATAAATTACCAAAAAAAAAAAACTTTGAATTTCTAAAATATCATGCTTACATCCTTTGGAAAATGTTAATGCTGGAAAAATTTCCTCTAAGTCAATATTTTGTGTTAATAGACAATCTTAATCATTTGTTAAGTCCATCTATTGCTAAAATATTAACTAAATCAACAAAAACCCTCAATTCATATGATAAATTGGCTTAAAAAACAACCATAGGTATATGTTTATGTAAAAAACTGGCTTTGTATTACATTCACTATAAGAAAATAAAGTAATATTTATAAGCAATTGTTGCTATTACCAATTTATGGTTATATATCTATTTATTAAATAAAATGAATTTTAGTATTATAATATATCCAATTCTTCCATAATGTTAGTAAATAGCTCCTTCTATACCTAATATTTTTGCTCCAATTTCTATCCATTCTCCCTCCCCAAGCAAAGGAAGCCGAAGGGATTGGAAAACCAAGAATTAAGAGCATTTTTAGGAACATGAACTAATCTAATAAATAGATGAATGCGTTGGAATGAAAATTTATATAATATATAATTTTTTATTTTCTTTTTTTAATTAAATTTTATATATAATATATTTTAATACATGATATAATATCCTTAACATAATAAATTTCGTCCCTCTATATATATATATATATATATTTTGTCTCACCACCCCCCACCTTTTTCTTCCTTCATGTAACGTATCGTTTTGATATCTATCTCATCATTGCTATGGATGACTTTTCTTGACTTTGCCTTCTTCACTGATCACTGGGTCAACTCACGATTTATGACGAATCATGTCTGTCACTGATATATGCCAAAACGAAGAACATTTTTTATTGGATTGTATAATGTATGCCAAAATTTTTTAGGGGTAGGATACTAAAACTAATTTCTTATGCTTTTATATAAAAATCTATTAAATTAAAGTATAAGAGTGATGTGGTATCTCATACATCTAAAAATTTTATAGTAATCTATATTATTAGGCCAAATATAAAAATTACAATTAGGATATTATAGAGATGCTTGCCTACTTTTTCCTCTATAAATGATAATTACTATATAAAAAATAGTTGCATTTTGTTTTAAACAATCTCATAAATAATTCATTTACTTGATTATTTACCCATTTTTTAACACCCGTAGCTCTATGATCGCAAGTTATAGATAAGGATTACAAGTTGGTATATGTAACGCAAGTGCTTCCATTTGGACAAATCCACCTTTTTGTATTCAATGATAATTATGGGGGAAGATGGTGATTGAAAAAAAAAAAAAAAGAAAGTAGGAAAATGAAATTTCATACACACTCAAGAAGATAAGAAAGGCTTAAAAAATATAGTTTGTTTATTTGAAAAGGACTGAAATTTATTTTATTTTTAACTAAATAAATTATAAAAACAAATACATCTATCTACTTTTATAGGTATGTATTTATTTTATTTTGTATTCATAAAAAAGGGTAGATGGTGGCTCTCAACTTCAATTTAGCTGTAAACGTTCGTAATGTTGCTCCCAAGGTCGTTTTCCTCGAGATGCCCACATTTCACTAGAACTTTGATAACTCCATTTCTTTTACTACAAATCACCAATCACCACTGAGCTCCTCGGAGACATAAAGCCACCGCTTATGACCAGAAATTTTGCAGCACGCAATCTTCCATCTCGACACGTTATCGTGTTGGAGGGAGACAAATAATCTCTACCATTTATCATGAAAAATTTTATAATACAGCTCAATAAGTATTATTTATACTATTATATAATCGAAACTTAATTATATTATATAATTACTTTCGAATTATACCGTACAGTCCTCAAATCATCGTAGACATAAGATAAAAAGTTCTCGTATCCGATGTATTAGCACGCGTTTTGCACCCGTCCTTTCCTATGGAACAACATTTTTAAATAAATAAACATGATAAATAAGTAGTTTATATTATAATAGTATTTATTTATAGGATACTCGTATCTTTATTCTTTCACATCATGTCTTGTACGAATGAGTTCCTTATATTATTTCAATAATCGCATATGTAATTGTAAATGTGTGATTCGTGCTAACGTACTGTGCCGAGAATTATCATTAGTTGTTATCCGATGCAATGCAAACTCGAAGTAATCTAATTCTAGTGATGTGGGCATCTAAACCTAAAACTAGGTGGTGATTTGCCACTCGAACACATTATCGAACTATCCTCTCATCTCAAGTCTATCACCAGAACTCTAGGAAATAGTAAAAATTGGACCAAGCTGCATTTCAGACTTGCTTCTAGTGAATCGCGTTGATTAGCTTGAGGAGGTGGACTAGTCGAGAAGAGAGTCATGAATCCAGCACCACCGTACCACACCACCGCACCCAGAGAAGAAGAAGAAAAGTTGCCGTTATTGTCGCTACGAGTATCCAAGAAAGGAAAAGACACAAAGTGTCTCTCATTTAGAATTTAAATAATTTAGTACTTAAAATTTCATTTATTATGAATTTAATGTCTATACTTTAAATTAATGTATTGCGTAATGTCTGATATTTCGTATGCCTTTATCCCTATCGAGTAGCTTTGACACCTTGGCTTTTTTCTACCGAAAACCATTCCCGATCATGTTTAGACCGAACCCTTGTACTTGTTTTTCACACTACTAATAGCACTCGGATCATCAAACTCATCCAAAGTGACTCATTCAATAATAAAACTAAGACGGCAGCTAAATTCTAATGTTAGAACTAGAAAGTCTAAATGTCAAGATTAATAGCTGTCCGAAATTTACAATTTCGGGTTCTTCCCTGCGCTGCCAAATGGAAACGACAAAACAAGATTGGCATTTTTACAGTTGAATATATGGAACGTTGAGCTCCATAAAAGTTCCAATGGACGTGAACCCTTTCTATCCCCCGGTTTAGATTACATCCCATAGCCAGGGATCCCATGGGGGTTTACCTGGGGTATATTAACATCTTGTACACTAATCTTGGGTTCACTCCAAGCCAAAGGAGCAGCCGTTGAGTCCAAAGCCATCATTCTCTTCTTACCACCAACTGGGGATTCATCCAGTGTAAAGCCTCCAGGACTCTCGTGTGAAGTCAAAGAGCTTTCAGTAGAGCAATCGGTCCTCTGAGAGTGCAGAGTGGGTGGCACTTCTTCCTCCGAGCCATGTACTGTTAGCACATCATGAGAGTAAAAGCCAAGTGGATCAACAGAGGCAACCTTTGATGCCTTGGTTCCATATCCTGGACATTTGTGGTTGGTAGTGTCAACAACAGTACCTCCAATGAATTGATCGGCCAACACCTTACAGGCTCTCTCGAGCATGGCCATATATCTCCGCTCTGCATCTTGACGCATTTGCAAGTGCTTCTCAGCCTACACAGCATAGCACAGTCATGTCCATAAAATAAGTTACAAGAGACCATGCTACACAAAAGCTAACAAGGCATCGCATCACCAACAAATCTTGAGTATATTACACAAATCAAACAACAGTCACATCCATAATATAGGTTATAAGAGACCATTCTAAAACTATAAATTTAGTCTATAGTTTAAAGCAGGACCTGAGATGCATTGCTTGGGTTATACAGGCTGTCCATGTGACCAAAAAATAGCATCCAAGATACAATAACTTCACAGAAAAGAGAAATTACCTCCACTTGAAGATGTAATTTACTTTCCATTTCCATCTGGGCTCTTAGGGCCTCCTTGACTCCATAACCCCTGCAAACACATCGATCTTGTCCTTTCAGGCATTATGAAATCAAATTTAAGGTAAGAAACAATAGCATTGATAGAAGATGTCAAATTTATCTTACTCGTTCATATCAGATGATTGCACGCTAGGGGATGAATTGCCATTACCAGGGCTTTCTAGGAGGTATGAACCTGACATTCCTTTGAAGAAGTGAAAAAACAAATGTGGAGAACAAAAATAAATAAATAAATAAATAAATAATAATAGTAATAATAACAATGATAATATAATAAAAATAAAAATGAATAGATGTGATAATCTCATAGAAAATTTTGAAAAAAACTGATTGCCTGGTCACTTACCATCTTTGGGAGTATCACCTCCATCTTTTCCCGATTGCTTTCCAAGTCTGTATTTCTGTAATCAGAAAGACATATCGCCAGTTACTAGAAAGTCAGACCATATACTGTCAGAGCCTCGTTAATCATTGTGAAACTACTTAGCTCAAATACCTGAAGGTGGCTCTTCAGATGGAAGAGTGTTAGTCCTTTCACATTCATTGTTCGCATGATGGCCTTTGGAGTGGCTTCTGCAAAATGGTTTGCCCAACAAAAAAAAAAAAAGTGAATCCAAGCTCATGATTTAGACCTTACAATTAGTAAATAGTTTTCATAAAAAAACTGGTTAATGGATGTTTTACTGATAAGCTGGTGATCAGCCAAAGACTATTGCAATGACAAATGAACTCATTGTATGAATCTAAACAGTGCCAACAAAAATGTTACTCATGTTATAACATATTGCTGACCCAACAGCTTTAGCTCCATATCCATGAGCACTACCTTCAATATTCTTAACAAACAAAGTTGAATTCAAACCAAAGGCCTCCATTGATTTTCTTGTTAGCAAACAAGCCACATCAATCTTACAAGCAAAGTCCTGGCCACGCAATGAGCAAGGGCCAAAATAAAATATGTGATGAGAAACCATTTGACTCTTAGTTTTAAGCGGGGAAAAAATGGCATAGAAGATATATCTTATGCTAAGCTTCCAAGTAAACTAAAAATATAAAAGGCAAAACACCCTATTCTTGATAATAAAGAGATCTCCTATGACATAAAAAATCTTCAAAAAATGCAAAGAGGAAAAACGTAAAGTTGAGATACAAAACATATCAAACGCTATTTGACTCTTGCACTGCTTGATACATAACTCTAAGGCTTGATACCATAGAGCTGATTTTTTAGTGCTGCCTATTAATCTATATGTGTGAAATCTGAGAACATTTTCTGGGGTCATTCAGGACAGGTAAGCTTGTGCTTCATATCTTGTGAGCTGCTTCATTGCAGATCCATACATCTACCCTAAGTAAAAGAAAAACAAAGTGCATAGCTTTAATAACTTGTGTCTGGGAAGTGGTGATTAATTCTCCAGCAGCAAACCTAAAACTGAGGTAGGGTGTTGGGTTATGGTCAAGTAGAGTCCAGAAGTGTTGCCAGCAGGGCTCACAACCCACAAGATATATTTCAAGTGAGTGTTTCCTCCCAATTTTATAATTTTAAATTACCATATCTCCAAATTTACTGTTGCAAATCTCATCCTTGGAGCACCAATACAAAATAATAGCACAGCTATCGAAAGGCTGTGTGAAAAGTATCATTACTTCATGAAAAACCAGATGTTTATTTGTATCCTGTTTGTGTAGAAAATGAGGAAGTCACCAACTAAGTAGCAGTAAATTGAAAATGAAGAAGCTCTACTGTTTAGCCCAAAAAAAAAAAAAAAAGCTCTGCTGCTTCATAGTGATCGAATTCAAGCTCACATTTGTAATGGGAGAATAGCCTATTTCAGGAATAACATGTACACATTAAGAGGCTGAGCACTCAAATTTGTGTATTTTGATGAACATGGGAAATCGTTCCTTGAGAGACTGGCACTTGCTGGCTATAATGACATAACATCGATATATACAGCCTCTTAGTCAAAAAGATGAAGAGCACAGAGGAAGAAATCACGATAAAAGGCCTAATAACCATTGTAAGTTTCATACTTTAAACACATCATTAGTTACTCCACATAAAGTTATGCTCTCTCGTACTATTGAAAGAACTATGGTTCCTCCACACAATGTCTTCTGCATCATTTATCACAGCCTTACAGGTAATCAAACAGTTAATCAAAGTAATAATTGACGTGAAATTTGAGAATGCCACAGATAAAATAGCAGTATGGCACCACCAGGTTGTCATAATCCAAAAGGCATGTCCAATTTCGACATATGGGGTTTCGCTACCATGCAAACAAATCGTTTGACAACCAAGATCATCATAGAGGAAACCTGACATAATTTATTAGCTAAAATACCTTGTTTCCAAAGGTCTGGACAAACTAAGCCTTTTTCTTAGTTGCCTAATAAATCCATTACTCATGGCATATGAAAAGCAATTCCTCCAATCATTCTCCATAGAGCATTGAATCAAGGATTTACAAAAAAATTGTTTCTTCTTGTTGGTAAAATTGAACAAGGCACATGTCAAAGCTGAAACAATTCCAGCAACTAAAAGGTCCATTCATTTATCAACCAAGTACTTGTGACAGTAGTTTGCAAATCAAACTTTTCAAAAAGCAATCAAGAAAAATTGACGCGCAATTTGCTATCAGCACTTCTCAGATCTCAAAACAATCAGGTGCTACAGCAACCGATTTCAAATTGAAGTCCAGTTTGCTACAAAAGGGGAACAGGGTCATCCAATTCTCAAACGCCTAAATCAAACCAAATGGCCCATTTCTTTCCCACTCCAAAATGCAGTAGGCAACTTTTAGCTTCGCCATCCCTCTGACACAAATTACGACACTAAACCAACCAATTTACCAAAACCAATCACTTCCAGTCACCCAAAAGTCCATACTTGGCAAAATCTTCGTCCAAGCAGAAAAGTCAAACACTAATACAAATCACCAATTACTCAAACAACAAACTAGTTTCACACAAACCCTTATCACCAAAGTTGGAAAAAATGACAACTTTAAGTTTTTAACCCCGAAAAATCAAAATCAAAATCTTCATCCAATAAAAAAAGTCAAACATAACATATATCACCAATTACTCAAACGACAAACTAGATTCACACAAACACATCTCACCAAAATTGGAAAAGATGACGACTTTAAGTTTATCACCGCGAAAAATTCACCCCAAATGAATTCATGTAGATCATACATTAACTTTTCCCAACACATTTATGTAAACAGCCACGAATCCGAGCACAATCACACATACACACACATATGCATATTCTACTGTTGCAGCTGCTGCAGTCACTTATAAATAGGTCTACTTTAGCTGCTTGAACAAAGATATTGAAAGAGAAAATACTAACTACTAGCACCACCAAGCTGAGTGACAGCATCAACAAAGCGTTCATGGAGGTCAGCAGTCCAACGAAGACGAGGTTTAGGGTCAGATGTTAAAACAAGACATGGGTCTCCTCCTCCTACTCCTACTCCCCTGTGGTTTAAATTACCACCACAATCTTCTTGCCCAATTAGCCCTTCGTGTGCTTGGATTAGTCTTGGAAACATTTCCATTTTTCTTTCACTTTCTTCTTCTTCTTCTTCTTCTTCTTCTTGTTTTTAGTAGTGTAGAAAAGGGAAAATTACTCCGCTAAAAGAGAAGACAAGACAAGCCAGGTCTCAAATCTGAGGGGAGAACAGGACCCAAGTTAGAGTACCAGTGAAAAAATAAGAAAGATCAAAACTTTTTGGACTTTACGGTGAAAGGTGAATAAAAAGGTAGGATTTTGTACTGTAGAGGGGAAAAAAAAAAAAAAAAGGTGAAAACTTAGAGAGAGAGAGAGAGAGACAGTCTTTGCTGGCATGGTCTTTTTGTGTTTTGTCGCTTTATCCGTCCTTAATTTTCCCTTAATACGGTTTAATTATTCAAATGGAAGAAATTGTTAATTTCCAAATAAGGAAAATTATTTTCTAAAAACAGAAATTCTTACCTCTTTCCTTTTTCTGTAGGAAGAAGAAAATTCTTTAGACCTGAATTGATCTTTTAATCTGGTTTTATTTGACTTGATCATAAGATTGGTTTATATTACTTTTTTAATCTTTTTTGATAATGAATTTGGATGACCCCGTTAACTGATTACTCCAATCCAATTCTTATAAAATATAGTTGGATTTTTCGTGTTGAGAGTTTTTATTTTCCTTTGATAAGAGAAGTCATAGTTTACTTGAAAAAATAATATAAATAAAAAAATTTTAAAAGGGTTTTTATCCTTTAAATTTTAAGAAAATAAATAATTATATTGTATTATAAATTATATTTTAATATTTTTATGAACCAGATCCCTGATCTTTTATCCTTTTTCCTTCCTGGGTCAAAGGAATCCTCAAACAGAATTACAGTTTATGATTTTATTATATGAAATATATTTTTGTAAAATATTAATTTTTACTGCATTTACCAATGTAAGTACTGATCATGCTATATGATTTATTGAGATCTTGGCCCACCTAGTACAACTCATTATTGTAATCAGTGAGAGCTTTAACATATCATATAAGCACCATTAAAACAAAAAAAAAAAAGCGATTTACGAAAAAATTGAAAGTCATAAGCTTTTATTATCCTTTTGAAAAATTATAAGTAAAGTTAAAATTTTAAATAATTAAAATAAAAAAATCATCATTATATTAAATAATTTAAAATTTTTAATATAACATCATTACAAATATAAATAAATTTTTTATTTAAATCATTTAATATATTTATAAAATAATAATGAATAATTATTTATTTTAATTATTTAAAAAATTTATTATTTTTTTAATTCTTAATATAACATTAATTTTTTATTTTAATTATTTAAAATTTTAATTTTTATTTAAATTTGATAAAAAAATGATAATTTCTCTTATGATTTTTTCTTATTATTATTTCTTTTTTCTATCTCTAATTTTATCCTATTACATGGACAAGCCAAATGCAGAATAAATAAACCATATGGTAATTCATAGCTTCTTAAAGGCGTTCCTTCCTGCGAACGTTCTTGCTGATGGTAACTTGCATGGTACGTATAACTTCTAAAATTGTGTACTTTTTCTGTCTGCCACGTCCTAGATCTACAGTTTTAGCGTGTGCGGATGTCTACATGTTATAAGGTTTGACATGACATGAGCATGAACGCAAGAG
Organism: Laguncularia racemosa; assembly: GCA_037954665.1. Classification (NCBI taxonomy): domain Eukaryota; kingdom Viridiplantae; phylum Streptophyta; class Magnoliopsida; order Myrtales; family Combretaceae; genus Laguncularia; species Laguncularia racemosa. The sequence continues at coordinate 72,288 of JBBMOL010000388.1, forward strand.
ATATTTTAGTAAAAAGAAATTGAAAAGAGAAAAAGAAATATGTAAAACTTATTCAAGAAAAAATAAAAAAAAGAATAATATCAAGTTTTGAGAAAGCATTTTTTCGTTACAATAATAGAAACTAGAAGAACTTTTTTGCATGCGGGAGATTTTTAAGAAAGTATTCTTTTGGTGTTCCATTCACAAAAAGATGTTAGTAGGATCAGTCTTTTCCAATTAAAGTTTAGTATGATTAGGATTTGATTTGATTTGATTTAATTTAGGTTTTATAATAGTTAATTGATTGATCAAATGATTGAATTTAAGATATTTGATGAAGAGGGTAAAGAAACCTTAATGAAAAAAAAAAAGGGCAACTAATTTATTTTTACTAAAATTTTAGTATTTTTTTTATAAAGAATTGGATTGTAAAAATGGTTTTTTTTTTTGTTTAAATTGATATTTAGATAGAGTTTGATACAAAGCAAAGTTAAATTATTTAGTTGTTGGAGTGAGATTTGGGCCATTTGGGAAATGGGGTGTTGACTAGGGTCAAAGTTAGGTGAATTCCTTTTGCCAAAGGAGCTTTTGGGTTGCTAAACAAGAGACAACTTATCACCCGAGTTGGTAACAAACTCTCATGGTTCTAGCTAACTATTTATTCTTATGGTGGGCTAGCCCTTCCTGCTTAATGGTCGACAAGAAGGGAAGGGTCTTAGTTGATTGTCTAAGCGATATAGTCAATTGCAACCTCATTAATGGTGATTTTTAGTTTTGTTTAAAGACCCATTCCTAATTTCAATTATTTAAAGTGCTTGACTCTCAATTGATTTTGAAGGTTGCAATAAGTTGTAGTTTAGTAACTTTGAGTTTTCTTATGTATGATTGGTTGCATGTGTAGGCTAGCTATGTAAATAAATAAGGATTCTATGATACAGTTAATTAAAAATAATTATATGATACAGTTATAACATATTATTTGGAACTATAATATATAAAACACATTAGCAGTTTTTTATAAAAGTTATCAACGATATCAAAGACGCTGTTGAAAGTTTCATTTGTACTACTAATGGGCTTTACGTATTATAGTTTGAAGTAATATACTGTAACTACACTATGTAATTACTTTTAAGTAGCTGCACCATATAGTCACTTTTGAGTAACTTTACCTTAAAGTTTCCTATAAATAAACCTAAGTTATGTTTAACTTAAACCTTTTGCGTTTGTAGCAATATTGAAGCCCATAACTATTCGGGAGAGGTCATCTATGGACTTGGTATTTTGGGGGTAATTGTGAGTTGAATATTTAGGTTGAAATAACTTGTAGTTTTGGGGCCAATTAACTAAATTGTTCAAGGTTTATATGGGCAAAAATGTCAGTATGAGATAATATATATTATTAACTCATATTAATTGGATTTGTTGTTGCCCACCTAAATATAAGATAAATTAATTAAAAGCTATGGCTACTGTTTGATCATTGTATGTGGCACATATATATAAATTGTTTTGCATGTCGATTTTGCATCAGTCTGCTTGCAATAGTTCTTTGCTTGCTGCACTTGGTAACTCATCCATTTATTTATTGTGTTTACTACCCCTCATTGGTGTGTTTGTGAGATAGCACTTATGGGTATGCTAGGCTTATAGTAAAGTGTGTTGATTAAAGAGGGGTGTCATGGGCATGGCAATAGCTAGTTAGATGATTCCGAATTTGATGTTGCATTTACATCTATCTTATTTTATTTCAAATGGGATTGATTTTCTAGTTGATGAATTGAAGGTTACTGCAATTTATTTTAGGTTTTGAATTGTAGCTTGTCGTTGGAAGACCATCTATAGATGTTTCTAAATCGATCGAATTATTTTGGAGTAAATAACATTACGAAACTTTGGATATTCTTAGAATAAAATATGTAGTAGAACATTTACATTCCCATAGGCTTAAGGTGGGATAAAAACTAGACATCCTATTCACTTTTATTCTTTGTGTTATTGCTTCAAGTTGCATTGAAGATTGACTCTTTGGTGCTTCTTTGACACCTATTTAGCTATTTGCTATGTATTGTATTGCATGGTCCTATATATGCCAAAATAGTAGGTTTGCATGCAAGGTGAGTACACAGTTTAAAAATTTTGTGCTAATGTAGTTTAAAAGCTTTTACTGCAACTATAGTAATTTACTCTTATTAATAATTTATATATGTTAGATTGAACGTTTTATCACTATATTATAATCTATAGCAAATGATAACATGTAACTCAAATCATTTCAATCACATAATAATCTAAGCTTTATAATCAATTGTGACTTGGCCTATGCTAATCTCTACATTGGGTGGGATGTTGACACACCCTTACCAACAATCTCCCTCCTAGCATCATACCTGCTAGGAATCAAACCCATGCCCTTGGTTCCGATACTCATTGTTGTATGAATAGTAGGTATTTAACAAGAAATAAATTACAAGAAAAATAAAAAGCACATGAGAATCTACACGAGCTGACCAATGCAACCTACATCACGAGTAGAAAGAGAATTCTTATTCCTTGAGAATAATTGATATAATGTACATCGTAAAAAACCTCAAAACTATTTATACACACAACTCATAAAAATGGGATAGGTTTGTATCGAGGGGAGTAAAGCCCACCACACCGCCAACAAGGTCATTGGTTGGCTTAAAGCTTGAGCCTATTGGCCCTCCAATTATGCTCCCACCTCAAACCTTCAAAAAAAAAAATTCCCTTATACTTTGTGCTCTAAAAAATATCAAGTCAAGTTATAATTTTGACTGGATCACAATAATTTAAGGCACTCAACAATTCCTATTAGTATTAAAATGTTTTACCACTACATCAAAAATTATAACTTATGATAATATGTAATTCAAATCATTTCAATTATATAATAGCCCAAGCCTTATGATCAATTTCAACTTGTCTCGTTTTGACCTTTGCCATAGACGGGATGCTGATATACCTTACCAACAATATAAACATTTGATGTATGATATTTATATATATATATATATATATATATAATATATATATATATTAAACATTTTTGTTTAAAGTTATATATTCTCTAGACTTATAATTATTTGATAGCCAGTTAGCCACTATTTAGAGTAGTGCTTATAATTTTCATTCAACAAATGAGATATATTTACAAGTTGTATTATTATTTTAATAAGAAAAAAATAGTACTTATATGTGGATGGAATTAAATCATCAATTGTATAGCAAAGGAATTTCATAAATAATCTATAGTTTCAATGTTTGATTTGAATTGACACTTAATAAGTTTAAGTTTAAGTTTAAAAAGGATTTATTTAAACTTAATTTATCTATATAAATTATTTTTTAACTATAATAACATTAATATCCAAATTCCATTTGAACTCTCCACTAGTATTTAAACTTAAATTCACTTACAAATTAACTAACCTAAACTTTATAAAAAATTTAATCTAAAACTAATTGTTTTCAAATTGAATTCGAGTGGATATCAAATCAACTTCAATAACTTTAGCTCATCATCTGTACTTTTGACTAAATATAAGTAAATAACTAAAGCACTTGCAAGATGCAAATCTCTTTTTAAACATTTTTTTTATTAAGTTGTTGAGTTCTCCTCAAAGTATCGAATAGTGAAGTCCATTTCTGAGATTAGAATAATAGGATTCAACAGTTGCCAAAAAAATAAACAAATGATAGGATATTAAAAAAAAAAAAAAATCCGCCGACCAGAACCCAACAGAAAAGGTCAATTATTCAACATTAGTTTAGATAGAAAAGTGGGCCAGAATAAACATTATTAAATTGCAAAATCATGGTACTAATCATGACAACCATCTCAGTTATCAACCAGTGGCCACATGAGGAGCAACCTACGCCACTTACTTTTTAATTATTACTAATTTTTAATTACTTTTTTTTATTACTTCATGGCCAAAAAGCTTATATGCTAGAAAGATTATTAGAATAAATTATTATTATTTGACGATTTTAAAAATTTTTGATAACAGAGATTTTGAGGAAAAAAGTTTGAAGGAGAAGATTTGATGAAACGATATTAATCCATTAATTATTTAATAATATAAATTAAAAATTTCTTTTTAAATCACTAAAAAATAATTTATCTCTATACCAATCCTATACATATATATTTTGATAAATCAAACCAACCCTATATCCTATGCTACTTTACTTGAAAAATGTGAACGACGTCCTTATTGCACTTGATACGAGGCAACAAACAAACCCTTACCTTTTCTACCTATTTGTTTCTTTTCGAACAGAGTGTAATTAATTTTTAAATATATATATATTATTTTTAACTTTTGAGAAAACACTGATGACATTTGTTAATGGATTTCATATGACTTGTAAGCAACTCTCGTGGGTTTTGATGATGGTACTATGTTTTGCAGCTACCCATCTCTTGTCTAAAGAGGGTATAAGGAAAGATATAAATAAAAAGGCAGATAAAAATTTTCTTGTATTCAAATAATGTCCCCCCGTTGGTATCCTTGCAATATTGAAGAGTCTTCATTAATAACAACCTATGATATGAAAGGACACTGGCAACAATGAAAACAGAGTAAGAAAATGTCCATTCCCTTTGTTTTATGAAGCTGAGAGCAATGGAATAGGAAGTTGTTGAAGAAATTTATAACTCACTTTTATCTATCAAAACTGTTGGTGTGCGGAATGGAATAGGGTAAAAATAAAGTTAGAATTTTTAGAAAAATTATATAAAAAAATAGTTACTCTTTATAATTTTTTAATATTTCATTGATGGATATAAAAATATACTGAAAAAAAAAACAAAAACTAAAGAATAACTATTTGTTCGATCTTATAAAGGAATTAGGGTTTTCCATTTTGTACTAATAGCAATTTTGTGAAATAAATATCATAGAAATAAATCTAGGAGAAGTAATGTTTATTTTATAATACTTTTATGAAGTTAACAAAATATGCCAAGCACAAATAAAGTATTTTCAATAATAGCACTATGAATAGCGCATAGCAGAGCAATGTTCAATACACCGACAACTCCCATCATATGATACGGATTCAATATCCAATTATCAAACCTTTGAAAAAAGAGAATGAGGTGAAAGATAATTGCTACACCGAAACTAAGTGTAAAGAACTAATCAAATCGATCTAGTGGATAAATCAATAATATAAAAACAAAAATAATAATTAAACTAAAAAATACAATTATATTATAAGATTGTAATTGAATAGAACGATAAATTTCAAATTGACATAACATAAAACTTATTAGTCTAAAAGCACCGTATGGAGAGCAACAAAAGTCCTCATGCCACCTAATTCCCCCCTTGTTATTTCAACTTTCTAAGATGATATATATATAAAAAAAGGAAAAGAAATACATAAAAGAGGGAAAAAGTTAAAAAGTGTTCTAAACACGTCCATTAAAGGGGAAGATATGTGCACTCAAATGCATGCCAGCAACCGATTGACATCTCATTTGTCTGGGACTGTCAGTAGTAGTACCTCTAACCTTGGCACAGGACAATCATGTCCATATGCTTTTATTGGCATGGGACGACAAAGGAAGTGAAATAATACATGCTGTTAATGTGTTCTCAATTGATTGTATTGTAACATCCAGTCAAAAAGTACTGAAAATGATTATCGATGGTTTTGTTTTGATCTGCTATCTGTTTTGAATCTTAAATGCCAGGTGCTTTACTTTGTCTTCCTTTATATACAGTTTACTCCTAGCATTAATTGCAGAAATAGAATATATATTATATAATAGTAATGTACATATACCATCGAAATGACATTAAAAATCTAGTGTTGTCTTACTTGATGCTTGACAGAATTTGCCATTTTGTATTATCTAGAATATAGCTGGAAACCATTTAAAATCTGTTTAATTATGTATTTGGTAGCAAAATTGGTAAAATTTGATTGTTACATGAATAACAATTCCCTATTTGAAGTCCAATGGTTTAATATTTTATTTGTTTTATGTCAACTAAACATTTTTAGAAAACATATTTTTTTCCATCGATAGAAAGATAAAATTTTATTCTCGACTTGTATGGATATATGTCAATATTTTTGATGAAGTCATATATTTCCTTTGGGGAGGAAAAAAATAAAAAAAAAAAGAAAAAGAAAAGAAAAGAAAAGAAAAGACAAGAAAGAAAGATGTGGTACGTAATAATGCTTTGATCCAACCAATATGTGTTCCACAATCGAAATGAAAAAAGTATGTAATACTTTTGTGGATTATAAGTCAACACACGACTTCTGTCCATTAAGATTGTTGCTTTGCTATGGTGTGGTGGCAGATTTGACTATACTGGATACAATACAACTGTCTGCAAAACTTTACATAAAATCATAAAAATAGTTGCTATCATGAACATGATAAAGCAAATTGAATTTATTGAAGTCCTATTCATGCTTTTTTATTTTTTCAAAGGTTTCATAATTCCCATGACATCTTTTATCCATATTTAAATGTATTTATATTTAAAAACCTTAATTTGTAATATAGTCTGTTTATTAATAATATTTGAAAATGTAAACTCATAACTTAACTCATTTAATAAATGTTTGATTGAACTTGTTTATCCAATAAGAAAATTAAAATGTCACCGAATATCCATTTGAAAATATGTTTGTAGCATTGCCATTAATTTGCTTAATACCTCTCGTAGGAACTACATTAAAAACTTATATTGATGTTTATAAAGACAACTTTCTATTTCTATGCCTCTACGCCCTATAAAACCAATATACCCCAAGAATCCAATAATCGATTTGGACTTTAAGCACTATTTAATTACCAATATTATGTGGCTAATTGAACAGGAATTGATTAATACATTCAATTTGGTTTCATTAAAAATATTGAGTGATTTTATCAATGAGGATGAAACTAAATAGGTATGAGTAAATGGATATGTATATAAGCTTGAAATTTATTATATTATGCATTTTTAACAGTGCAAAACATTTTGAATATGTAAGGAAATATAAAATTAAGGGTTTCACCTTTATAAAATTGGAGTTAAAGTGAACAAGAAAGATAATTGACAAATGATGAGGTGACAACTAGTGAGATCACTAGAGGAGCAATAGCAATGGCTTATATATATATAGATAGATAGATAAATAGATAGAGAGAGAGTGAGAGAGAGAAGGGAGGGAGGTGGGGAGGAATTGGGAAAAGCATATTCTATCAAATATGCAGTGAATTCAAGAAATCAACAATGATGGTAATTCAACCTATGTAATTGGAGATCCATAAATTAGGTTTATACGGGTGAAAATAAGTTATTTGTTAATTCTATTTAGCATTATATAATTATCTGCATCTTTTTTATGATGTGCGATTATGCTATACTACAATAAAAATGAGATTGAGATTTTAGCTCATAACCTCTTATTGATTTTCATATATATTATTGACGGTGTATAAACTATAGCATACACTCGGTGAAATCACTTATATAAGTGTGGAGTCAGGCCACCTCTATAAGATTTATGATGAAATCCCTAAAGCATTCAAGAATATTTAGGTAAACACAAAGCTTATTAGCACAACATCACATTGAACAAGAGTAGTGATAGATTGAAAATTTAACTTACAACAAGTATTCTTGGTTAATAGAATTTAAAAGCACTAATCATTCCTAGGTTATGATTGTTTTTCTAGGTTATAGTTCATAATCCAAAATATAGCAAATTCCATACATTACACTTAAAAACATTAACCCAACTTTTATTTGTTCTTTATTTTGATAACCTTTTCAAATACATGATGGATTATTGTATATAATTGATATTTCAATATATCTATCCATTATTATAATTATGGCTAGAAAATATTAACAGGAAGCTTTTATTATTATAATGGAATCACTAATCCAAAACAAATACAGTAATATGTTTTTATTGATTTTAACCTTTAGGCAAAAAGTATGACAAATATGTAGCTATCATTAATTAAAAACATATGATTCTACTTTAATTGTATTTATTTTTGTAGGGTTGGTAGTCCGAGTGCAGGGTTACACGTATGTTGCGTGAAATGCACTAAATGTGGTGTAATGAGGGAGTGACATGTATAAGGATGATTGAGACGAGAGGAGGAATAGGTAGCCTTAGACAAGGCTCCATTCTATGGTGATTGGTGAGTGTTTTATGAGTGAAAATAGGAATATCGTGGTTTTGGTCTTTTGAGAAAAATTCAGCAGAATAATAGCGTTTTTCTAAAGAAGCTCCCATTTAGATGAGGAGGCATGAGGTATTTATAGTATTTGGCCATGAATCTCATTTGTTGGATGGTGACGACAATCAGTGGTTTTAGGCAAATAAGCCCCTATATGGCCTATATGGGCTTTGTATGGGTCTACGCCTATTAGAGGCCTTTAGTGTGTATGTATGTGTGTAAGCCTTGTTGAAAAAGATTGGATCGGACGGGCCGATTCAATGGACCTTACCTAAGCTCACTATGCCAAACCTCCCTTGATCATCCCAAAACATAGACTTCACTCTTTGGGCCCTATTACCTCGGCCCAAAGAGTCAAATCCATTAAAGAAGCAGGCTAAAAGCCTATAAATTAGATTTAACCCTCTATATTTTGCCTCATAACCAAAGTCCTTTGAATGAAGTTAAAGGGGTTTGGGCATCAGACAAGCTTTTGTAATGGTTAGGAATTACTTTGCCAATGTGTGCTTGAAGGATAGCTATAGTAGTACCTCATACACATTTTCACAATTCATTTTACATTGCATATAACACAGTGCGCACGCTTGTAGAACCATTTAATTACGTGCGTCACCTTTAGCTAATCGAAGATAGATATCGCTTAAGATCAAAATATGATATCACTTAAGAGGAATAAGGCATAGAATAACATTAGACATGATTGATTGATTGATTTAGGAGCTAATAATCACAATGATATGTTAAGAAATTGCCCTCTAATGCTCTTAAAATGTGATATCGACAACATTTGATGGTGGCTGAATGAGTAAGATTAACCCATCATATTAATACATAATAATGAAATGCAGTGGATTTAGATGCTTAAAATTGCAACAATTGGAGAATATGCACTAAAAGGCTTGAGAAATAAAAGCCTAAACTGTTAACAAATGCTAGGAATGCAATGTGCCAGTGTGATGATTTTAAAAGTGTGAAGGCATAACTTGATCACTTAAAATAATTAGTAGTTGTAAGGGATCTTAAATTGATTGGTACATTAATTATTTATTTAGTTATTTATTATTATTTATTTTTTAATCTTATTATATATATATTTAAGAGTACGAACAATAAACTAAAATGGGAACCTCTAACTGTAAGGCATAAGCTAATGGCTTGGTGCAAAACACGACTTCATAATCCAGCAATGACTTAGGTTTGATCTGTGCAATTGACATTGCGGGCTTCTTTTTCTTTTTTCTTTTAAATAACATAGCAAGGTAGCTACTATAGGTAAGGTACAGGCCAATAGCTTGATAAAATGACACACGCGTGCGCAAAAGGAGACCCAGGTTTGAATCTCAGTGGACACACTATGTGCATTGCGCATTCCCTTGCATTTTTATTTTTATTTTTTTATAGGTCACTTGCTGGCTTCATCATCCATTTCTTCAAAGGACTATCTTGAGCATAATAAGAGAAATAAAATAGAATGCATATTGTGCATTTTGGAGGATTAAACCAGCAATCCTCAGAGGCACTGCCATGTATGAGTGCAAGGCCTTCACTAGCTAAGCCAATTTCATTTTTAAAATAATAAAATCAACACCAATACAGTTATTGAATTGCTAGGTTGAGTGGAGTGGATACAGTTATTTAGAGATATAGGCTAATTGTGCATTACGGTTATTTAAAGGAAAATATTTTATAAAGGAGCATGTGACTTCATGGAGTTGTCACACTTTGATTAGAGCATAGTATAATAAGAAATATTTCGTAGTGATTTCTTCCCTTCTATATTTTAGTATAGCTCATGTTCACCTTTCACCCCCTTAAATTTTATACATATCTTCACTCGACTTGCTTCCAATCACCAAGACTACTCCATACTGAATACCATACTCATACTTCATGTGTTCGACAACAAGACTGCAGAGTACAATTCACTGTTGCCCTTGAAGAAGAATAGAGGCCATCTGAAGAACTAAAACTTCCATTTCTTTCTTTGGTGTGAGCTCCACGACTAGCTTGGTCCTTGGTCGGATAGTTGGCAAAGAGTAACTACGAGAGTTGAATCGAATTGTGTTAGGCCAAACGCATTGCTGTCACATTTCAATTGTCATTATAGGTCTCTAGTCGACCGGAATGAGCTTAAATTATGTCAAGTCGAATGTGTTGCTATCATAGTTTTCTCATCACTAATACATAGTCCAACTAGTTGGTTGAGAGATTCGAAGTATGAAGACTGACGAAATGACACATGCATCTACAAAGGGAGACCTAGGTTCAAATCTTAGTGGATAAACTATACGCATTGCGCATTCCCTTGCGTACTTTTTTTTTTTTTTTTTTTGCAGGTCGTTGGCACAATCATCCATTTTTTCAAAGGAACATCCTAAGCATGACAAGAGGAATAAAATAGAAGGTATATTGCGCGTTTTAGAAGATCAAACTAGCAATTCTTAAAGGCATTGCTATGCATAAGTGCAACGCCTTCACCAACTTGGCTAAATTCATTTTTAAAATAATAAAATCAACACATATACAGTTATTGAATTGCTAGGTTGAGTGGAGTGGATATGATTATTCAAAGGTATATGCTAATTGCGTATTATGGTTATTCAAAGGAGTAATTGACTTCATGCGAAGTGTCACAATTTGATTAGTGCATAGTACAATAAAAAATATTTCCCAATGATTTCTTCCCTTCCATATTTTAGCACAACTTTCATCCACCTTCCACCTCCTCAAATTTTAGACATATCTTTACCCAACTTGCATCCATTCACCAAGACTACTCTATACCAAATACCATACTTAGACTTCATGTGTTCAACAACAAGACTGTAAAGCACAATCCACTGTTGCCATTGAAGAAGAATAGAGGGCATCTGAAGAATTAAAAATTCCATTTCTTTCTTCGGTGTGAGCTCTACGACTAGCTTGATCCTTAGTCAGATAGTTGGCAAAGAGTAACTGTGAAAGTCAAATTGAATTGTGTCAAGTCGAATGTGTTGCTGTCACATTGTTTCACTCGTCATCGCAAGTCTCTAGTCGACTGGAACAAGCTCAAATTGTGTCAAGTCGCATGTGTTGCTATCACAGTTTGCTCATCATTGATATACAATTTAACTAGTTGGTAGAGAGATTCAAAGTATGAAGAATGATGGAATGAGACACACGTGTGCAAAAGGAGTCCTAAGTATGAATCTCAAAGGACACACTATGCACTTTGCGCCTTCCCTTGCCCTTTTTTTTTTTTTTTTTGTAGGCCACTTGCTACTGCCATAATCCATTTCTTTAAAGGAGCATCCCGATCATGATAAGCGAAATAAAATAGAATACATATTGCACATTTTGAAGGACTAAACCAACAAGCCTTAAAGGTATTGCTACGCATGATTGCAAGGCCTTCATTAGGTTGAGTGGAGTTGATACGATTTTTTAAAGGTATAGGTGATCGTTGCTAACCGTAGTTTTAATATTTGTAATACCTATTCCTAATTCTAACTACGTTGCAATAGGCAAGTGTACTTACCGTAGACGTAGTATAGTGTTAAGTGTAGGGTCGTTCCATTGAGAGGAGATTACTAATTACTAGTACTAGCTCTTTCTCTATTATCTAACCGTCAAATTGAGGTGAAGTGTATTAACGACTAAAAATAGTTAACAATCTAAAATCTTAACTAAAATTACTTCAACAAAACAAGAGTTAATTCTCTAACAAAGCAACCTAGATCTCATTATATACCTATATTGTCACATAAATCATTAGAAGCTAAGGATTAATGTTTTTGAGTTCTTAAGCTGTTAAGTTCCAAGAAGCAAGATAGTTACTTTCTCAAGTAAATTACTTATCTAATCCTAGATTTATCAATTAGGATCTCTCCTCAATTAATAGCAATCTAGAATCGCATGAAGCATATGAACTCGATTTAAATGAATGTTTAATAGAAGATTTTCGATATTCTATCTCTAGAAACATGAGCAAATCTCATCCAAAACATAAATTTGATCATAAAAGCGATTTCTCAATTAACTAAAATGATATTAAGCATAAACTCATATTCCGGAAATATGAATCTAAGATAATTATGCAGCACATGTAATGGAACAAAAGAACATCAATAAAACTTCAATTAAATTATATCTTCATCATATGACAAAATAGTTCAAATGAGATCTAGGTTTAGGTTTACTCTTCCATAGACCTAACAATGAAAAGAACAAATACATGAAGAGAAACTAGAGTTCATGATTACAACCCGAATAGATTAAATCTTGAATGCCTTGCTTGGATCTCCTTGGATTGTTGAGTAGAAAACTAAAGAAAGAGAGAAAAATGAAGAGAAGTGTATTCTAAAACCCTAGGTCTGCCGTCTCTCCCTCTCCCTCTTTTTTTTTTCTTTTTCGTCTTATATATTGTGCTAGCATTGGAGGAGAGAGAAACGTCAGAGAAAGTATGTCGAGGCTCCATATGCCCCTCACCACGCCCCGTGTCAAAAGGCGTGGTGGTCTCTGGTCATCCTTTAAAGCTGGCATGCCCCCATATTAGGGGTGTGGTGGCTTTGTCTTTCACTTCTAGTCCCATACGCCCTCTGCCACTCCCCGTAGCAAGGGGCGTGATAGCTTCTGTTCCTGATTTCTCTTCCATATGCCTCTGATATGGGGGCGTGGTAGTGGCCTGCTGTTCATATGCCCTTGATATGGGGGCATGGCAGGCAGGGGAGATGCTCTTCTTCCTTTCTCTTTGTTGTTTTCTTCTCAATTTCTTTCAATGATCTTCATTACACCTAAAAACAACATATTCCTTGATTAAGCATCAATTTCAGATGATTTTTTTGATTAATTATCAACTTAAGAGAGCTTAAAATCTTCCTAGAATTTAGAGTTTTATGGTGATTATCAATAGGTTAATTATGCATTATCGTTATTCAAAGGAGCATGTTTTATAAAGGATCACGTGACTTCATACGAGGTGTTACAATTTGATTAGCGCATAGTATAATAAGAAATATTTCCTAGTGATTTCTTCCCTTCCATATTTTAGTATAGCTTTCGTTCACCTTCTATCCCCTCAAATTTTATACATATCTTCACCCAGCTTGCATCCATTCACCAAGACTACTTTATACCAAATACCATACTCAGACTTCACGCATTCAACAACAAGATTATACAGCACAATCCAATATTGCCATCAAAGAATAATAGAGGTCGTATGAAAAATTAAAACTTTTGTTTCATTGTTTGGTGTGAGCTCTACGACCAATTTGGTCTCAGGTTAGATAGTTGGCAAAGATTAACTGTGAGAGTTGAATCGAATTACATAGAGCTGAATATGTTGCTGTCAAATTTCACTTGTCATTGGGGGTCTCTAGTTGACTAACAAGCTCAAATTGTGTCATGCCGAATGTGTTATTGTTACGGTTTGCTCATCATCAATACATAGTCCAACTAGTTGGTAGAGAGATTCGAAGTTTGAAGACTGATGGAGTGATACATGTGTATGCAAAAGGAGACCCAAGTTTGAATCACAGTGGACACATTATGTGCATTGCACATTCCTTTGTGTTTTTTTTTTTACTAGTCACTTGCTAGTGCCATCATCCATTTCTTCAAAGGAGCATCCCGAGCATGACAAGAGGAATAAAATAGAATGCATATTATGTGTTTTGGAGGATCAAACAAGCAACCTTTAGAGGCACCACCGCACATGAGTGTAAGGTCATCACTAGCTGGGCCGAATTTGTGTTTAGAATAATAAAATCAACACATATATATGCTCATCATCGATACACCGTCTAACTAGTCAGTAGAGAGATTTGAACTATAAAGGCTGATAGAATGATGCACGTGTGTGAAAAAGAAAACCCAGGTTCGAATATCAGTGGACACACTATGCACAATGCACATTCCCTTCCATTTTTTTTTTTTTTTTTTGCTAGTCACTTGCTAGCGCCATCATCCATTTCTTCAAAGGAGCATCTTGATCATGTTAAGAGCAATAAAATAGAATGCATATTACATGTTTTGGAGGACCAAACCAGCAATCTTTAGAGGTAATACCATGTATGAGTGTAAGGCCTTCACTAGCTGGGTCAAATTCATTTTTAAAATAATAAAATCAACACATATACGGTTATTGAATTGCCAAGTTGAGTGGAGTAGATACGATTATTCAAAGGTACAAGCTAATTGCACATTATGGTTACTCAAAGGAGCATGTGACTTCATGCGAGGTATCACAATTTGATTAGCGCATAGTACAATAAGAAATATTTCCTAGTGATTTCTTCCCTTCCATTTTTAGTACAACTTTCGTTTACCTTCTACCCCCTCAAATTTTATACATACCTTCACTGAGCTTGCATCCATTCACCAAGACTACTCTATACCGAATAACATACTCATACTTCATGCGTTCAACAACAAGACTATAAAGCATGATCCATTGTTGTCATCGAAGAAGAATAGAGGCCATCTAAAGAATTAAAACTTTTGTTTCTTTCTACGGTGTGAGCTCCACAACTAGCTTGGTCTTTGGTTAGAAAGTTGGCAAAGAGTAACTGCAAGAGTCAATTTGAATTGTGTCAAGCTGAATGTGTTGCTATCACATTTCACATATCATCGTGGGTCTCAGTCAATTGGAACGAGCTCAAATTATGTCAAGTTGAATGTGTTGCTATCATAGTTTACTTATCACTGATACATAGTCCAACTAGTTTGTAGAGAGATTCGAACTATTAAGGCTAATGGAATGATGCACATGTGTGCAAAAGGAGACCCGGGTTCGAATATCACTAGATACACTATATGCATTGCGCAGTCCCTTGCTTTTTTTTTTTTTTTTTTTGTTGCTTGTCACTTGTTGGTGCCATCATCCATTTCTTCAAAGGGGCATCCTAATCATGACAAGAGGGATAAAATAAAATGCATATTGCGCATTTTGGAGGACCAAACCAGTAATCCTTAGAGGCACTACTGTGCACAAGTGTAAGGCCATCACTAGCTGAATTGAATTTGCTTTTAAAATAATAAAATAAACACATATATGATTATTGAATTGCTAGGTTGAGTGGAGTAGATATGGTTATTCAAAGGAGCATGTGCTTCATGCAAGGTGTCATAATTTGATAAGCGCATAGTACAATAAGAAATATTTCCTAGTGATTTCTTTCCTTCCATATTTTAGTATAACTCTCATTCACCTTCTACCCCCTTAAATTTTATACATATCTTCACCCAGCTTGCATCCATTCACCAAGACTACTCTATACTGAATACTATAGTCAGATTTCACATGTTTAACAATAAGACTACAAAGCACAATCCATTATTGTTGTTGAAGAAGAGTAGAGGCCATTCGATGAATTAAAACTTTTGTTTCTTTTTTTCATGTGAGCTTTATTACTAGCTTAGTCCTTGGTCAGATAGTTGGTAAAGAATAATTGTGAGAGTCGATTCGAATTGTGTCAAGCTATATGTGTTGCTATTACATTTCACATGTCATCGTAAGTCTTTAGTTGATTAGAATGAGCTCAAATTATGTCAAGTCAAATATATTGCTACGAAAGTTTGAACATCTCTGATGCACAATCTAATTAGTTAGTATAGTGATTCAAACTATGAAAGTTTATGGAAAGATGTATGCGTGTGCATAAGGAGACCTAGATTCGAATCTCAGTGGACACACTATGCGCATTGTGCATTCCCTTATGTTTCTTTTTTTTTTTTGTTAGTCACTTCTTGTAGTCTTCATCCATTTCTTCAAAGGAGCATCCTGATCATGATAAGTAGAATAAAATAGAATGCATATTATGCATTTTGGAGGACCAAACCAGCAATCCTTAGAGGTATTATTGCGCAAGAGTGTAAGGCCTTCACTAGGTGGGCTGAATTCGT
Organism: Laguncularia racemosa; assembly: GCA_037954665.1. Taxonomy (NCBI): domain Eukaryota; kingdom Viridiplantae; phylum Streptophyta; class Magnoliopsida; order Myrtales; family Combretaceae; genus Laguncularia; species Laguncularia racemosa. The sequence goes on from JBBMOL010000388.1 coordinate 88,387, forward strand.
TTTTAAAATAATGAAATCAACACATATACAATTATTGAATTGCCAGATTGGGTGGAGTAGATACGATTATTCAAAGGTACAAGCTAATTGCGCATTATGGTTATTTAAAGGAGCATGTTTTTCAAAGGTGCACGTGACTTCATGAGAGGTGTCATAATTTGATTAGCGCATAGTACAATAAGAAATATTTTCCAGTGATTTCTTCCCTTCCATATTTTAGTATAGTTATCGCTTACCTTCTAACCTCTCAAATTTTATACATATCTTCAGCCAGCTTGCATTCATTCACCATGACTACTTTATATCAAATACCATACTCAGACTTCATGCATTCAACAACAAGACTATAAAGCATGGTCCATTGTTGTTGTCGAAGAAGAATAGAGGCCATCTGATGAATTAAAACTTTCATTTCCTTCTTCAGTGTGAGCTCCACGACTAGCTTGGTCTTTGGTTGGAAAGTTGGCAAAAAGTAACTACAAGAGTGGATTTGAACTAAGTTAAGCTAAATGCATTGCTCTCACATTTCACATGTCACTGCGGGTCTTTAGTCGATTCGAATGAGCTCAAATTGTGTCAAATTGAATGTATTGCTATCACAATTTGCTCATCATCGATACACAATTCAACTAGTTAGTAGAGAAATTTGAACTATGAAAGTTGATGGAAAGACGCATGTGTGTGAGAAAGGAAACCTAAGTTCGAATCTCAGTGGACACACTATGCGCATTGCGCATTCCTTTGCATTTTTTTTTTGCCAGTCACTTGGTGGAGCTAGCATCCATTTCTTCAAAGGACCATCTCGATCATGACAAGAGGAATAAAATAGAATGTATATTGCGCATTTTGGAGGACCAAACCAACAATCCTTAAAGGCATTACAGTGCACAAGTGTAAGGCCTTCATTAGCTAGGCTGAATTTGTTTTTAAAATAATAAAATCAACACATATACAGTTATTGAATTGCCAGGTTGAGTGGAGTAGACACGGTTATTCAAAGGTACAAGCTAATTGTGCATTATGGTTATTCAAAGGAACATGTTTTTCAAAAGAGCGTGTGACTTCATCGAAGGCGTCACAATTTGATTAGTGCCTAATAGCTAATACAATAAGAAATATTTCCTAGCAAATTTTTTCCTTCATATTTTAGTATAGCTATCGTTCACCTTCTACCCCCTCAAATTTTATACATATCTTCACCTAACTTGCATCCATTCACTAAGACTACTCTATGTCGAATGCTATACTTAGACTTTATGCGTTTAACAATAAAATTGTAGAGCATAATCCACTATTGTCGTTGAAGAAGAATAGAGGCCATCTAATGAATTAAAACTTTTGTTTCCTTCTTCAATGCGAGCTCCATGGCTAGCTTAGTCCTTGGTCAGATAGTTTGCAAAGAGTAATTGCGAGAGTCGATTAGAATTTTGTCAAGCTGAATGCGTTGCTATCATATTTCACATGTCATCGTAGGCCTCTAGATGATTGGAACGAGCTCAAATTGTGTCAAGTTGAATGTGTTGCTACCATAGTTTGCTCATCACTGATACACAGTCTAATTAGTTAGTAGAGAGATTCGAACTATGAAGGTTGATGGAATCACACACGCATGTGCAAAAGGAGGCCTAGGTTTGAATCTCAGTGGACACATTATTGCACATTTTGGAGGACCAAATCAGCAATCTTTAGAGGTAATACCATGCACGAGTGTAGGGCCTTCACTAGCTGGGCTGAATTCATTTTTAAAATAATAAAATCAATACATATATGGTTATTGAATTGCCAAGTTGAGTGGAGTAGATACAGTTACTCAAAGGTATAGGCTAATTGCGCACCATGGTTATTTAAAGGAACCTGTTTTTCAAAGGAGTACGTGACTTCACGCAAGATGTCACAATTTGATTAGCACATAGTACAATAAAAAATATTTTCTAATGATTTCTTCTCTTCCATATTTTAGTGCAACTTTCATTCACCTTCTACCCCCTCAAATTTTATACATATCTTCACCTAGCTTGCATCCATTCATCAAGACTACTCTATACCAAATACCATACTCAGACTTCATGCGTTCAACAATAAGACCATAAAGTAAAATCGACTATTGCCGTCGAAAAAGAACAGAGGCCACTTGCAGAATTAAAACTTTCATTTCTTTCTTCGGTGTGCACTCCACAGCTAGCTTGGTCTTTGGTCGGATAGTTTGCAAAGAGTGATTGCAAGAGTCGATTAGAATTTTGTCAAGCTGGATGTGTTGCTATCACATTTCACATGTCATTATAAGCCTCTAGTTGATTGGAATGAGCTTAAATTATGTCAAGTTAAATGTGTTGCTACCATAGTTTGCTCATCATTGATACACAATCCAACTAGTTAGTAGAGAGATTTGAACCATGATGGTTGATGGAAAGACGGATGTATGTGCGAAAGGAGACCCAAGTTTGAATCTCAGTGGACACACTATATGCATTGCGCATTCCCTTGCATTTTTTTTTTTTTTGTTAGTCACTTGCTAATGCCATCATCCATTTCTTCAAAGGAGCATCTCAATCATCACAAGAGGAATAAAATAGAATGTATATTGTGGGTTTTAGAGAACCAATCCAGCAACCCTTAGAGGCATTACCGCGTGCAAGTGTAAGGCCTTCACTAGCTGGGCTGAATTCATTTTTAAAATAATAAAATCAACACATATACGATTATTAAATTGCCAGGTTAAGTGGAGTAGATAAGGTTATTCAAAGGTACAAGCTAATTGCGCATTATGGTTATTTAAAGGAGCATGTTTTTCAAGGAAGTACGTGACTTCATGTGAGGTTGGTAGAGAGCATGTTTTTTAAAGCATGTTTATTATTTCCCAGTGATTTTTCCCCTTCCTTATTTTAATTCAGCTCTTGTTGATCTTCTACTCCCTCAAATTTTATACATATCTTCATCCATCTTGCATCCATTCACTAAGTCTACTCTACACCAAATACCACTTAGACTTTATACTTTCAACAACAAGATTACATAGCACAATCTACTGTTGCCGTCGAGGAAGAATATAGGCCATCTAATGAATTAAAACTTCCATTTCTTTCTTCGGTGTGAGCTCCACAGCTAGCTTGGTCCTAGTTTGGAAAGTTGGTAAAGAGTAACTGCGAGAGTTGATTTGAATTGTGTCAAGCTAAATGAGTTGCTATCACATTTCACATGTCATCATAGGTCTCTAGTCAATTGGAACGAGCTCAAATTGTGTCAAGTCGAATGTGTTGCTATCATGGTTTGCTCATCATCGATACACGGTCCAATTAATTAGTAAAGAGATATGAATTATGAAGGCTGATGGAATGACACATGCGTGTGCAAAAGGAGGCCCAGGTTCGAGTCTTAGTGCACACATTATGCGCATTGTGCATTCCCTTGCATTTTTTTTTCTTCTTTTTTTGTAGTTCACTTGTTGGCGCCATCATCCATTTCTTCAAAGGAGCATCCTAAGCATGACAAGAGGAGTAAAATACAATGTAGATTGCACGTTTTGGAGGATCAAACCAACAATCCTCAGAGGCACTACCACACATAAGTGCAAGGCCTTCATCGGTTGGGCTAAATTTGTTTTTAAAATAATAAAATCAACATAGATATGATTATTGAATTGCCGAGTTGAGTGGAGTGCAAACGATTATTTAGAGGTACAGGCTAATTGCGCATTATGGTTATTCAAAGGTACATATTTTATAAAGGAGCATGTGACTTTATCCGAGTTGTCACAATTTGATTAGCACATAGTATAATAAGAAATATTTCCCAATGATTTTCTTCCCTTCCATATTTTAGTACAACTCTTGTTCACCTTCCACCCCCTCAAATTTTATATATATCTTTACCTAGCTTGCATCTATTCACCAATATTACTCTATACCAAATACCATACTTAGACTTTATGCGTTCAACACTTAGAGGCATTGTCACGCACGAATGCATGGCCTTCCTAAGTTGGGCTGAATTCGTTTTTAAAATAATAAAAGAACACATATATGGTTATTGAGTTTCTAGGTTAAGTGGAGTGGATATAGTTATTTAGTGTTACAGGCTAATTGCACATTATGGTTATTTAAAGGAGCATATTTTATAAAAGAGCATGTGACTTCACGTGTGTTGTCACAATCAATTAGTGTATAGTACAATAAGAAATATTTCCTAGTGATTTCTTCCCTTGCATATATTAGTATAGCTTTTGTTCACCTTCTATCCCCTCAAATTTTATACATATCTTCACCAAGCTTGCATCCATTCATGAAGGCTACTCTATACTGAATACTATACTTAGACTTCATGCATTCAACAACAAGACTGTAGAGCATAATCTACCATTGCCGTTGAAGAAGAATAGAGGTCATATGAGGAATTAAAACTTCCATTTCTTTCTTCAGTGTGAGCTCCATGGCCAACTTGGTCATTGGTCGGATAGTTGGCAAAGAGTAACTGTGAGAGTTGAATTGAATTGTGTTAAGCCAAATGCGTTGCTGTCATATTTCGCTTGTCATCATGAGTCTCTAGTCAATTGGAATGAGCTTAAATTATGTCAACCAAATGTGTTGTTGTCACAGTTTGCTCATCATTGATACACAATCCAACTAGTTGGTAGAGAGATTCAAAGTATGAAGATTGATGGAATGACACACGTGTGTGCAAAACGAGACCTACGCTCGAATCTTAGTAGACACACTATGTGTATTGCGCAATCCTTTGCGTTTTTCTTTTTTCTTTTTATTTTTTTGCAAGTCAGTTGTTAGCGCCACCATCCATTTCTTCAAAGGAGCATCTTAAGCATGACAAGAGGAATAAAATATAATGCATAATGTGCATTTTGGAGGATTAAACCAGCAATCCTGTTTTGATTATACAAAATCAAGACATCTTCATTCCCCTGTTTGGACTTGAATTTCTTTTGCCTTGATTCTCACACATGAATTTACGCTGATTATTATGATTCTAAATTCAGATTCCAAAGTAAATTAATTTAGTACGATTATGTTATATGACTTTGTGCCCCTGATTTATATTCAGGGTTGAGATAGATGGTGTAATTGGTTTTCTATGATATATTTCAGTCTGGCTATGCAATCACACAAGGTAGCACCAAATTCAAAGTTAAAGAGTTTGTTTTTAAAATCTAATAGCTATGAAACATACTTTCTAATCTAACCATTACAATCTAGATCCAACCCCCCACCGAACTAATTTATCACGATTTTCAGATGCATTTCCTATCTATTATTTGTATCTTTTTAAGTGTAAAATAAAAGAATAGTTATTATTTTAGTATTCTATTATTGTGGTTTGTATTTCCATTTCTAAGTATTCTATTGTTTGCTAACCAAAGATTTATTAATATCAATTTCTAAATAATGGCCTAAGGGCTTGAGCCCTCCTTAAGTTGTGACTGTGACCCCTTTACCCTTTCTTCATCATTTTCTCTTATCCTAGTGGATATGAGCATATCAAATCGAAGTATTGAATGGATTTAACAATTATCTTTATCTCAAGACACGTGACTATTTCATATTTTAATGATCATATTTATATAGGCTTTTTATTTTTCTCCTAATCAAATCATTACATCTAATTAGTAAATACCTGCATAAATGTGGTGCATCTTCTCTTGAAGTTGTTGAAGTGGTAGTAGTGATGATTGCAATTAGGTATGTAGAGGAGAATGGTTGGGAGAAAGAAGTTCTCAAAATCGACAATGCAATGGTTTTTCATGCTTTGACCTCCAATGGTGATGTTGCATGGAAGTTGTATGCTTGTGTGTTGGAAATTTGAGCCGAGCTTTAGAATTTTAAGTCAGATTCTTTTAGCATGATGAGTAGAGAAGCAAACTTGGCCCTAGATCGGCTAGCTTGTTAGACAAGGATGGAGAGTCGTGTCCCCCAGATAGGCTTGAAAGTTTTCCATTTTCGTTATTAGACATTCTAAGTTATGATTCTTGTCCATACTTTTACCTCTATTTCATGAGATGTGCTAACTTAGTATTGGAATTGTTTGGAAATACAACATGATTATCTCTCTCTCTCTTTTTGCCTAAAGAAAGAAAACAAAAGGTAAACTGCAATTGACATGATGTCACATCTATTTCACATAGATATGTAGACTTACACATACTAAATTTATGACATGCATTTCATCTTTCTATTTAATAAGTTTAACTCACTTTATCTTACTATGTTTCATAGGTAGGGTGTCATGTCGTCAAGCCAATGAGGGTGCTTCCAACTTCATTCCATTCTCCTCCCCCAAGTGGTAGTAAATGTGTATAGTCATTGTTACCGCTTTTGAAGATCAAAGATTTACAATTTTGAATTTGAAGATGGGGAAAGACATTGGAAAAAGTCGATCTCGTAGTAGCAATGTGGATAAGAACAATAAGCTACTATCATATAGTGACAGACGTGTACCACCAATACCTTCACCTCGAAATGAATGGCTTGACACTATGATTTCGAAAGATTTCTTTTAGACAGATATAAAAAAACACAAACTACGTGCCTATCCACATAAAGATGGTGAATTACATTTCATAAAGTATGAACCTTGGGCAGGAGATAGAATTCATATAGATGGGAGTTCAATGCTACACTTTAGAAATGACAGAAAAGAACTTCTATTGTCAAAGACTCATTTTGCTTTTCCAAAATAGTTGTTAGGGCTTTGGCATGATTGGGTACACTAAATTATTAGTGACTTGAGACTTTCATCCATCTTAGAGAAAGTCGAAGTTTACTATCCCATATCAATCTCCTCTCGTTTAAACTTTCCTTGTACAATCAATCAAAGTTTGATTGATACGGAAATATAGCAAGCCATTGTATCACGTTGGAGTACCTAAACTCATACTTTTGCAACTTCATGGGGCGAGATAACTCCGACTCTAGAAGACGTATCCATGCTCCTGAATTTTCATGACTTCAAGTTGACTGACATTGTTATGGAGCAAGTTTCTAAAGAGGATAAGAAGTTATTAAAATTGTTAGAGAAAGAGATACAATAAGCAGTAGATAGTCATAAATGCTCCGCCTTTGGTATATTGGTTAGATATTTCTTTACATAGGAGAAGTTAGCCGGTATTAGAATCTTAGGGCCTAGTTACAACTGCAAACAAGTATTTATTTATTTATTATTATCATCATTTTTATCAAAACCATCATTGGTTTGGCATCTTTGACTTATATTATATATATGATTTATTGTAGGCACGAATTTGTGGCTTTTCTAGCTTGTTGGTTATCTTTGTATGTTTTCCCTAATGAACCAGAGAAAGGCATTAGTCCTCGGCTCTTTCATTTAGCTATTTGTATTGGATACAAGGAGCATTTTGCTTTAAGTCTTTTTTTTTTTTATCTTAGTTCTTTGTACCGTTGCCTATATATTTATCATGAGGCATCGGTGCGTTCTAAGGGCAATTTGCTATGGTGTCATACGTTGACTTGGTATTCCTACAATTGTTCTTTTGTGAATACTATAGGAAGTATTTTGGTTCTTCTCCAAATCAACTGGATCCTATTGAACTTCGTGCCTAAGCATAGGTTGATAGAAAACTTATGGGCTTACTTTTTACTGCTATAGATTCTATTTGCAACTTCATTTTTCATCCTTATACACATCAATTTGCTAGATATAAAAGATCTCCAGATTTCTACTCCTTGGGTTTTAAAGACTTGGTGACCTTGATAGAGGCTTATGATAAGCTATATCAAGCTAATGACGGATTCGTAATTTAGTGTACACCTATAAGTCTCCCTATGCTTCATGATTAGTGTGATTCGTCCCATCGTTTCCTTGAGCATAGTGTTATGGCATATTCACCTCATGGTGTTGCACGACGGTTTGGATTCAATCAAGGTGCACCTTACAATATAAAAATTGTTGAGGATTTTGATGCTTGTTGTAAAGCTCTCCATTCTGAAAGCTTTAGGGATATCCATCTAGTGTTAGGTAGATGTTCTTCCCCTCAATAAAGCATTTTGGGGTTATTTCTAATGGGTGGTTAACATGATGGATGAATTGTTTAGAGGAGTTTAAGAAATACATGTTTACAACAGTAAATGATGATTTGCTAGATTCGTCTATTTACAAATACGAGTTTCTCTTTAAGATTCTTAAGGAGAAGACATCATCTAGCAGTGTTCAAAGTGATAATGTGATATCTTTAGCACCTTCTATCAGGTGAATCAAATGCTCACATATTCATGAGTTATTGGACTTGATGACACTTTTTCTTTGTATATTTTATCATTATTATTGTTAGTCCTTCTTAACATATCACTTGTACTTATCTTCATTTTTACTTTCTTGCAAGATATGAGGGGGGATGATATGTTAGGTGTTTCAATTGGGCAAAATTAAAAATGAAATAATCTCGATAGCATAACTACCAATACATCCAAGGGTGCTACTACATCAGGACCCCATCCGGTTCTCACTTGCCTTTTTCCAAGTTGGTATGGTATGGGCAAAACACTTCAGATAAAAGATCATCTTGTAATTATTATAGCTTTGAGTGAGGGGGAAGAAGATGTTGAACTAGTTGATTTTGAGAACTCCCCGAAGCCTAGTGATAATGATAAGAATGATTCCTTAGTGCATGTTGATGATGATTAGGAGGAAGACCGAAGGAATGACATGGACCCAACAATTCAAATTGATGAAGATAACATTAGTAGTGGTCGGACTCCAGATATGTTTAATAGCATGGATGACATCTACTTAAAGGAGAGTGCAATCTAAGCGCATGCAAATATCTTATTAGCCACAGGACTTTATGGTAATAAGACATATGTTGTACCTAGTGGTGCTTCGACAGTTGTAATTAGGGTCAGCGACATTCCCCCTCTTTTAAGTCATGCTTCATCGGATGCAATCCATCATGATGTGCTTCCTCTCCCAGTTATTGAGGCATCATAGCAAGGTAAGAAGGGAAACATAAGTGTATCTACAATTGTGTCTAAGGGAACTGCTTCATTTCATGGTTTCATTGTTGGTTTTCATCCTGTGCAACCATTAGAACGGTTATGTGCAAAGGAAGAAAATTTTTTGTTTGAGTCAATTTGTGGATGGTCAGAGGTGACCAATGCCATGATATCAATGCTTGGTCATGCCATCACACTCTTAGGTAGATCGTAGGATTCATTATCTGAATTGAAATTAGAACTTTTAATAGCTAATATCAACAGGGTTCATACCTTGAGGTTTAAGATTGGGAGCATGGAGCCCCTAGTTGCCAAAGCACAAAAAATATTGGGTTATTACTCACTAACACAACATCATGAAAGACTTATGGTTGAACTCAAAGAAATCAATCTTGAAATAAAGAGATGTCTTGGAGATTTTGACATTAGTTCTACTGTGGGGTTAAGCTTTGATGCTTAAATTGTTGTAGGAATGCAATCACTACTCTTATAGGTCTTTAATGAGCTTAAAAGGTTTAATGGGATGACAGTTTTTTTTTTCTTTACTTATTTAAACACCTAATTCTTGTATGTGTTTATTTTCTTATAGTAATGTAGGTTAATATAATTGCGCGCTCAGACGGTATAATGTTCATTGAGTAGGAAGTTCATGACATAGATGTGGTAAAATGAATAATGCACATAGCTATGATAAAAATTATTACGTTCCAAGTTAAGGAGGTATTACCCACTACTCAACAAGTCAAATATGAAATCGTTAGATGACATGTTAGTTGGTAATATTGATGCATACATATGAAAATTGTTATGTCATGTGCTTAAGGAGATAGTGTTCCTACTAGCCAACATGACATGAACCATAAAGCATCGCGCGTTTGGGAGATAAATCCCTTACTAAGTGGTAGAAATATTGTACCATATCATTTACCCCTTTGTAATATACATATATATATATGATGTCCGCTAAGGAACTAAGTTTATATCCTTATAGCAACAGTAAATAAGGCATCAAGACAAAAGTAAACATGTCAAAAGCAAGCTCACATGATTTGAAGCTACGTTCTCATTAATTTTACTCCTTGTGTACATTTCACTTATTATGGATGAAGCTTTTTAATGTATTGAAAGTTAATAGGAGCAATATAGTGTTCGTCTTTAGGTTACGGAGCTTACAATAACTACAATCATGAACCCTTCCACAATATAAGGCCCTTCCCATTTAGGTGTAAAATTTGGTGTTGGAATACCTTGGCACACATGATTTGCTACTCAAAGTACAATATCGCCCTATTGAAATGATTTCCTTCTCACCATGTGATTATAAGCTACGCCTAGTTCCTATTGGTAATGAATCAGATTATGTTTGGCAATATCTTGCTTTTCTTCCAAAGCCTCCAAGTCTAGCATACGTAAGGTATCTAGTTCAAGCTTGGCATTGATGGCTAAATGTGTGGAAGGGATTAAGATCTCCGTTGGGACTATCACTTTAGTGCCATATACTGGAGAGAAAGGTGTCACTTAGGTTGGTTTTCGTTTTGATGTCCTATATGCCTAGAGTGCTAACAACAATTTATCATGCCATTCTTTATGGTTATCATGAACCATATGACTTAGCATCTTTAACAAACTTTTATTTGTGGCCTCTGCTTGATTGTTGCCTTTTGGGTAGTAAGGCGTAGACTTGATATGATTTATACCATAAGAAACTGGCAATTGTCGTATGTGAGAATTAATGAAAGGAGTGCCATTATCTAACAAAATGTGCTTGAGAATGCTAGATTTGCATATAATGTTCTCCTTTATGAAACTTGCAATTGCCGGTCCTATGGCCTTCTTTAAGGGAGCAGCCTCTACCCAATTTGTAAAGCATTCAATTCTTGCCAAGATCCATATACACCCTCTTGATGGTGGGTGAATTGGGTTAATCAAGTCAAGTGCCCAAGTATAGAAGGGCCATGGTGTCGTTACATTGTAGAGTGTAACTGTAGGGGCATGAATCGCATTACCATGTTACTAACAAATGACACATCTTCTAACAAAGTTAAAGGCATCAGCTTCCATAGTTGGCCAGTAATAGCCTGTATCAAGCAAGTGGTAATATAACTTTCTTCCTCCTTAGTGCTCTCCACATTCTCTAGCATGTACCTTAGCTAATGTTGTTTCTGTTTCAGGAGGTGCAATACATTTGAAAGGTTTCCCCATGAACAATATCCTATATAGTTCATCTTCATGCATAAGATATTTCCTTGCCTTTCTCTTTACAAGCCTCTCATTCTTACTATTGGTGGGTAGAGCATTGTTTTTCAAGTAGTCAATGTACAGACATCGCCAATCTCCTACACTAGCCACAAAGTTTCACTCATTCTCATCAAGTAACTCAAAACACTTGAGGCAATTTTCTTTTACTTGGAATGCATCCTTGGATATCAATGGCCAATAATATCTTGCGCATTGAGTGCGACGATATAAGGGTGGCCTCTCTTCTTATGGTATTTATCCAATTTTAAGCGAGCTCCCTTCATTTTAATGCAACGGGACAACACACCCTCTAAGCCTTTGTAGTATAATGCTCCATTAACTTTAATGGAGTTCTTTAATGCTGAGATAGAAGTTGCACTTAGGTGTGTTAACTGCTCCTTCAGTGATATGCACCAATCATCCTATGTTTCTTTATCTTCATCAACAAGATTCAATGCAGTATATGGCATAGATTTTTTAAGTACTTGAATACCTAAAGCATTACTTGCATCTTGGATTGAAACTTTTGATGCTAATGTTGCAAAAGCATCTGCATATCTATTTATGGATCGAGTTGTGTGCTCATAGCGTATTAATTGGAATTTTGCCATTAGAGCCTACACTACAGCCTTGTAGGGTGCTAGTATAGGTTCTTTAAGTCCAAACTTGCCACTAGCCTATTTAATGATCAAATTAAAGTCACCTTGAATGCATAGTTGACTTGCTCCCACCTCTTGGATATCAACCCTAATAGTAAAGCTTCGTTGTTAGTGGAATAGAAATCAAGTTTAAATACCAATGGCATTTCTTGGCCTTTAAGTGACATTAACAAAATTCATGCCCCCTATCCCTTATTTCCTATAGAGCCATCAAACTAAAGTGACCACTCCCCTTCTACTTTAATCATAAGGGAATCTTCATGAAACTCCACTGGCATAGTATCTACAATAAGACTTTCATGGGTATTTGGGGAATGCGCCAACAAATCAGCTAAGACTTGTGACTTGATGGTTTTTGGGGACTAAACTATGATATTGAACTCTCTAAGGAGGAGTAGCCACTTAGCAACTTAACCTAACAAGGATGGTCATGACAATAAATACTTAATAAGATCTGAATGCGTGATGAGATCGACTTTATGTGCTAAGAAATAGTGCCATAATTTATGCGAGGTAAACACTAGTGCAATACGGTGTTTTTTGCAAGTCGAGTAGTTGACTTCGCTCCCTTAAAGGGTTCAGCTCAAATAGTAAATGGGTCTTTCTTGCCCGTTTATTTGTTGCACAAGTAAGGCCCTAATTGATTTATCAATGGAGGTAAGGTACGAGATCAATGGTAATTCCTTCACTAATATTGTCATGGTTTGAGGGGAGGTTAGGATCTTCTTAATCTTCTTAATTTCTTTTTCATGCATTTCCTTCCACTTCAATAGGACCCCTTTCTTCATAAGTTGATGCAAAGGATATGAAATTTCTTCTAGTGCTGGCATGAATCTCCTAATGTAGGAGACTTTGCCCATGAGATTTTTCAACTCTTTTGGAGTAACAAGTCATGACATAGCTTGGATCTTTGCTAGGTTGACATCAATTCCTTTTCTATGCAGAGTTTATACAACTGACATCATTTAAAAACCTTTTACAAGTGCATTAAGTGATCAGGAACTCTTCTTAACTTGATGATGATATCATTAACATAGTCCTCTATAAAGTCATGCATCATATCATGAAATATGACAATCATATCCCTTTGATAGGTCACCCTACATTCTTAAGTCCAAAAGGCATGATGGTGTAATAAAAATTTCCCTCTTCCATTTTCAATGTAGTATGCTCAGCATCTTCAATAACCATTTTAATTTGATTATAGCCATTAAAACCATCCATGAATGAGAATAACTCATGCCCTATAGTTGCATCTACCAACATGTCAATATTTGGCAAAAAAAGTTATCCTTTGGACAAGCCTTATTTAAATCTCAAAAATTAACATAAACACATATTTAGCCATTCTTCTTTTTCACTAGCATGACATTATCTAACCACTCAGGATGTTCAATTGGCTTGATAAAAGTAGCATGGAGAAACTTTTTAATCTCCTACTTGATTTGGATCTCGATCTCAAGATAGAAAATCCTTTGTGTTTGCTTTACAGGAGCAACTCCTGAGGTGAAATTTAGCCTATGCACCACCAAACTAAGATCAACCCCCGAAATTTTCTCATATGCCTGTGCAACACATCTTTGTCCTCCCTTAAGAACTTTATAAGGGGAGCCTTATCTCATGTAATTGGCCTTTGTTAATGAAGATTAGTTGCAACGACTCTCTAGGTTATGTTAAATTCAATTCTTCTATCTCCTCAGCTTGAGGTTTTGTTTAATTCTATAATTGGTGTACGATAAGCTAGATGTCTTAGAGTTGTATGGGATCTCCTTAGACCCTTGCAATTGTCATAAGCGGCACACTATTCGCCCGTCTTCCTTAACATATTTAATTTCAACTTGTTTCTTATTCTTCTTTCTACCTCCACTACACCTATGCATTTTCCTCTTCTTTTGCTGGCCTTTTAATTCTTGTCTCACATGGGTAATGGAATACCAACAGGCCTTGTAATAGCTGTCACTCCTTCTTCAATAAACTCATCAAAGAAGGTCAACTATATAAAATACAATTTGTCATCCTCGAAGGGATTTTTAGTAGCAAAGATAAACACATCCTTCCCTTTCCAATAGCCCTTGATACATTGATGCAATGTTGAAGGAATCAAATTGTGATCATGATAAGATCACATTATACTTATATTTTCTTTTGGATTTATATTAAATTTATTTCAATATTATAAGAAAATATAAAGAAATGATATTTAATAGTGTTTATTGTGAAAATTCAGGTTTTGAGGACCTAAAAGTAAATTACAAGTTAATTGGAGGAGTTTTTCACAAAATTGAAGAAGCAAGTGGAGGATTGCATTGAAGGCCGTCGGCCTTGAGCCGGCCTCATAACACATCAAAGTCGCCGGCCTTGAGCCGGCCTACATTGTTCCTCGGATATCCATTGCGAAAATCTCTCCAAAATCGTATCTTAATTAATTTGCTGACTCAATTCCTCATCAGATCAGCCTTATCCTCCTCCTCTTTGGATCTATAAATAGATCCCTTGTGTGAACCTTGGAGCATCCTTTGTTTTTCTTTTGAATCATTAGAATTCCCTTAGGAACTTTAGGATTTTATATTCTCTTTAATTCTTTTACATTTCATGTTATTCCAAATTTTAGTTTGAAGAAAGAATGTTATTTTGCTGAAGTTTGCTTTCAATTGAAGAATTCTAGGAATCATTTTGGAAGATTGAAGTTCTACAAACTCTTGAAGATTATAGCAATTGTTTCATTTACTTTATTTTCTTTTATGCCATTTATTAGTTTATTCTTGTTATTCAATATGAATTCCATTACACCTATTTATTTCAATTGTTTTTATGCAATTCATACCATAATGTTCTAAATCATCCTTGTGGGAAACATGATGAAGTCATAATTCAAACTAAAATGATCATTGTATTTATGTTATAGGGCATATAGATATACGAAATTTTCATATAAGAAGTCCTGCTGTGAATTGTATTTTGTAATTGAAATCAATGCATAGGAATGTAAATGACTCGAAAGAGAAATTTAGGTTTTATTAGGAATTCCTAAGTAAGATTTAATAATTCATGCGGAAGCAACGTTATTGAATTTTATTAGAAATTGACCTAAGTGTTTCATGCAATATTTTTATTAAATTTTTCACTAAGGGATTAGGAGAAATTATTTTAAAGATATTAGGCAATCATATAATTGGGAAATTTATGATTGTGAATTAGAATCCTCCATTGATTTTAATTAGCGGGAGCTATTAAATTAAATTGGGGTAATGTTACTTTAAAACTTGATAAAAGATTAAGGTTTTGTCAATTTCTTGTGAAAATCCATATAGCTATGAGTTATTATAACATGAAGGCAATATGATTAGTAGAATTAGGGTGGATTCTATTTCCCACCATCAATTCATCATTTTTCAAACACAATTCTCTTTTTGCGCATTTAATATAATTCATTCACATTTGATCTCATCAAATATCATTGCCTAAATAATAGTAGAAATTGATATATGTCTATTACTTAATTAATCTTCGTGGTTCGACACTCTTCTCTCACTATATTACTTGATCCGATCCGGTACACTTGCCGGTATTTATTCACGCTCATTTTGTATCTCTTTTTTTGCGTGGATCAGATCATGTAGCCATTTTCTTCCCACAATAGGTGGTAGGATACATGCGCATCGATCATGTGAAAAGTAATAGAATCATGAATGGGACTAACCTTGAAATCTACATTAACCTATCCCAGTGTCTTTGTAGGGGAATGATTGAAGCCATTCACTGAGATAGTTTGTCTCATGGGTCTTTAAATATCAATTCTAGCAACTTGGAAGGTGGACATTGGCATGATATTTAAAGAAGAACTATCATTGATGAATGTTCTCTTCACTAAATAGCCATCAAGTCTACCTTCAACATATAAAGGCCGATTATGATTTGAACCCTTGACACACATGTTACCGTCAATGAATAAAATTGCATTTTCATGAGCATGAGTCATTCTTCTCATAGGTTACATCGCACTAAACTCCGCATATTGATCTTTTGAGATCTGCATAAGTGCAGTAGATGCTACCTGAGAAGGTTAAAGAAATTTCTGAAACTTGATGTCTTCATAAATGCAGCAACAACAAGAGGACACTCATCTTCCTCTACTTGAACCTGCTTTCCCTTTCCCTTATTTGCCTTAACAGATGACTCATCATTTGTTTTCATAGTAGTAGGATCATGAGTGATGACATTCACTGCTCCATGCTGATTGTTATAGGTTGGAAGAGGGTTGTTATGGATATTGTTATCTTCAATGATAAGCTTCCCAGTTCATACTCTCTTATTAAATATCTTCTTCAAAGTAAAACAATCCTTAGTGTAATGATTCACAATTCTATGAATTTTGCAGAAGTTTGGATCATTCTTATCTTTAGGAGTAAGAAGACGTTCAACTCTTAAGAGTATGGTATTTCCATCTTGAAGCCATATGTCAAGCATTGAATGCACCTTACCCATTAGGTACAGGTACATTAAACTTTCAAACTTGGATTTCTCCACTCTAGGCTTTTTTCCTACCTTAGAATTCTCTCATTGAATGAAAGTACATATGGCCCTCATTTATTGACCCTCATATGTTTGCTTCTTTGTCTCGTAACTGAGTTATTGGTTCATCAGGCATTTTCAACCGATGCTATGAACAAAACCAAAGATAAATTTTCTAAGTAAATAGAATACTTATTAAATATCTCTTGTATGCAAATCTTTACTAGTCCTCTCTCATCATAAATATCCTGGATATCAAGGAAGTACCCTCTAAACCTCTCAATATAATCTATAAGGCCTTCCCTCGACTTTTGACAAATTCTTCCCATGTTAGTGAAGGTAACCCTTTCTTTGATCAAGAAAATTTTTTCTAGGAACATCTTGCACATGTTCCTTCATGAGTCTATTGACCATGGAGGAAGATTAATATACCATGTATATGCCTTCTCCATGAGAGACTTAGAGAATTCTTTAAGTTTTAGGTCATCGTCCAATCCATATACTTTCGGCATCTCGATGAACTTAAGTAAATGCCCCTTAGCACTTCCCTTCTTATCATTAAAGAGCATGAACTTAAGACTCACATAATCCTTTAGATAAGGTTTCATAGAAATACGTTGATGATAAGGGAGCTTTAGTTTCGAAACCCCTATGGTAGACTTCATTTGTATGCCTCTCAAATACACATCCAAGTCTTCCTTAGTAATAAATGAATCTCTTAGAACAAAGGCTCTAAGCTCTACTAGCGTGACAAGAATAGGTTTAGGGTGATTCACATGCTCAACAACAATAACATGTGGAGTATTGTGCAAAGATGAATGGCCCCCAATTTGAATCCTTATCTCCCTCATCATAGCAGCCGGGCGTTGTATAGTTGCAAGTTCTTGGGCTAGAGCTTGCTCTTCAATCATAACTTACTCATTGACAATAAGAGGGCTAACTTGCAGAGGTGTTTGAAGAGCATGTTGCGATACAACATGTATATGATTTGGAAAAACCATACCCTAATATGCATTAGCAACAGTAGCCATAGCAGGCATGAACTGAGTCATCATAGTAATAGAAAGATCTATCTTCTTGTTGTTTTTCTAGATTACCCGCATAACTTAGGCATTATCAGGTGCATCCTCTGGTGCGATATTTCCTTGGTTTGCATCACTAAAGGTAGATGTAATTTGTTTGGTAATTTCAACATTGGTGTTTAGTTCTTAATTGTTTCCATTAGTAGAGTCAAGTATCCTTCTCCTTGGAAGTGCCATGTTGTTAACTTCCTCATTCCCTAGTGGAGTAGCTAAATAAATGTAGGGGTAGTGGTTTGAGTGTAGGGTTACGCACGTGCTGTGTGGAAATCCACTACACATGGCTTAACGAGGGAGTGACACGTATAAGGATGATCAAGGGGGTGACTAAAACTGGAGAAGGAGTAGGTAGTCTCAAACAAAGCTCGACTCTATAGTGACAAGTGAATGTTTTATGAGAGAATATAGAAATATCATGGTTTTGGTTTTTTAAGGAAAATTCGGCACAATAACAACGTTTTTCTAAAGAAGCTCCTCTTTGAATGAGGAGGTATAAGGTATTTATAGTATTTAGTCATAAATATCATCCATCAGATAGTGACGATGATCAACAATTTTGAGTAAATGAGCCCTTATATAAGCTTTGTATGGGTTTAAGCCCATTAGAGGCCTTTAGTGTGATTGTGTATGAGCCTTGTTAAGAAAGGTTGAATTGGATGAGCCAATCTAATGGACCCTACCCAAGTCTACGATGTCAAATCTCTCTTAATCATCCCAGTACATGGATTTCATTCTCTAGGCCCTATCATCTTGACATAAAGAGTCAAATCCATTAAAGTAACAGACCAAAAACCCATAAATTAGATTTACCCCTCTACAATTTTGATATCTAATTTTAATTTCTATTTATTCACTTCATTGCTTATTGTTATTTTACAACACTAACACCTCAGGATCTTAAACCAACATTCAAGCTCCTACAAGAGGTCACAACCTACAACAAAAAGTGAGCAAAGAAGATTAGCTCGATGGATGGAACTTGTTTATATGGCCATGCAACAAACTTAACCTAGTATAACTAAAGGAAAGACATGTACTAAAAGTTCTTCCTCCTTTCATAGTACCCTACCTTTAAGGGAAGTTGAATCTCCATTCCCTCCTTAAAAGAGAGATGTCTCGAACCACTAGACGATGGGGGTATATTTGACCATTTGCCATCATACTATACTATGCTTAATAATATAGCATGAACAATTTTTTGAAATTGTAAATAGAATAGAATAAGGCCTAAGACTAGAGGCATACAAGCATGGCTATTCTAAGATTTAACTTCGTATATTTATGTCACTCAATGCGGTTATTTAGAAAATGAGTTATTTTACAATTTTACTAATAAAAATGTTTAATATATTATTTAACTATTAAAATCTTTATTATATTAACTTTTATAATCATCTCAACCATTAAATAATAGATTAGATTTTAACGATAGACTTAATAACGTAAGGAAAATCATACAGTGTGTATGTTGAGTTATTGTTCGTGTCCATGATATTTATTTAGTTCATTACGAGATGGCCAATCAACAAATATGGTAGACACTCCAATTTCAACACGTAAAGTTTCATCAAACAATCACATCAAGAGGATTCAATCCAAAACATGTAAAATCATCATAGCAAGATCAGGCAATGCATTTATTATCGTAGTAATAGTCATAAGTCTCAACAAACAACGTACAACTTTAGATTTCTACAATTTACTTAATCGAATTTAACATTATTGATCAGATAATGTTACTTTTGGATATCTTGGATAATATGATTTCTTATGTGATTCATGTTTTGTTATAACTTAAAATAGGTGATGAAAGGCTAAGCGGTTCGATCCCTCTTAAGAATTATTTTCATAAAATAGCAATGTGCATGGCCTGTTTACAATCGTCGGGACCATTTTGAAATGGCCAGGACCTTTCTGAACTGGTCCGCAAAAACACTTCAGGATTGGCCTAATAAAAGGATCATTCGATCAATGGTTATTTCAAACTTCCCAGACATCTTTGTCCATTACCCTACCTTTTCATGTCTCACCATTCTGGTAGCCCCCAATTAGCCTTTCCATATTAGAATCTCTTTCAAGATCCTTGTTATAGTTTCTTTACACATCCCATAAAACAACTCAGATTATCATTGATTTGAGATCTTGGTATCAAGCTCTTGGCATTGCAAATCGCAGCTCCCTCAAAGAGCTCAGTCGGCTAGGATTTGTTACATCCAGTCTCACTTCCGCAACCAACTGCCGGAGGGAGAAGGCGTCGGTGTATGCAACACCCCAGTTATAAAGCAGATCACGATTCTTTTGTTCTATTCATCTCCAGCTTTAGGGGCACAAGCATATCCTGCAGCAGTTCATATATTACATCAATCTCTGGATGTGATCTATCCCCTGAAAAGAATACATGATTCTTGCCTTTTACTTCTATTTGACTGAAGCCAGGAACTTTCTTCACATTGTTATCCTTCATCTTCTTCCTAACCTGGGCTGCTTCACCCCACCTCCCACTAGCAGCATGAGCATTTGCTAACAGAACATAAGCACCGGCAGTAGCTGGCTCTAGCTCTATTAACTTCAGTCCTATTTCATTTGCCAAATTCTCATTCCCATGCAACCTACATGCACTGAGTAATGCTCCTAGGATCACACCATCTACCTCACGGTGAGGCATTGTTGAGATCACTTCCAAAGCATCTTCGATCAGCCCAGCTCGGCCTAGAATGTCCACCAGACAAGAATAATGCTCTGCTTTTGGTTCTAAGGCATACACATTGCTTATGGAGTTAAATATATTTTTACCTTTCTTGACTAAGCCTGCATGGCTACAAGCCGAAAGGACCCCAACAAAGGTGATCTCATCCGGCTTGGCCCCTGCCTTGAGCATGCTCCCGAAAACATTTAATGCATGGTAACCAAACCCATGGTTTGAATAAGCTAATATCATTGCAGTCCATGACACAACATCCTTTTCATCGAAACTATCAAAAGCATATCTAGCTAAAAGAACATCCCCATTTCTAGCGTACATTGTAACAAGAGCATTACTGAGTAACGTGTCTTGCTGCAATCCAAGTGGCATTACCAATGCATGAGTCTGCATGACCTCAAATATGCTGTCACACGAGATCAGCACGCTCGTGATGGTGGCATCATTGGGTCTATGCCCCAACCTAAGCATTAGGATGAGAAGCTTCAAAGCTTCACCACCAGGCCCATTCCTAGCATACCCATCAATCATTGCATTCCAACTAACTATGTTCTTCACTGGCATGGAATTGAATAGCTCTGCTGCTTCAACCATGAGGCCTTCGTTAAAATATGCAGTGATCATCGCATTCCATGCAGCAATATCTTTGCTAGGCATCCAATAGAAAAATTCCCTAGCGTAAGCAGTCATCCTGTTCCGTGTCAGCCCAGTCACCATAGCAGTCCAAGAAACTGCATTCTTTTGAGGCATAGCATTGAACAATCTAATCGCTTCATCTACTCTACTAGCATCAAGAAAACCCGAAATCATAATATTCCAAGAGTAAAGGTTCCTATGGGGCATTTCAATAAAGAGCTTCTCTGCCTCATCCAAGAGATCATTCTCAATATAACACCTGATCATTGCTGTCCATGCAACAATATTCCTCTCTGGCATGGCATCAAAAATACGCCGCGCTTCACTCATCAACCCATTACGCGCATAACCCACAAACAAAGTAGTCCAAGTGACAACATTCTTTATCGGCATCCGATCGAAAAGCACCCGGGCTTCATCAACCAACCCAATCCTCATATACCCAGAAATCAAACTAGTCCAAGAATATACATTCCTCTGAGACATTTCATCGAAAACTTTCCGTGCTTCAACTATTCGACCCGCCTTCACATAACCATCTACCATGGCAGACTCCGCCACAACGCTTCTTTCGGGAATTTCCCTAAAGAGCGCTTCCGCTTTAGGAAGATCCTTGCTTTTTAGATAAACATTGATCATGGTGGAATAAGCAATAATATCTCTGATAGGCATTTCGTCGAACACTCTCCTTGCTTCTTCAACCTTGCCATGACGACCCAGTTCATTGATTTTCACGTTGAAGTAGTATGTGTCCGAAGCATTTGAGACGTGAGAAGGGTTTGAAACATGAAGTGGGATTGGAATGCGCTTCGGATGGGATCCTGCAACCAGTTGTGTTGAAGAAGAAGAAGAAGATGATGATGATGACGAAATGAGACGGCGAGTACGTATCGTACGACGAGTTAAGTTTTGGAGTTTGAGAAAGTTTTTCATGGTCATCTAGGTGATGTTCCATGGCGTCTTGCACCACTGCGCAGTTATGTATGGGATCCTGTTGATGAAATGAAAGATAAAGAGGGACTCCAACATACAGCCATTTGAAACTGGCCGTTCCAATAAAACAATAGAGTAGTAAAATTGCAATTTTAAAGGATATAATAGAAAAATAATAGTTCCTGTTGTACTTAAAAAACTCACATTAATAATATATTAAAATTATGTCTACCAATATTGGAATTAAGCAACTTTGTCAATGGTATCTGGCACAACTCTCTTCTCTTGATAAAGTTATATAGCAACTTAACTTTACGAGGCTATTTAGCCAAGCAACTCAAGTAGGTTTTAAGGATATTCTATTTTTATTTTATTTATAAAAGTATTATGTAAAATCCTATAAAGTTTTTAAAAAATTGTTAAGGAATTCTTTTGAGGTAATTTATTAATAAAATAAAGAGTTCCTTAAGAAAAAAATTTCTTAACATATTAATATGACACTTAAGAAATTTTATAAGTAATTCACTAATAATAAAGAACAATTTCTTAAGTTTGTGAATCTGTGCGGATCTGTGATAATTGATGTTTCATAGAAGAAAACTTGTAATTTGAAGAATCGAAGATGGAAGAACTCTAAAGTCTATATTGATGAATGAATGTATCGAGTCCCAAAACTGTACAACAAAAGACTATTTATACTTACAACAGTAAAAGCTAACTAACTAATCAACTCTAATTCTGTCTAACTTTGTACCACTTCGTTAAGTACAGATAAATAGGTTTAGTCATGAGATTAGCAAGCTGGAGTTGAGAAGGAACATGAAGAATATGTAGAAAATCGACCATAACTTGGTTCAAGTAAAATGGACATCAATCATGATGTGTTTAATACAATTGTGAAGATAAGGATTGGATGCAATTAATTGAGCTAATCGATTACCACAACATAATGTAATAGGCAAGGACACCTTAAGACCAAGATCCTTAATAATATCCGTGCTTTTATATTTAGCTTCAGCTAAGGAGGTGGAAGCAGTATGCTACTTCTTAGTTTTCTAATAAATGAGAGTTATGCCTAACATAATATAGTAACCACTCACTAACTTACGATCAATAAGACAAGAACCCTAGTTTGAATCAGAATATCTAATCAGATTGAGAGAATTAATGGAAGGATAAAAGAGATTGAGTGAAGAAGATCCTATTAATTATTGAAGAACATAGAAAACACCTACAGATGAGTGGTCTTTGATGAAAAAAGAAATTGACTTAAACGATGTGTTGTAAATGATACATTCGATTTGGTTAACATAAAATAAAGCAAATGTCCAACTAGATGTCAATAGAAGGATGCATTAGCAAGCAATTCACCAATTGTATTATCAAATTTAGACCTTGTCAGTAAAGGAGTTGCTATTAGTTTAGAAGCAGATAAGCTTGCATCTTGAAGAATATCCAAAATGAATTTCCTCTTATTTATAAGAAGGCCATCATCTATTTTGCAAAGTTCCAAACCTAAGAAAAAAAGGGCACAGCCAAGATCTTTGATGGTAAATTATGAATGCAAAGCTACTTTCAGGTCTGAAATAGAATCCTCATTTATACCTATTGTCGAGTCTAATTTTTGAATTCCCATTCCTAATCCGATCTAAACTAAACCCTATGCTCATCTAATCTAGATCCTCGACTTGAGTTAGGAATTTCGTTTAATTTTTGGAGTCGCCACCCAACTGTTGTTGGGAAAAAGTGAATTAAGACTAAAGGAGCGGATTAGTCTTAATTTGAACTACTAGTCGTCGTTATTTCCTCTTCTCGTTTTTGTGAGAAGAGAAAAAAGGGAAAACCAGAGTTTCTAAGTCCGGAGGCTAACCTATTAAAACCTATACGGTTACCACCTAATCTCCTAAAACTGTTCATCTTTAGAAATGTGTTTTATTGTGTTTCTGTTAATTTTTGTTATGTCTTTGAATTTATTTCAGAAAAAAAGGATTTTTCATTTATTTTATGGGTTGACCCGAATGGGTGCCTACGTACCTGCTACTCAGGATCAAACAAGTCGTAGTTCGCTTTTCTGAAAATCTTTAGTGTATGGGTGAAATTTAATTTTGAAATTTCTTTCGATTTATGTTCTTACCATTTTTTGGATTTTTCCTAAAAAACTCTAAACCTAAGCTTGATTTCATTTTGAAAATGATTTTGTAGGAAAACATCAATTTTGATTTATTTGACGAAAATGATTTTTCTAAGTGCTAAAACTATTTTTATTTTTTTATTAATTTTTATGATTTTTTTGTTATTTTTGTGATTTCTGAGAATTTCTGGGGATTTTTGTAGTTTTTGGGAATTTTTTTGGTTTATTATCTATCCTATTTGACATCTAAAATTTTATGATTTATTTTCCTAATTTTTTTTATTTTTCTATATTTTTTTATTTTTTTATTTTTTATTTATCTATTTATTATTATTTTTATTATTTTTCTACATTATTAAATTCTAGAAAAATCTAATTTCTACATTTTTCTATTTAATTAAAAATAGAAGTAAATAAATACCTAATAACTAAACAAATAACAAAAACAAAAAAATAATAAATTTAGAATAAATAAACAAACAAAATAAATAAAATAAAATAAAAAATCTGGAAAATCCGACTTACCTGGATCCGGTCGGTGCGCGGGTCAGGTCGGTCGGGTCGAATCGGGTCGGGTCGGATCGGTCGGACACGGCTGCGGGGTTGGCTCGTTCACGGCGTTCCGGCGGCCCTTTGCGACGGTGAAGTGTCGAATCCTAGCTTCTTGAGGGTGCTGAATCCGATGGTGGTAGCGGTTTACTCCCAGAACGTCTCCTTGCGGTGGCTCAACTCCGATCGACGGTCGCAACTTTGGGTTTCCTCCGATCTATGCTCTTTTCTCTCTCTCTCGCAATTCTGATCTGTGTTCTTACTTCCTCATCTCCTCCTCTATTTATAGGCGCTTGAAACCGAGCTGGATAAGCTCGAATTTCCTCCGATTGAAGCTGATCGGATTTTCGGTTGAAAAACCAACTCCGATTCGTGCCCATCCAACGATTTGTTGCGATTTGATTTTAATTAGATAATGTTTATCTTATTTTTGTTGAAGATCTGTTGGATTTGTGCAAAAAAATCGAATCAAAACAGCCGAAATACGAATTTTTTCTTCGCCGGCGATCTCGGGCTCGAGGTAAGAGACGATCACGCGCCCGACGCGTACGTTTCTTCCAGCCAATCAGATGCTGCCACGTGTCCTGGATAAGTCGAAAAATTGCAAAACGCGGAAACTGCTTCCTCCACAATTCGAACGTCTGATCGAGCCCCCCCGCGCGCGCGCCTAGCCATGGTCCGGACCAGCTAGGCTAGCCCACTTTCGCGATTTTATTTATTTCGCAAATTGCATATATGCAATGTAATTTTTCTATTTTTTTGTATTTTTTGAAATTTCAAAAATTTGTAAAAATTGTTTATTATTCATTATTGCTATTTCCGAAATCATTTTTCAAAATTGAAGTGTTTTCCTATTTATTTTTATTTTTTGAACATTTTTATTATTTTATGCTAAATTAGGAAAAATTGGGAAAAATTAGGAAAAATTGAAAATTGATTATTATTGAAAATTATTGACTCATAGGGCAAAAATGGGGTGTTTACACCTATCAACAACATATGATCTACATAAAGCAACACAACAATAAAACCACATGAATTATGTCGAGTAAACGGTGAGTAATTGCTCTTGGACTAAATAAAACCCTAATCGGTAAGGAATTTTGATATCATTGAATTCCATTGTCTTGATGCCCATTTTAACCTAAAAAGCAAGCGTTTAAGATGGTAGACTTGATTAGGTTGAGCTTTAGTATACCCTTGAGGAGGAACCATATAGATCTCCTCATTAATATGCCCATGAAGGAAGGCATAATTGATGTCAATTTCATATAAAGGCCATCCACAAGCTATAACTATTGCAAGTAATATTCGAACTATGCCTAATTTAGCTACTGGAGAAAAAGTATCAATACAATCCTCTTCTTCAATTTAGGCATATCCTTTAGCAACTATTTTAGCCTTATAACGCTTAACCTTACCATTTGGTCTATATTTAACCTTACAAACCCACTTAGAACCAATTACCTTTTTACCTTTAGATAAACTAGTAAGTTCCCCAAGTACCGTTCCATTCTAGTGCTTCAAGTTCTAAATTCATTGCATTAATCCACTCCTTATGTTTAATCACTTGTGAATAATAGTGGGGTTCAGGAATAGCTAATACATTTGCCAATGAAGTCATATATTATAAAGGAAAATGATGACATGTGTTTAGAGAAAAGAAAAGATACGAAGGTGAAGTAGAGGATTTGTAAGAAGAATTTGCATCTATAGAGCTAGGGGAAATGTGTTGCACATTATGTACACAGTCTTGAAGCCACTATGGTGGTCTTCTGTCTTCGCTAGAATGTCTAGGAACAAAATTATTATTCGTAAGTGATGATTGTGAGACTTCAACATCATGATGAGAAAATGAATGAACTAACTCTGTAAGACCAAGAACAATTTGTTGTTATGGGAAAGAAGAGGTTGAGGAATCAAAATTTGAAAATGACTAATCAAATTGTTTAAAGGGAAAAATATGTTCATAAAAGATAATATCTCTACTAACAAGAATTTGTTTGTTAGCTAGATCAAAAACTTTATCTCTTTTTTGTCCTTGGATGTAACCTTAGAATACACATTTGGCACCCTTTGCATCAAGTTTATCAACATGGGATGAATGTCATGCTATAAAACACAAACAACCCATAATTCTCAAATGAGTATAATTTGGTGAATGACCAAATAATACATCATGTGGTGATTTTCATCCAAGAACATAAGCATCTTGTTGATGAGATATGTGTGGCTGTAAGAATACACTTACTCCAAAATTCCTTAGGTAAAGTTGCATGAATTCTTAAGGCACGAATAGTGTCTAACAAGTGTTTATGTTTTCGTTCAACTCGTCTATTTTGTTGAGGGGTATAAATCATGATGCGTTGATGTATAATTCCAAGATTATCGAATAAGGACTTGCATGTATAGGATATACATTTAGATCCATTATCAATACGAATTATTTTGTAGTAGAGAAATGATTATGAGCATATTTGAAAATTTTATTAAGAACAAAAGGAACTTGAGACTTACTGTTGAGCATATAAATCTATGTACAACAACTAAAATCATCCAAAATGGTAAGGAAGAAATTAGCACCACCACTGGAAGTAATATGAGAACTGCGATGAAAGGCAACCTGTGAATCTTAGCTTCATGACATACACCACAAACAATATCATTCAAATTCAAGTATTTACAAACTTCAAAATGTTGAAGCTTTGAAATGGAAGTATGACTGAATCTAGCATGAATCAAACATGCTAGATCTATATTATGACAAGATTGAAATGAATGAGAAGAAAATTGAACATCCTTGGAGTTGGTAAACCTAGCAATCAAAGCTTTAATCATGCTATAAATGTAGTACACAATAAATTTAAACTATTTGTTATAAATTAACCAATGATGATGATGATGATGTAATCCTAATTTATGTTAAAAAGTCAATTAGATGATTTGCTAATATTATGGCTACAATCAAAACTCTTAAAATTTAGTGATATAGATATTTAAATTCCCTCAAAATCACCGGAAAAAAATTATGACTTTAAAATATGAATGAAAATGAGAGGTTTTGATAATGGTATAATATAAGATGTTTTCTTATTAGCAATACAATAATATTATAATTATCAAAGGAATTGGGTTTTCTTTTAAACATATAGATTTAGTTTTATTGGTGGGTAGCTAATATCTACTAACATCTCATTTTCACTTTTGTCTAGTTGACCAAACGATAAATTTAATAAAATCATATCTATTTGTACTAAAACAGTGGCAATTCTAATTTAAACTAACCAAGATCTAACACTATTTTAGTAAATAAAACTAACAGCATATTACATTTGTATTTCATCAACTGACTTAATTATTTGATAGTCTCTTTCCTGCATTGAACCTATAAATTAAAGCCAATATCCTATTTCTCCATGGAAATGAGCGACTGAATAGGGACATTAAAAACCTAAGATCCTTAGGATCATACAAAAGGGATTGGTACTCATGTAATCATTAAAATTATGATGTGTTTCATTAGGCATGATTCTTAAATTATACTATGCAAATCAAAGCAATGAAGGAATCCAATGAATTGATCCAATTATTGAAATTGAATTTAGACTACGGTTATGATTAAACGTAGGATTTAATGAAATGACTTCATTGTGATCACTTTGTATTTTCTGTCTATGCATTGCATATGTGAGAATGGTAACAATATAATGGAAGCAATCAAGTACAGATGATCGATTCAATTGAGGAAATTCAATTCACCATTCTCCCAACACTACGTTAAATTTAAGAATAATGTCACATTTTATATCATCAAATTTACGTGATTTGCCCCCAATTGCCTATACTTATCATGTGCCACATTTCCCACCTTAGAAGTCTCAATTGCTAGCAACACCTACTATCGGCATTAGACGAGGTAGAAACACTAGTAGTCAAAACTTCTAATAAGTTACGAGTTTCAGTAGTTATTGTACGGATTGCCAGTATTCTTCTTGAGGAGTGGATTCTCTTATGGAAAGGCTGTGCTTTCTCTTCCAATTTTTCTTTGCATGCTTCTGACTTCAGAGATACACTTCTTACCTACAAATTTTTTGTTGTTGTAGACAGTATGTTAGCGATAGGGAAACTCTAGGAGGCGAGACAATGTAAATTCTGCCTTGGTAGCCGCAGAAGATAATAAAGTTGCAACTTCCTTTCAGTTACTGATGATTATATGTCCATGCAGCAGAACTCTGCAGAATATTCTGATACAAGGGAAGAAAGAAAGTTTACACACACCTATCAACTGCGAATTTTTCCGCAGATAAGGCTAACTTATCTTCATTGATCCCCTCGAGTTTGAGTTCTAAACTTATGCACTGAGAGAAAATTAAAAGATTTCAAAGCGGACAAGACTTCATGGGCATTATTTGGAAGATCACAGATATACACCATGAATGTAGTTTTCATGATCCAATGGAATTACCATATAAAATATTTATACATGGTATGGCTTTACAATATATACCTTTGCGATCAAGAAAGAAGAATGTGTCCGTCAAAAGTTCAGCTTCAATACCTGCTAGAACAATCTGTCCCTCCTTTTGTTTAGAACAAGTTTCCTTTTCTAAAGTTTTCCCAAGACACTCCAGATGTTCCCTTTATGTAGGAAAACTGTGGAACCTCCGTTTTAGTTCCTAATCATGCAGGAAATAGGTTCTAGTTTAAGCCTTGCCCGAAGAATGCACCACCTTTCTTGAAATAATATAATTTCCTCCCCTATGGGTCAACGCATCTCATCCAAAAAATTTTATGTGGACAACACCATGCTGCATCTTTTCATCCTCAAAACAGCCAGTGGATTTAGTAATATTAAATCTCACGCAACTAGGTGAGACTCTTCATCCTCTGGAATTACAATATCAAGCCTCATCATAGGCTTGTATTTTGTAGGGACCTTTGCACCGGCTTGCATGCATACCTCAACTACAGCTGGAGCTTTGCCGTAAAAACTCTTCAAGCCATTCTTGAGAGGCGGACCATTGGGGTCACGAACATGCCACACATAATTTGCTGGAACAACTTCATCCAATGTGGCATCTTGCCAACCATGCTTACCATCCCTCCACTGATGTTTAAATTCACCACAAAGCTTAGCGTTGTGACCCCAAGGTCCAACATGTACTTCCGAGCAGTATCCACACGCCTTGACAGTGTATTTCTTCATCAGTTTCCCAACACCTCTTCTGACAGTGTCATATGCAGCGAGAGTCTCCTGCGCAATCTTAGGTAAATCTGAAGGTAAGGGACAGCCATATCTCTTGGAAGCTCCATGAGTGTCAAAATCGATTAAGGCAGATATATCTGCAGATTTCCAAGGCATAAGCTCCTCAACAAAACCACTGCGATCAATTACCCGTTTTCCAATCATTCTAATTGGGCTGTTTCTTCTTCGAGAAGGATACTCTCGTATTTCAACACCAGCTTGAATGCATAGCTCAACAACTGCTGGTATTCTATCATAGTCAAAACGAGTCTCGTGCTTAATCCTATGGCCAAAAGGATCATACATGTGATACGACTCAATAGGGACAAGTATGTCATCGATGGAACCTCTGACCCAAGTATGAGAGCCCCGGCGCTTCGCGTCCATTGCAGTGCGACAATCCCTGATCTTATGACCAGCTGTAGCTACATGAACTTCTGAGCATTCACTATTAAAGATTTGAAAATTAGCGTCATTAGACAAGGTTGACAAGCTAGGAAAGGATATTAAGCCAGGGGAAATAGCTACCTGCATCCATACACAGGAATAACATGCAAGAGTTGTGCAAGGCCTTTGATCAAAAGTTTCCAGGCATCCAGTACCTCTTGTGCCACTGGAATCAGCTCAGGAACAAGTAGCCCATTTTTAGGAGGTTCAAGTGGCTTCTCCATACCCATTTGAGCAAGCTTCTTCTCTGCTCTAGCAGTCCGAAGAATCTTCTTCAAAGGAATAGGATAAGGTTTCTTCTTTTTCTTAGGTAATATTGGTGGGAGATCCACATTCTGTGGATACTCTCGTTTTCTGGACCAGTAGTTTTGTTGAGGTTTATCGGTAGAACAAATGAAGGCTTCTCGCACTGTTTTCCCAGCAAAAACCCTTCGCTCATTAAACAACTGCAATATAATAAACTTATACTGAGTTTTACAGGTCTCAACAGGAGATAGTGTAGTACAAAAATTCCTATGAGCATTTCTTCAATTAGTTAAGACTAAAAACATATCTTAATTCCTTCAAAGTCTATCAAATTATTCATTTGCTTTATCTTCTAAGAATCATGTAAAACAATGAACTTCTATTATTATGACATAGAAAGCTGTTTTCCTTGCCCTTCTCATAAACAATCAGTCATTGGCCAAAATATCAAAACAGGTGGAAGGTTACAAATTTGGGCAGTTTGCATTTGTTTCAGAAAATATTTTTCAGATCTCTTTTTGACATTTGTTGTAATTATTAGCATGGTAAAATATCTTCATGCTCAAGTGATAGAGGGAGGAGACCACTGTAATCGTTGGTTGGTAGTAGTGGATAACCATCACAGTCATTGTCCATAGGTATTTTTTGTGGTTGTTAACTTCCACCAAGAAAGTTTGGCTGCTAGCATTGTCTTTTAACAACTATTTAACTCACAAAAACCACCAATATCTACAACTTCTTGAATTACAATGATAATGTTTCACAATTGTGAAGCTTTGATTATATCATATGTCAAATCAAGTCCAGAAAAAAACTAGGATTTTCCATGAGACAAACACACTAGTAACACAATTATCGCTTCTCTAACATATGGATACATTGTATAGACATAAAACTGCATGGATTTTCTACAATTCTGTTCTGATTTAGATGGAAAACTTCCATCTCCCCATAAAATAGGTCTATAAGTTCTAGATTGCATTTTCTATACCATAACCCGCATATCATAAAATACAGTGACAAAGACTATTTTTATTAGATTGTGATTGCAAAGACGAAGATTACAACTTCCACCACCTAAATTACGACTTCAAAAGCCAAAATTACGAAGACAGAATATTAAGCTAATGAAGCAGACAAGCTTCCTGAAACTATGCAACATCAAGTACTATAACAAAAGAAGAAAGCATAAAGAAGATAGACCTTAAAACCAAAAGAATATGACCTCAGAGCTGTCAAACGAACCGTCTTGTTCTCCATTACAATCCTGCAACAATCTTTTGGGGTGGTGGGGTGAAACATATCATCAAACACGCAATTACAAGGAAATCAAAACAAAACTAGGACAATCTTCGAAGCATGAAAAGAGAAGTGAAACTTACTACAACGAGGTGGACTCCATAAAGTACAAGTCTGTGGTCGAAGCATTGATGTAAAAAATAGAAAAATCCAGCTAATTCAAAATTTCTGTAAGAAAAATAGTGACAGAAATAATGAATAAGATAATTATAAAATATAAGGGCAATTTGTAAACATATCTTTCTTCGCTGCAGTAAAAAAGGAATTGCAATTGAAATGAAACTTTAGGGCTCTAAGAATTGAATTAGGGTTTAAAGTAAATACCATGGAGTGAGAAGACGAACCCAAAGGGATGAAGCCAAAGGCTGCTTGTGTTGTGGTGGTGTTGATGGTTGATAAGTAGCTCCTAGATGGAGAAATTTTAAAAATGGTTTTATTTATAATACGGTAAATTCAATTTTTTGTCGTATTTGGCCAATATATATAGACTAGAGGCTCATAAATATTATAATTTTAAAAAAATTGTAAGTATTATATTTAAAATAATTATTTCAAAAAATAATTTTGAAAGTACAAACTCCATTTATAACTCTTTTTAATAAAAATTTACAAAATTGAAGGTGTCAACATTATTTGTGCCTTCATGCAAACTCTTTTTTCTTTTTTTGATTTCGACACATGGAAATATGGCAAGTTAACATTTATAAAAATAGTAAATGGTAATACAGTTTGGTTCTAACTATATAGTATATTTAAATTAGTCTTTATATATATATTATAAGTTTTGTAACTACAAATGATAAAAAAGTTATTATCCTTTAAAGTTAGAAAAGCAAATTATACCGATTTCAATTTTTTTTTTCAACTTTCAAGGGTTATAACTTTTTATTCGTTTAGAGTTAAAAAGCTCATAATATATAAAAAATGACCGATTTAAGTATACTATAGCTAGGATCAAATCGCATTGCTGATTACTATTTTATAATGATTAAATTACAATATTTTTATGTGCCAAAGCAAGAAAAAAAAAGTTACACTGTTTATGCCTTAAGTTTTGCAATTTTTCGTAAAATAGAAGTTGCAAATTGTATCTGCATATTCGAAATTTATTTTTGGAATAATTATTTCGAGTATAATATTTGTAATTTTTTTTAAAGATAATATTTTATGAGTGTTGCCTATAAACATGCGGTAAAAAAAAATCGATTAAAATTGAATCGTAAATTAGGTTTAAATCGTCATTTTATATTTGAAAAAATTATGAGTCGGACTATTTCTTTTTTATATTAAAAAAATTACAAATTGAACCAACAAAAGTAAAAAAAAAAAAAAAAGAAACGAAATTGTGATAAAAATCTAGAGAATATATGATTATAAAAAATGATTGCATAATATTTATTCAATTTCTCATCTTATTTAGTTTTCATTTAGTAATTTATTATTTATTATTTTTGTTTAGTAACTGATATAAAAACCATAATTATCTTGAGAAAGATAATAAAACCTTTTTAAATATATTAAATAAGTATTAAAAATGATAAATAATATTGAAGAAATAATAATAAATTAAATCATTTTTATATTAAATATAAATTTTCATGATTTATTAATTTAATATATAAAAAATTAATAACATATATAAAAATGGTTCGAGCTGTGAGCCTAACTATATTAAACTCTCTTTTTTTTTTAGTTCAAAAAAATTATAAATAAAACCATGTGATTAAGTTTGATTTAAAAAAAATTAAACCATAATATACGGTTTAGTTTGATTCAAATGACGAATCATACTGAATAGAACTATGCTTACTTTTAATATAGACAATAGAGAGTGGAGTAAATTATTGCAATTTCCTTTATTTCAAAACTTTATTTTTATTTTTAAGAAGCAATCATCATTTTTATATTTAAATAAATAAATAATCAAACATACATTTTTTATCACATGTAGTATTGTAATTTCAAACTTTATTTTTTTATTTTATGTGAGTGTATGTCCATTTAATTTGAAAAGAAAACATTTTTTTCTAAAAGAAAAAAAAAAAAGAGTTGACCTAAAAGAGAAAATGAAGTCTAAAGAAAGAATTTGCATTTGTTAAATTAAAAATGTAGTCGAGCCTAGTCCATATAGTATAGTGGGTAAACTTGAAATTAACTCCAAATGATACTTTCAGGTTTTAATTTGATTCAATTTAGGGAGAGAGAAAATTTTTTAAAGCTATAGGACTTTTTATAGCTTTAAAAAGAAGATTTTTCGATTTCACATAGGGTGAAAATATGATAATTTTCTTTATTTCTAATCAAAATTATATTAAATTTGAGAGTAATAATCAAGTTTAAATTGATCAATCCTAATTAAATTTATAAACACAATCAAGTTGCTCAAGATTAAGCTTAAAATTACTATAATTAAGTAACCAAAGTTATTGAACCGAGTGACATAAATATTAATTTTTTAATAAAATGAATCATATCTAATTTTTTCCTATCCCATAATCTATTAGCATAGTTTTTGAAAAGAAAAAAGGAGAAAAAAATTCTAAAGTTGAGTGAAATACGAGCCTGTTTATTTGTTGCATTAAGTCATAATTGGCCTCTTAATTTTTTTATTAAGTAATGCCATATACAATTAATATGGTAAATTATAGCTTATATTTAAAATATATATATATATATATATATATAGAATTGCTATGTGATAAAATTATCTTCCATAAGTATACAATGATCATTACCCAAAAAAAAGAATTGCTTATAAGGCCAAAGCCTTTACACCTAAAAGGGAAGAACATCGATCTTTTATTACCATCGATGTACGGTGTATATTTAGTAATGAAATCAGGAATGAACACGAAGGGGAGTGCAGTTCATATGACTTCTGAAGTTATTATGGTCTATGGGATATTTACTTCATACATCCTCTTCAACAAGAGGCTGATTAAGAACTGAGCTCCAAATACAATTATCCAGATTCTCCAAATCGTGATCTTCACATTTCCATGGCTGATTATCCACCCTGTCTGGCAGCAAATCCACCGTGATGATCGGCGTTTGGCACGAACACGGCTCCGGAAAATCACCAAGGGAAGACCAGAATGTGTCCTCCAGTTTCCAGTCCTCTGACTTGGAAATCATGTCTTCATTCAGCCATGGGAAATCAAACACCCCTGATGAGCAGAAATAGTCAATCGCCGCCGCGTTTTCATAGGCTGTATGTTGATTGCTGGCAGAGTAGGTTTCCTTATCCTGATGTTGTTTCTTGGTAGGATGCTCTTGATAGGAATGCCTGTCTTCTCCTTCTCTTTCTCTCTTCTTCCTCTCTTGTTCCATTTCTAAAGACAAAGTTCATGAGATGAAAGAAAGAAGAAAAAAATAAAAATAAAAATCAAGCAAGTGGGCATGGAGAAAATCTCTAACCTAAAGTTAGAGGTTCAAACCTGGATATATTCACTTACTGGATGGAAGCGAAAGCGAAAGGATTCTCGCTGCAAACTAAGTTCCGAATAGAATTAGACCCAACTCTAGTTGTGGTGGAAACATCCCCATGCAAAACAATAAAAAGGAAATACAGATAATGACTAATAAACCAAGCTAAATCAGGATCAACACGCGAATTCAGCAGAAGGGTATTTATTGGAGGCACTAGTTAAATGGGAAAAAGAAAAAAAGAAAAAAGGTTAAGGTTTTCATTGCATGAAATCATGTTTTTGTGTTACCTTGCATTTGTTGTTGTGAGGCACGTCGTTCTAAACCTTGGGGCTCTACTTCAACAGCCTCTTGTTCCTAGAAGGATTGTTTATTTGTATATGCTAACGCAGTAGGGTGGAATGGTTTTTGCTGAGAAACGATGATGATATTTTGAGAGCATTTTTATCACACAACATGCCATTTCAAGTTTCAAGGACAAACCGTTCCGTTTACATAAGAAGGAACTTTAGTCACGCCTTCGAACCCTCCCCTCTTTTTTCTCCTCTCTCCAGCAGCAAATGAAACCAATTGTTTCCTCAATTTTCGGTCTTTGCAAACACACCAATCCTTTGGTTTAGTCTCTAGTCTATATTTGACATCTGAGGCCATGAGGTAGGAGTGTCTTCTAAGGTTCTCTCTCTCTCTCCATTGTCTTTTTACCTTATATTATACAAAATATCATGTATTTTTATGTATCCTATCTGAAAAATATTGTACACTCGATTTTGTTAATGAGTATCCTAGAAACATCGGCTAAATTGAAACTAGTTGGACGATAATTGTGCGACATCAGTAAAATGCACAATCCAAAACTATTTCGCTTTCTATAAGAAATACAAAGGTTTCGACTCAATACACAGCCATTTTGGATTAGTTTTGCTAAATCCGGTTTCAGTTCTGTTCTTAATTAGAGTCTGGTGACAATATAAACACAAATAAAAGGATCTAAACTATATAACTATCGATGTTTTAGAATTTGATTCATCTTCTTACTTCTATTAAAGTCATGATGAATTTAAAATCATCAGTTATACTTCTGAATATTCACCTTAGTATCTATCCTCTGAAAAATCGTATTAAAAGTAAAATAAAATTAGATTATATGGAATTCTGTTACATGGAAGTCCTGTCACAAGGCTATAAGTGAAAGGTGATTGATGATATTCTTCTGGTGCAAGATCATCTGATCCAGGAAGCTGGCAGTAATTGCTTCTGCAGGTTCCACTATTCTCCAAACTATCCCAGAACAAGAAGAAATTGTTATCGTTAGACAGCAGGACAGAACGACGTTTTTGCAATGCATATGGATGTTCTAGAATTCAAATCCAAGTGTATACAGGAACGATTTCTCTGAGCAATATACAGCAGAACTAACCTCTTCCCATTACCACTTAGCTATATATATATATGATGAATGCTGTACCTTTAAGCTATTAATGTCACCGGAAAAATTCGTTAAATTATTTACAGCTCATTAGCACGGAGTTTATCACATGCATAAGTACACGGATGCTATTGCCTTCAGAAGCAGAGGTAGTTGGCAAGCTGCGATGATGGTTTAGAATCTGATACACCTGTTCAAATATGGGTCCAACATGTACTTGGATAGTTGGATCACTTGAGTCAATGAGAAGAGCAACGTCTTGCATCCAAGTGACCTTACTGGACGTGTCCTTGCCAATACCACATGCTAACTGCTGGAGAAGTGCAAGCAACACCCCTTGGCTGAGAGGCACCGGGGTCAGGGTTAAAATCGTATGTAAATCAACCTGTCGCATAAATGAAATTTCAATTCAGTTAGCTCTATTAAAAACAACACTTCAGGTTTTATGAGAGCAGCAAGCAAAAGCATAATGGAGAAAAAGCCAGAAACAAGGACCAAAAAAAATCCTGTTCTGCAGTATATTGAATGAGATGGAATTGGCATGACTTCATTGAATGTTAAAAAACCTTTTTTTTCTGTTTTTTTTAATAGAGGTGATGGGAAAAGGTGATATAACATAAGAAAGATAAGATATTCTGGTGTTATACCATCCATGGAAGGAGAAACCCAGGGTATACTCATATTCCACTCAGGCAAGGGAACCTGTTTTAGTGTCCATGAGCTTAAAAAAGCAACAAGAACAGACACTGTTGTTATGTTCGTTCGAGTTTGCATGATTCTAGTATCTACTGGCTGTAAAATTGCAATAAATGAGGCTGCAGGGAAAGTTATGGATTTGTTTAGGGCATTATCTTAAGAGCTAGGTAAGTTTAGATAACCCAACAGGCAACACCACCCATGCAGAAGATGACAGCATAAAAATTATATGGAGAATCCAATCTTTTTTATGAATAAGAATTTCATTAAAACACAGGAAGAATGTACAACTATCAATAGATGGAATGATTTACAAAGCTACTATTTACAAGAAGGGTACACAAACACACTCTGTGAAACAAGAATAAACTCAACTATAAGGTCAACAAAGCGCTAAGCAAGCAAAAATCTGGTTGGCTAGAGAATCCAATCTTATTCCTATCCTCAACATGAAGCAAATATTTTAGCTGTATCTTCTTCATCCTCAATGGTCTGCAAAACAGTGGCAAAAAAGGTACTCATAGGCATACTATTAAACTATTACTCATGGAAGGGGCTTACCAAGATTTATGACACTTTTTTAAGATACAAGATATACTTCTTGACTAAACGATGTTCTAATGACTGCAAGACTGACGTAAGCTGAAGCCTGTAATAAATTTAAGTAAAGGCAAGCATACCTGAGAACACAGCCAGGAGACCATGGGAACATCACTTTTATGGAGAGCTACAGTAAATGCTTCCTCATATTTGTGCTCAGCTATCAATCCCGATAGCTCTTTAGTTGGATCAATCGGTGCCTCAGCCTGCTTAATAGGTAAATAGAATATTTCAAATAAGCAGATGCTCTATTATCATGAGCATAAAACTTCCATGGACAAAAAGGTCGAACAGCCAAATAAACTGTGAAAGAGAATGGTTGCAGTGTAGCTGAAAATTGGATGAACGTACCTCGTCATGCCACCCAGCTAATGGTCCATTACTCAATTGAGTAACCAAAGGATTCATCATACTGGAGCTTGCGCCTGCAGTTGCCAAAGCCATGAGCTTCTGTTGCCCATCTGCCAATTCTCCACTTAAAGTCCGTGATACTGATGATGCAGAATTTAAAGCATCCTGCCAAAGCCCAATAGCCCAAACATACAACATGATATTAAATGCAAGATAACAATTTCAAAGTAGCCTGAAGTTGTGGAAATGCCAATGAAAATGGACTCCCATAATTGTGAATTTCACTAGCATCACTTCTAAGGACTTCTCTAATACAATCAGCATCCAAATTTCCTTTTGAGAACCCAGGCCAGGTCCTTATGCTAAATGGAAAAGAAGTATGTAGGTTGCATTCTTAGCTTCCATGAGATGGAAAGATTATCCACCATTATAAATCACCCTTGGTAAACATTGGTAATATAACAAACCAACTATATGTAATGAAGTGCATGCATAGCCTCTAAATATTTATTTTAGAAGGCTGGTGGAATTTTGCAATGTCAGGAAGTCTGGATGGGTGGCAGAGAGTAGTATCTAAATTAACCTAAGCTTTCTTTTTTCCCTTAATTTTTTTGGTAGTTAGTATTGCTTAAACTTACAGTAACGATCATAGAAAATGTAAGTTTCACAATTTGTAGAAGAGAACCAAAATAAATAGTAATTAAGTGAACTGAGCTCAGAGCCTATAGTCAATTTAAAGTGACAAGCAAGAAAGTAGCATTTAAGTATATTCAAAAAAAGAATTTGAAACATACCTTCAAGGCAATGGCAAGGGGTGAATGCGCAGACTCAAATTGCTGATGAGCAGCAGTTACATGGTTCATGAGCCCTTTCTGTAAAGTTCCATCAATTTGCTCAAGCATAGTTTTGCATGACAACTCAAAAGTGGGTATAACTGAAGCCTCCAAGCTGGATCTTAGTGTATCCTGAAAGCACAAATATTAATAGTTTATCCCTAATGAAGTCATGGTTCAATAAAAATATGAAGTAAAACTGATCAAAGGAAAGGAACAGGAAGAATTTCTATTAGATAGAATTTTTTTTAAAGATAGTTGACTGACATAAATAGAGAGACTGTTAAATTGAAACTCTAGTTTTTTACAAAATTAATCAGTTGTCTCTCCATTCAAAATTTACAGGAACTTCTATATGTGTCTCACAACCCTTACATGAATTTTCTCAACTTGGAATTCCTATATCAAGGAAAAAAATACGTCTGTATCTTCCCAAATATTTGAAGTACAGGCCATACATTGGTCCTCTGGGAACCAACATGCCAATACATATTCTTAGCTTTGGAAAGAATTCAGAGTCATTCCTATTAATTTATATTTCTCAGAATAAGTAACTCATTAGAATGTCACCTGATTTACAGGTAATATAAATAAAGCTGAAGAACAATTTGTTGATTAATGACTCCATGCTCCATCTAGCTTCATCATTAAATCTATAGCATTATTATGCTTCATATTCATGTACAAAGAAGGGATATAGCATTGGCAGTACTATAGCCTCACCAACATTAGGTTGATTGATACAAGAACAGTGTAAGTTGTAAAGCAAGTCACAAATCTAAAATGGTGCAGCAAGCAGGTATATGTGACAGTTCAAAGTGCATACCTGTAGAACCTGCTTTCCAGATGTTTGAAGCTGTGATTGAATTTGTTTGGCCACAATAGCTTCTAATCTGGAGTTCAGTGCCTTCTCTATTTGGTTAGTTGCCTTATCAGCCACTCCTTTCTGAAGAATATGCAACAGAACTATTAAAGAAATCATCATACTGAAATGCGAATGGCCTACCACAAAGTGGATTAGCAATAAATCACCTCTACCATTTGAGAAAACAAAAATGAAAAGATGCATCATAGCATAAACATGTCTATGCACATAAAAAATCCAGTCAACAGGTCCAGATACTTGTAAAAACCAGATTCCCTAACAAAAGAAGTGAAGATGAGTCCAGTAATCCTGGTTTCCTCATCAAATAGCTTGGATGTGAATCTGATTAAAATTAGCTTTCAACACTCCTTGATGAAAGGTTTTGCTTTTAGCCAAAGGTTGAAAAGAATGAATGGCTCCACTTCCAAATAGAAATCAAAATACAGTCTTGAGTTCTGAAGGAATAGATGTCTGAACCTGGAATGACTCCATTATGGCAGAAGATATGCTCTTCTCTAGAGTGGGAGTGATTGCACGAACTACTTGTGCAACAGTATTAGTAATCTCCTTCTTAATAACTTTCTCCAAAGCTGATTGCAAGTCTTTGTTTATACAGTTGGTGATTAAGTTTGCCATTTGTTGCATAGAATCTCGTTCTAACTTCTCAGACTTGGCATTTTCTTCTTGGAGACGAGCCCATAGTGCATCTGTGTTTGCCCTCATGACCTTTTCCATGTTTCGTCCTAAAGATGTCTCCAGTCTTCTAGATTCTTTATTAAAAGGGAGGGAAACCATTGTATTCATTTGCTTCTGCATTTCCTTTTGCATGCCTATTAACTGCATCAGTTGGACAATGAGATTGGGAAAATTGTTATATGTCATGGACAGAGGAGAAAAATGAAAATTCCCATGAGCAGTGAATTATGTTCTTGGGTTTATTTTATGCAACGTGTTCAATTTGTACACCATGAGTGCGAACACAAAATGTAGCCAAAGCTCTTCCAAGTATCAATGACAATATACGGCTATACTAAAAACAGTTAAGTAAATAAATCCTTTTCTTTTGGCAAAAGTAACAGTAAATAGATCTTCTTTGATGCATTGTTAAAAGAAAAAACAAAAAGAAGTGCACACTTATAAGCCATTATAATCTAGTTCAGTTACTCTAAAACAAGAGATTTTCATATAACAAGAAGACAGAGGGACCATGAAGATGTTCTTTCTAAAAAATAAGTACAGTCGAAATGGATTATAATGCTTCATCAGACAGTGATATGGAGATTATATGAATTGCAAGAAAGAGGACAGAAACTGAAATGAGAAGTGTATAACAAGGAGATACAAGATTACAAATGAAATGTTCATGACAATGTAGGCACAACACTGATTTAGAATGGGGTGATTCACTTAAACATCAAGAATATAACATGATAATTTAAAAATTATGATGCATAATCAACCCTTCTGGTATAAGATTAAGGGGCAATATGATCATCATATGGGTTTGAATTTATTTTAAGTCAACTAATCAGCATGGCCACTGATTTTTTTTTTTTTTAAAAAAAAAAAAAAGAGAAGAAGAAGAAGTTTGCAGAGCTCATGCATAAAATAATGGGGTATAGCATCACCGAGAAGAGAGTACAGTCTCAAAATAAATGTATGAAGGAACAACAGCAACAGGAATCAAGTGATGGATGCAACAGCTTAAAAGGATACATGTAACTTATAGAATTGCGGCACAGATTCTAAGAGAAGAAAAAAGGATTACCTGACCAATCATTTCCTGCATTGCCAATATCTGAGGAGATGCAGAATCAGCAGACTGAGCACCTAAACTATAGCTTGGCTCATTGGATGAATCTGCAGAGTTAAAAGGACTTGGAGAAGGGGAAGATTGAGCAGCTACTTGAATACTTTTTCCTTTCTGTTTTTTACCCTTGGTAGGTGGGGTTGAGGCAGCTGGAACAGCAACTGCAGTTTCTGACTGGCCAGTCAGAAGGTTGTTTGACAAGTCTGGGATTTCTTCCTGATTGTTGCTG
Source organism: Laguncularia racemosa (assembly GCA_037954665.1). Classification (NCBI taxonomy): domain Eukaryota; kingdom Viridiplantae; phylum Streptophyta; class Magnoliopsida; order Myrtales; family Combretaceae; genus Laguncularia; species Laguncularia racemosa. Next base: position 130,252 of record JBBMOL010000388.1, read on the forward strand.
GGGATATGATCTGCTACTTCTCTAGTATTAATACCCTGATCAGGATGATGTCCCTCATTGATGAAGGCATCAGCATGACGATCTTTTGTCATCTGAATACTGAGATCAGATGACTGAGAGTTAAAGTATTTCTCCCTTTCATCTACATCATGTCGATTGATTCTCGCCTCTCCCACAACTTTAACCTCAATCTCTGCGCTCTCAAGGTCATTGTTCATGACCACATCCCGCAACTTAGCCTCTCTTACATTTATGCCTTTATCAACATGAATCTCAGATGTGTTGGCTAGTATTTCTGAAGGAGTCACTAGATGTGTTGGATGCTTAAATATAAGAGGATGATGTGGGGCCACTGATGCATCATTGAGTGCAGCACTCGTGTGATCTTTTTCAAGATTATCATATGAAGAAGCACTAATTACATTATCCAGAACCCTAGAGGTTGCATTATCACCAACAGAATGTTCACTAACATGTTCAGGGAGTGATGGGTAACTCTCAGAACTGTCCAATGGAATTTTAGATCCAGAGGACTGCTGAGATTTTCCCAAACTTGAAGGAGATGCATTAGGGGGAATTTCAGCATTCTGAGGAGATGATGAAGAATTTAGCTCTTTCTCTAACCCTGAAAGTATGATGCCTTCTTGACCAATAATTTCAGAAGCCACATCTCCAGCATGAGTTGCTCCTAAAGAATGATCTGCTTCATTTGGCAACTTAGCTGGAACTGAAGTAGAAACACAGGAAGTAATATCAGAATGCTTAGCTCCACTAGATACATCTAGTTTGACAGAAGCACTAGAATTAGCAGTACCAGAAGGGGCAGATGAATGATTCCCCGTATTCTCTATGTCTGTACTGACTAATGGTGGCGGTAAGCATTGACTCAATGCCAATGCATACTGCTGTATGGCTTGTGTTTGGATACAATAGACCTGAACAACATGATCACCGTTTGGTAAACTTTCACTTGTTCCAGTAATACTCAAAATGGGCATCGTAACCGTGAATTCAGCAATGTAATCCATGCAAGTCGCAGAAGGGTTAGGTCCATAATCTATATGCAGAGCATAGATAGCATTCTTCTTGGCATTTGCAAGTAAAAATAGACCTGCATGAGGTAATGCCACAACTTGATTGAAAAAAGCATCCTCTATTTTCAGCTTGCGAGAGCTCCTTAACTCCAAAGTCTGAATACAGTTCCACATTTCTGTATCACCAGGCGACAGCCAACCTTCTTCATGTCCAGATATCCATACTTTCAATTCCCTGTTCAATGGACCCTGTAAATGGCAAAGCAACATTGAATCAGGTTTTCCCGGGCATCCAATTACATTCTGCATGACAAATTAAATCAATTGGCCCACAGGCACAATTCAGTACAGAACAGGTACCACCAATATGATCTGGCTTATGATCTGTTAAAAAGGACAAAAAGAACCTACCCCAGTCATGAGAACAATATGATCTGGCTGGTGAGGAGCAGTCAAGAACGTGACAGAGCTAACAGGATGTCCATCATGTGGCCTCAATACAGCAAGAGGTATTGGCTTACGATCTCCCCATACCTTAACCTGCAGTAAATTTGATCTGATCAATAAGCAAATAATTAAAACGGAGCAATAAGAGACTCAGCCGCCTATGTGCAGTATATAATTCCAGCTCGTCACCAACAGCCTTTGAACCAATTCTTATGAGATTTCCTAAAGATAATGGCTGGGAAAGGTATATCTAGCTAGAGGAAAAAGTATTAGTTTCTCATGTTTTTGTTGGATGGGCTTGTTTCGTCAATCTAAGAAGCAAAATCTGGTTCATTGATTGGGCAGAAAACAAGCATTGATATATAAAACCCTATAAGGAAAGAGATTTATACAAACCGTGCCATCCAATGAAGCTGAGGCCAATCGACTAGTCATCCATTGGCACATTGAAAGATCAGTAACCTGGCCATCATGTTTACCAACAATCTGGACCCCATCAATGAGCTTATCAAGAGGGCATTTAAGAAGTTCCTCAGAAGAAGGTACTCCTGCTTTACCAACTTTAATTGTATCAATCTTCAAGATGCGATCTCCAATTGCAACCATCAAATTTTCCTGTATGAATTAACCTTTAATTAACAAGAATTTAAGGGTATAACAAGAATATATTTAGTTCAAGTATCAACTCAGCAATCAGATACTAGAGAAGCAATTGAAATAAATAGCTCATACTTGTTTATGAGGATGCCAACACAGTCGTGGATGCACCGATCCTTCTTCTCCTAAAATTTGAAGTGAAAAAATGACTTTTTCAGTTATTTGAGCCTTGCCATCCTCATCTGGACCTTCATCAATCTTCCATATGTAGACCCGTCCATCGACACTCACACTGCATGGGAGAAAAACTTAGATTGATCCCAGAGCTTATGGGAAAAAGCCTAGTTTCCGTGTATCACTGAAAAGTCACCTGGCTAGAAGGTGGACATCCTCAGCAAAGAAAGCCATATCCGACACTCGCTGTGATAGAAAAGCAAAAAAATGCTCATAATAGAGTTCACAGAGTATGAAAATAAGAGACTAAAAGCTGCAACCACTAAGATCATGATGAAATTAATTAACGAATTTCCATTTCAAATGAATGAATTATTATTGCAATTGAATATTATATCAACAGAACTGCATAGTTCTTCACAATGACCATGCCTCCTAAAGTAACACCAATAACTATAATAAGAGCATAAACCAATAGACCTAGCTCCTTTTTTTTTTTCTGACAATCAATTTTTTTCAATCAAGCTGACTTGCAAGCTACTTGAGCCAGAAAGAATCAAAAACTCACCTGACTATGACCTCTTAGCAAAGCCCTCAAAGCAGTATTAATATTAAGCACCCTGATATTTCCCATCTTCAAACCATAACAAATATAACTCCTATTAACTGCAATTTGCCTACCCAAAACCAATCCTGGATCTGACACATACTTAGTAATCGGAGTAACCTCCAACTGAGGTTGTGCTTCACCATCCAATCTAACATCAATATCATAAACAACATGTTCCCCGTTCAAATGCCTTCCCTTTGGAACCTTACTACTGAGCAATCTCATAGGACTAGACACTGCCCCTGCCCCGGGAGGACTAATATTTGTCACCGAAAACTCGGGTTGCGGAAAGGACAAGCTAGACTGTGGCATTTCATTCAAATTTTGGTTACCCAATAAAGCCATTAATCTAGCACCACCAGTGTTGGGATCAGGTGAAGAGGGTGCAGGAACAAAGTTGGATCTTTGAGTCATTTGGTGCGTATTAGCATGACCCAGATAGTTTTGCTGCATTAAATGGAATTCCTGTGGTGGGTAGGGCATGTACTGAGGAGACTGAAAAGGGTAAATCCCAGTTGAAGTAGAAGAAGATGAAGAGCTAGGGACAGAAACAGGTTGTGAAGAAGAAACTGTAGATGGGCTTAAAAGTCTTCGCAATTCAAAGGGTGTGTTTTGGTGTTGGGATGGATTAATTTGTGATGCCATCAAGGTGCTTGATAAAATTCCTGATAGCAAAAACAGAAAAACCCACAAGTCACAGCAATAGATTTGGTGTTTGCCTTCTTCGCAACGAGGGAGAGACTGAGGAGTGTATTGATAATACGAGTTTAAGGTTGGTTAGTTCTTTTCTGGGGAGCGGTTTTCGGTCTAAATCTAGGTGACGAGGATTCAAAATCAAGCGATATGTGCAGAAATGGCATCCGTACAATAATGCTGGTTGGCATTTGCTCTTCATCAAATTTAATTTACGTCTGATTTCGTACCCAATTTATTTTAGAGTCAAACTAGTTGTGAAAAAAAAAAAAGGAAAAAGAAAAGAAAAGTCAAAATAGATTATACTGAATAAAGATTATAAATCTGCCCCCCCCCCAAACAATAATAAATAAATAGTATATTATAATTATCGTTTATGTCTTATATGCTGTCAATTTTAAATTCTATTTTTAATTGTATTCGGTTCATGTTCTTATTATTTGCTGTAGTTATTTTTTTTTTACCATAATTGAGTAAAATTAGAATAGTTAAAATTTAGTATATATTTTATTACTTTTTCGTTTTTCGTTTTCTTTTTAAATATATATAAGAAATCTTATTTCCTATATCTACTTATTTGTTCCACTTACTTTTTAAGTATTTCTTGGATTAAGTTTTTCTTTTTCAACAAGATATCATAACCCATCTCCTTCAACTCATGTCGATTGTGTAAAAAAATTTTAACACAATTTGAAATAATGCGGATTGAATATCATAACCTCAAGAGCTTTTTATAGGAGATTGGATTTAGTAATGAGAGAGGTAAAAGATATAAATTGAGATAAAAAGAGAAATAAAGCAATTACAATTTAATAATTATTTATGCAATAGAGATAGTGTATCATGAAATATATATTCTATATATTTTTAACACGGATTTTAGGGTAAGTAAAGAATACTAAAACATTGTATCAATATATAAGAATAGATTTTTAAACACTTTAGCCAAAATATATCTTGTGAGTTCAATATCCACTTAAAGCTACGATTGAACAGAATATTATAAGATAAGGTAGGGTTCGATATAACAAGATTGAGCAGAGTATTACAAGGTAGGGTAGGATCCGATATAACATGGGCATGCACTCACCGCACCGACACGAAGTAATGAATAGTGGACAAGGCAGATGTAGCACAGCACAAGTGGGGTAGTGAAGTGTGGAATATGGGAAAATGGAAAGAGAGACACGGATCCAAATTCTCAGTTGCCAAAGTGGAGGTCTTTTGACGATATGGGAAATTGAGCAAGGCCCCTTTCACTAATGAATGCTAGACGACAACCATTTTGTGATAAGAGGCCTTTCGACTATATCAGTTTTTATGTTTTGGAGTTAATCTTTAGAACTAAAACAACTACATTAATTTCTTACAATGACCCCCGCTTTTTCTATATTAAAAGATTTTTTCTTAACTTCGATATCTTTTTCCTTTTTTCTTTCTTAAATATGTTTTATTAGGAATAAGCACAAATTAGATTGATTCGATTTTCTCTTTGAACTAAACCAAATAATAAAAATACAATTTGATTTTTTATCACTTCACTGGTTTGAGTTTAGATTTTTTTTCAAATCATAAAATTTCGATTTGGTTCGATTTGATTAACGAATTAAACCATTTTTTTTTAAGAAAGTATATTTACTTAATATATAAATCTCGTGAACAGTACTAAATTCATTTACTAATAATATGTATTGATATCATATATAAAATTAATAAAATCAATATTCAAACAACTAGAAAATTTTAAATGTATAATATGATAAATTTAATCCTTAAGCTAGCATATATATATATATTTTAAATAAACCTTTATACATATTAGTTAAATTATAGTCATGAAATTTAAATACATATACTTTTTAATAAATACAAACTAATTTTTTTTTAATGTTATGTTACAATAAAATGATTTTTTTAGTTATAAGTAAAATATTATTATATATTTTTAAAAACGATTCGGTTTAGATTACCTCTTCAAACCAATCATAAATTTTTTATTTTGTTCGAATTGAAAAATTTCCAAACTAAATTGCAAAAAAAGAAAAAGAAAAAAGTATTTTTTTTTTAATTTGTGAATTAGTTCAATTTGATTAGTTTTTTTTTTTTTTTTGCCACCTCTATGCATCATGAATACACAATCCCAATAGTTTTAAGGTAAATAGGGAGTGATGAAATTTTTTCTTTTTTCTTTTTTCTTTTTTTTTACTTTTGTTGACAAGTGCTATGTACAATCTTGATTATGGATGAAACGATGGTAACTTGTTTGGTTTTTTTTTTTTTTGGTAAAATTATGAGAATATAAATTTCATATAAATATTTAAGAGTTAATATAGAATGACCATGAGTATGTCTCCATGATTTTTCTTTTTTTTTTTTAACATAATTTTCATTTCTTAAAATACTAACAACTAGTTGGAAAGAGATGTAATACTAAGGAATTGTAGAGTTTTGAGTTACATTTAAAAAAAAAAAAATTACCTTACAATCCTATTATTATCATGATTTTTAAAAAGGTAATTTAATGAATTTATATTTTTATGAGATTTTTTTAAATTAAATTATATATAAAACCGTTTAGGTATAAACTCGTAAGTTTAAGTGTATGATTATGTGAATTTTTTATTCTACTAATTTTATAGGATTTCACAAATTTTATGTTATTTTATATCATTCTAGTTGATTTGGATTTAATGGGCTATCAATTTTAAAAAAAAGAAAAGAAAAGAAAAGAAGAACTAGGTTTCTACAAATTTAGAGGAAGCTTGTCAAATTAGGAGTGAAATGACACTATATTTGTTTCTTTAATTTAAATTGATTTCATTACTAGGTTCAAATAAAGATATTTAATTTATCTTGAAGAAGATATTTAATTTACCAAATAAAGATTTGTTGTATATTTTTCAAGTGTAATAGGTAAGGAAAAAACAAAAATAATATTATCAAGGAATTTAATGTACTTATAAATTAGGAGAGCCATTGACCTAAAAAAGTAGGAATTAAGATGATTTAGATACTCATAACATTAATGACGTTGAATGTTAAGTATGAATAGATACTTCAAAAAACTTATAATAAGAAAATATGGATATTATTGAATGGTACCAATAAAGTTATTAATAATAACAATAATGATAACAATGAATATGATTATGGTTGAGTGAGTTTGTAATAGTTTTGATTATAATAAGGTAGCTAATGATTAGTATTTTAATTTAATTTAGCATTTTATCATAATGATTAATGTTATAGTATAATTTATATCAATATCAATATTTATATTTTAGTTTTATATATTAGTATAATGATTTATACTTAATCATTTATATTATAATTTATGTTGGATTTTTTTATTTATATTATATATTTAAAGTTTTTTATGGCTTCTATAAGTATATTTATAGTTTTTTAAAGATAGTTTACATAGGTATTCATAGCTCCAGATCTTTTGATATTTTACATAGCTAATCGCTAGTTTGACAAGCTTAATTGATATGTTAGACAATAAATTTTTGGAATAATGGAAATCCTATTCCATGTGAATGATTTCTGTGGGAATAATTATGCAAGCGTTACAAGTGAAGCATAGAGGAACTGACAAGCATTTGTTAAGGGACTCTTCATTTTGTTCTTTTTTGTTTTTTGTTTTAATTAAAAAACTCATTACATATTAATAGAATAAAAATTATATAATGCAGTGAAAAAGTTTTTTTCCTTTTGACCTTTTAACCTTTCTAATTTAATCATTATTTTATTTTGTAATAATGTTAAATTGCGTCCATATGCTAATATCGTGTTTTATCCTAATAATTATGCATTTTTAATCAAAAATAACATTATTATATGTTAACAATTAACTAGTATATGTTAATATTTTTATAATTAATAGTATGAATATTAATCTTCTAATAGAATGTATCAAGTTTGAAAATTTTCTTTTCCATTATATTCTCCAAAAATAAAAGATAATATATTTAATTCATTACACAATTAAATCTTAAGGTAGCTTTTGGTTAGTATAATTAAATGGTACAAAGAGAATAGAATAGTACCATATAAGTTCTTTTATACTATGTTTGATTAGAGCTGGTAATTATGGGGCGGGTCTGTAGGTTGACCCACCCCGCCTGCAAAAAAATGCAAGGCGGGCTACTAAAGTTGCGGGCCATTTTGACCCGCGCCCGCGTGACCTGCGGGGCGGGGTGGGCAAGTTCCCGAGGGCAAGGGTTGGCCTGCAGATTAGAAAAAAATTTTTGCTGATTGCTATTTGCTGAGTCAGTGGCAATGACCGATGCTTTAGCGATGACCGATGAGCAGTGCTCGAGAGTGGGTCAGATGAGCGATGACTAAAAACCTTCAATCAATTTGAGGGTTTGATAGCACCGACCATCGAGTGCCGTAAAGTGAGCTTGATTCAAGCTGGGGGTCGTCAATATTCACGATATTGGAGCTGGACATCTATAGAACTTCCTATTGGGATTCTTGGATGTGCCTGAAGTACAAACCATGCAAGCACCTGCACTACACGGGCATTGAACCATCGGCAACCTAGACACCAAGGTGGATGATGGGGCGATTTGGTGGGTGATGATTTTTGGGGAGCCTAATGCTCCGAGACGCCATTCTCCAGCTCTGCTACGGCGGTTTCGGAGTTCTCTCCATCGCAATGAAGATCCACTTCCGAGACCTAATGAAGCTCCATAACACCACCGTGTTTGCCCTAGAAGATGACATCATCTTCTCCGATACGCACAACTATGCGAGTAACGTACGGTACCACATACTACCGAACCGTTACTTGGCGGTTAAAGATTTCGGAAGCCTTCCGGTGGGGACCATATTCGAGACGCTTGAGAGAGGGAATGATTTGGTGGTGATGATTGCAGGTGGACCGACGAGGATTGGGATCAATAGCATCGGGATTAAGACACCGGGAGTGGTGAAGAATTTGAAGATAGTTGTGCATAGCGTGTTTATGCCTTTTGAGAGATCGCATCATGTGGGGTCGGTGGCGATCGGCGATGGAGGTGGAGTTGGAGGAGATAGCGGGGTGAATTAGACGGTTGGGAATGGAGCTCGTGGCCCACCACCGTCGGGCGCTGACCACATGTTCTATTTTTTATTTTTTACATAATACACTAAAAATAAAATAAAATTTCGTGGGTCATCGCGAGCCAATCCGCATTAGCCTGCGGGGTGGGGCGGGCCAACTTTTCTGACCCGCCAGCCTTGCGAGCTACTGCGGGCCAGCCCGCATTACCGGCCCTATTTTGATTTATGCTTTATAAAACAAAAATATTTTATGATAATAAGGAGTTATTTTTAATATTAACATAGGAACTTACTATAGATATAATAGAAAAAAAATAGTAATGATATAGGATTTTTTTTTTGGGATTTGCTAAAATATATATATTTTTTAGTAAAATAAATTTTTATATTATATAATATATAATATAATTTTTTTTATTATATCCATTAATTTAAAGTTTCTTTTATCCAATAACTTAAAACGTTAGATGTGTGGCCGTCCATTAAGGATATTTTTAGTGGTGGACTTGTCCATGTCGTCCCCCGTTGTCGGTTCCACATGCTCATGTCCATGTCGTGTACATCGGAGTTAGTACCCCGAATGCTGATGATTGACCTTACAATTCCAATTTTCTTCTTGTCTTCTCGGATGGTGCCATTTCAAGGACATTAGTATCTCAAAGATCCTAATGGGTAGTCTCACTTTATTAGAACAGGATATAAATAGGATATAATAAAATGGTTTAAAATGCCAAAACGACGAATTAAAAAGGTTTTAATTCATAATTTTTAAAAATCTAAAAATAATGGTTTTATTTGGTTTTTAATTTTTTCAAATTTAAAAAGGCTATTTAAATCTAAATTATGACTTAATTCAATCCTATTCGATTTAATTCGTGATTCATTCAGTTCTTTTTGCTCATCCCTTATAATTCCTTCTCAATCAAAACAAAAATATATTTCTTTTTTTTCTTCATATTTTCATATATAACAAATTATCAATAGTCAAATCATAAATTGACCAAAAATATATTTTGTAACTCTAACATATTACTTATATCATTTCAAGTGTAACCAAATAATATAATAATTATCATTTCTCAATTATATTACTTCAAAATAGTAGTTATATTTTTGTCTTATTTTATCTTATCAACTAATCGTACTATCATCAGTGTATTTGATTAATTTTATAGGAATGCAATTGGATCATTATTCAATCCCTAAAAAGCTATTATATATTTGGTTTACAAATTAATTATTTAGCAAATCTCCAACTATCACAGCATAAGGAATTAAAGAAACAGAATAATTCTATATTTGGCCATAAAACCCTAATTTAATAGTCAAGTCATGAATAAAGTAAAGATATATTAGTATTTTTAAATATATTTCAAATCTATTAGTAGTATCATTTTAAGTATAATTAAATAAACTAATAATTATAATTTCTCTATTCTATTCTCAAAATTACAAGTTGTATTAGCAAATTTTTTCCCTATGGGTAAAAATGATAGCACATTTTGCCCCCATATGTGAAAAAGCCGTCCAGCTAACGTTTTAAATGAATCAAACCAACTCATAAACTATTAAAACTTAATACAACATCAGTAAAGTTCAACTTAAGCACATTTTACTCGAATAACATTGAACTAAAGCTTTATCTTGCTTGACTTGACTTGCTATCAAATACGAGGTAAGCTCAAATATAAGTGAGCTTTATCGAATTTCAGTCCAAGTTAAATTATAATTTTATTCTATCTGTGCTGAGCTTGAACTCGTTGAATAACACTTCAAGCTGAGTTTGAACTCAAGGAAAAAGAAAAAGAAAAAGAAAAAGAAAAAACAAAATTGAAGCTTTAAAATTTCTGATGATGCTTAATACCATTCATTCATTTTCAGCTCCAGCCACTATATAACTTCTTTTACCTTTCAATATAATCCTAACGATGAACTTGACCCTCAGGTCCCTGACTGCCCCCCAAGAATCAAGAATAATCATGAATAGGATCTTCATACAGGGCATGATTTTCAGAGACGACTTACAGAATAACCCAAAACCAAAAAATGTCAACTTTACAATCAAGTTGTCGCCAGCTAAAAGGAGCAATTATACAATGATCTTACACTTGACATAGTAGGAAACTGTGAATGCAAATGAGATATTCAGAAGAATCAGAACCAACGCATAAAGAAGGCATGTGGAGAAGCGAGTAGGTTGAGACCATGGAGTTTAACTGCAACAGCCTCCTCCTTGAGATGCAGCTCCATCTCTGCTGCCAGATGGTCCAGGGATTCCACCGTATCCAACTTTAATTCCATAGGACTACAAAACAAAGACCAAAAATAACAAATAAGTAACACCGACCGCATCCCATCCATTAGCAGTGGCTGCTGGATGACTTGTGCTGAAAAATTTCTTACATATTACAGTTTCTTCAATAACATACCAGCAGCAACTCTTCTTTCTCTATACAAAATACAGCAAACCCAACCCCCTCAACCAACACACAGATAAATCCAAATTAATCAGACAGAGAAACAGTAGTGCATGCAAATACAGGTTCTTCATTAAACTGAGCCAACAGGGTCTCATTCGAGAATTTTGATTACTGGACTTGATCACAGTCCACAAAGAAAAGTTTCTTGAAAATTTTAATTTGCCCAGATAAAAGATGGAACCCGTTTGCAGTGAAGTTCATTAATATTGACGGTTGTTAACTTTGTACAATATGCAGTGGTCCAAAGCGAGGGGAATATATGTAACCTAGATTGACTTATATCAAGTATCCCGTCAAGAAAGGATGTGACCTTGAGCATTAAAACCTATAATCAGGTTCTCAGTTCAAATGAATTAATGCTGTGAAGCATACCATCTTGACACAGGTTAATCACACCCACAGGCAAAGTTGGGTTGCACAATCTATTGTAAATATTGTCTTCGAGGACAATGAAGTTACAGAGAAGGCAAAAAGAGACTAACCTCATTTGACACATCGAAAACTCCATCCTGGATCTTCTTGTATATCATAGCAGCAGTCCTGATAAAAGCCTGAAGTAGAAATTCATATAAAAAACCAACCAAAAGAAGTAGATGCAAAATATAATTGCAAGCAAAGTTTTGTACTTGAATATCTAAATAAAAAATATCCTGAGGTGTAAACAAAAGTTCTTTGGTACCTCCTCGACATTCTGGGCAGTTTTTGCTGATGCCTCCATAAAGATCAAACCATTTTCTTTTGCAAACTGTTCCCCTTCCTCTGTGCTTACAGCCCTCCTGTGAGCAAGATCGCACTTGTTGCCGATGAGCATAATTGTCATGTTTGCATTTGCATGCTGTCTTGCATCCTCCAGCCAACTAGCTAAGTGATTGAAGGTTTCTCTCCTGAATTAAAAAATGACAACTTTTGTTAAACTAGAGATGTAGATTAAATAATTAGTCTCCTAACTAACTAAATTGAGGACTCTAAACCACTGCAATGCTGGGATTGTGACATTATTCTAGCTACTGCAGCAAACTCCATGTATGAACAAACAGATAAAACAATCTCCAGAGCAAAACTTACATCTCCATCCCCTATATAGATCTTGAAAGACATTTAGAAATCCAAATTACAAGATATGTAAGTACCTTGTGATATCATATACAAGCAATGCACCAGCAGCCCCTCTGTAGTAGGACCTTGTAATTGATCTGAAAGATTCCTGACCAGCCTGTCATGTTCCATGGAAAGAAAAGTCAGTAGCATTTAGAATGTACCGGATTGCTTATATTTGTTACTCCCCATGTAGCACTTTACAGAATTCCAAAGAAGAAACCACAGTGAAAAGAGAAACCAACTTCAAGCATTTAACAGAAATTCATCTAGAGTGGCTGCTAATATAGAGTTCAAATCTGCCTATTCCCAATTTGGATATATACACTAAACAAACCCCATCAGCTCTAGCATATGTTTCTAGTTTGGCTCTAGCTGTCAACAACAACTTAAATTACGAACACTGGTATTCCAAAACAAACCCACGTGCGAAAAGCATATTAACTTCAATAATGTACTTGAGTTGCAGAACATACAGTGTCCCATATCTGTAACTTGATTGGTTTGTTATCAATGGTGATCATCCTGGCACCGAATTCAACGCCAATGGTCAAGTCATGAACAGGCTGGAACCTCTTGTCTGTGAACTGAAGTAGAAGACATGATTTCCCAACTCCTGCACAACAGTTTATCACAAATCGTTCATTCAGATATTCCAAAAAGCCCTTTTCCCATTATATACTTTTTTTCTCATCTACCAAATTATATGGCTTGGAGTCTAACCCTATTTGGGAAATCTTATTCATAATTAAGATAACAGATTCTCGATTCCCATTTGGTATTCCTGCATCGTATCAGGACAACCAAAAATAGTGGGACCCGCTTCAAATATTCAAGGATGATCAGCATTGATAAAAAATCATGGCAAAGCAATCATCAAGTTATAAAACTTGTCTGACAAATTATTAAAAATTGAATCACTTTATTTGTATTCCAATTCCGATAAAAGACTAAACCTTTATCAACATCTTGTGAAAGGAAAGGAAAGGAAATTCAGAAATTCTAACATAAGCAGGAAAAAAAAAAAAAAGCAAAACAATTCCTTCAAACTAATCGTGCAATCAAATAGCAAAATTGCAACAAAAAAAAATCATTTCTTCAGATGCCGTTAACAACAAAACTCAACAAAACACAGAATAAGACGGAGAGATGGAGAAGAGGGAGAAAGACAGAGACCAGTATCACCGATGATGATGTACTTGAAGAGATACGCGTACGACATGATTGATCGATCAATCAATTCAGTTCAATTCGATTCGATTTCGGCTGGCTTCAATTCGATTAATTATAAGGATTGATCGCGTGCAATCAGATCCCTCTCTTTCTCGTTTTCTTTTCCCTATCTATGAATCCAAAAATCCAACGAAAGAAGAGTATAGGATTGAGAAACTGGAGAAGGACTCCAGAAGAAGGAGGAGAGAGAGGAATTTTGATTTTGTCGAAGGACAACTGCAGGATGTCAAAAACGACAGAGTTTTATAATACTGTGTTTGGCTATTTTTACTTTCCTCGGAGAGAGGAATTATGATTTACGCGCATCGGACATATGATGTTATGTTTATGTACACAACATGGCATAACGCACATGTCCGTCTTTTCCACATAACTGCTTTTTTCTTTTTTCATACAGACGAGTGAATTAATGGGGCCCACGGTCCCGCACCAGTGTGAATCATCATTCGCTGTCATTCTTATGTTTGCTTAATAGTTAATAATTCAAAATGTTTTCTTAACTTAGGGTTTCTTTTATTTGTCTTAAACAAGTTTTCTAACCTTTTTAAAACTTTGTTTTATTCAAAATTTTTATGATTAATCAAGAATGTTTAATATTTTTTTTTTCAATTGATTGTAGTAGTTTAATACCTACTTTAAGATTCAAAATTAAACTAAAAAAAGTAACAAGCTTGAATTCAATATAACTAAACTTGCTTAACCTTTTATTGTAATACATTATAGTTTGTTAAAAAAAAAACACTTACTTAATCTTTTATATTTTCAAAATTATATAAAGCCCAATAAATCCATGGAGTGCTTAAACTCAAATCAATAAATTACTCTATAAGCTAAAGCATGGATTGGAGCTAGACTTAGCTTCATGGGATTTGACTTCAAGTAAATTTCAAACCTGACTCAATTAGTATACTTGATTTATTTGGTATAAAAAAATTACAATCTATTCATTTTAATTTATTATTATTAGTATTCAATTTTTAAGATTACTTCCGACTAAAAGTTACTAACCATTAGAACATTTAAGTTACTATAACATTATTCAATAATTATAAACATTAAGTCAGATTTATAAAAAAAGAAAAAGGTTTTTCCAAAGTTATTCCGTTTGGCCTAAAACTAATGTTAAATCATTTAAACAAGATTGAGAATTAAATGTCACTACCTAGCGTAATCTGTACGTGCCGCAACTATTAAGTAAGTGAGAGTCAAGGTCTGGCGACGATAGCTTTGGATTTCACCCCACTTTTCATTCCTTGTACTAGATAAGTATAAAATAGGATTAGATCAGCCGGCATAATGTTTAATTCTTGAATATTGTTTGCAATCAACGTCAAAGAGGAATTAATGTGACTTTAATTACAAGAGGACAATAAAGACCTTAGTCTAATATTATGTTTAGCATTAGGGAAAGGGAAAGGAAAGAATGAGAGGAAAAAATCCTGTTTGTGAAGGAAAATAAGAAGAAAAAAAATATGAGGAGAAAGTTTTTTAAAGGTTCTATTTTTTTTTCTTTTAAATAGAAAAGAAGTGGGAGAAAAAAAGGAAAAATATTTGAATTTCTTAATTTACCATTCATACATTTGTCTTTTCTTTTTTTTTTTTTTAAAGCATGTCGATGAATTTACACCATATCTTATTTTATTTTTTATAATAACATTTCTTTTATTTTCTTTCCTTCCATTATCCAAACATATTAAAAAGATTTAAAGACTCTCATAACTCTTTTCTCTCATACTTTTTCCTGCTTAATTCCTTTTCCCATTCCAAACAATATGTAAGGAAACTCTTGTACCCTCAAATGGATATGTTACTATATTAAAGAAAAATTAGACTTACATAACCTTGCTTGATCGGTGGTATCATGCTTTATAAGGACCTTATCTGTGACAACCTATCATGGTTGCTTATTACCGGTCAAGCATCCGTAAAACATCTAAACCAACTATTAAAATATTACAATAAATACACATAAAAGGGCCTTAAGGAATGCTCAAAATACATTTGCTTCACTTATATAAATATTGATAATAGACATGGTTGTCAAAATCACGATTTTATGTAGAATTACTAAGGGGTTCGTAGAATCGGAACGTAGAAACGTAAGTTTCTACAACCTATGTAAAATAACTTTTAAATATTATAAATTTACTTACAATAGTCATTAAAAAATATAATGAATAATAGAAATAAGGAAATTAATTATTTATTTTAGCCATAAATTGCAAATTTGCAATAAAAGTCATAATATGGATAATCGAGCATAAGTTGTATAATATAGATATTTTATTTCTAAAATGATAAATCATGTATAAAACAAGTTTCACCTAGTTCTATATACAAAAGTTAAAAGATAATAGATAAAATTTTAAAATCAATTGTGACTTTAAAAAATTACTAATAAATAAAAATTGATAATGAAGATATACCATTAGAAATGAGTAATATTAAAAAATGACAAAAAGTACATAATAAAGAAGATACTATAACAAGAAAACCTTCAAAATTATATATTACTAGGTAAATTTTTGCACTATTCGTGATTATTAATTCAAAATATATTTACTTAACAATATCTCACATTTACTTAACTATGAGAATGATATATTGAAAAGATAGAAATATAAATACATTTATACCTTTCCTATAAAATTAAAAATCTAAAAAATTCTTATAAAATTAAAGTTATCTACCATTTATTTTATTTATTATTACAAAAATATTAGTTAAAATAAGGAAAATTGCAGCAATCAAACACGAGTGCTTTAATATGAACATGATCACAAATAGGAACAAGAAGATTAACAATCGACGAACATAAACACAAAGACTTCAATGCAATGTAACACACTAACAAGAGAAGAGTGATGACCGACGAACATGTTGGGGTATGACTTATACTTCCCTACGATAGGAAAGCACATGGGTCCCGCTTCACGCTGAGCGGGCGGGGGTCCGGGGAAGCCGCCTCGACGGGGGTTTCAAGGGGGCAACGCCCCTTGGACGCCAGAGGGCTTTTAACAATTAAGCCCATAGTTGTTTATTAAAAGTTTGGACTTGGATAAGAAAACACGAAGAAAAATGCTTTTTGGAAGGAACAGGGGAAGAGCACGGTCGTGTGTCAAGGAAACACGCCTATAGAAGCACACACGGTTGAAGGCACGGCCATGTGTTGAGCTTGGAAAATACACAGAAGTACACACGGTTGAACATACGGTTGAAGGCACGGCCGTGTGTTGAGCTTGGAAAATCTACAGAACAGAAGCACACACGATTGCGTACACGGTTAAAGGCACGACCGTGTGTTGAACTTGAAAATCCATAGAAGCACACACGATTGAGTACATGGTTGAAGGCACGACCTTGAAAGCCATCAACCCATTCAAATACCCATTCACAATCACAACTCACAAGCATAGAAATTCACATGATACACTACATTACAACTATACAAGTACAAGTATTGCTAGTCAGTAGTCATACAAGTCATACCTAACACAAAAATCGCGTCTATGAAGATGGATCTCAACTTGGTGGCTTGCTACAAGAACGATCGCTGCTTGGCAGCGCTCACTCGTCTACGAAGGAGAAGGATCGCTGGCTCGTTGCTTGGTGCTCTTTGTTCTGATAGTATCAACTCAGCTCAATGTGGAAGTGGATGTGGAACTATGGATCTCGGCTCGCGCTCGCCTCTCCTGTTTTCACTTTTCACTGTCTCTCTTTTCCTCTCTCCACTGAACTTTGAAGAAGTTCAACGTACAGGCTACAGCAAGCCGGAAATTGCAAAGGATGTACTGAGTTGCCGATTGGGCTGGGCTGGGTTGGGCTTGGATTCGATCCGAATGGATTAAGCCTGCAATTGGAAATATGTGTGGAATCGGTTGAAATGGATAGAATCGCGATTTTGAATGGTTTTATTGTTCAAAATCGCGATTTTATTACATTTTGCTCATCTCCGATTTTGTATGCGAGTTAACTGGGAATATATATACAAACTTGTAAAATCGTTGAATCGTATGAGTTGAAACGCGATTTTGACAACAATGATCATAGACCAAATCAGAGTCTTACTCACAATTGGGCTCTTTACATTATGAGAAATCCTAAAAGAATCATTACAAAATTTACATTTATCCAAAGGTTCCAAGTAGCTCTAGCTACCCTCTCATCTTTACTCCTTTTCTTTCCACCTCGAATATTGGTAGCATTTATTGAAGTGATCCTCTTATGACGATAACATCTATGGTTGAGTCTTGCATTAAAAAAAGTTTAGAGGGGAGTAAACAACCACAACTTAGTGAGATGAGGAGTGTAATACTTTCAATACAACACACATACAAGTAATTTCAAATAAGTTTTTATCCATATGCTATACATGAAATATCATATGCAATATAACATCATACGCGATCTTTTGATAACTAGTGTGAAGTTTAACGTTTAACACCCCTTTGACCTTGGGTTATGTATTCTTATGACCATCAATGCCTAAACACCTCATCTTAATTTTTTTTTCTTATCTTTTTGCTTAATTACTTGGTCTTTAGTATTTTACATTTTAAGCTTAAGGTTCCTTAAATGCATACTTAAGCACTTAAACTTTTAAGGATAGGTAAAACCCTTAAATAGGTTCCATCAAAGGCGTGACAACCCTCAAACCACTTAGTTTATCAATGTTGGAGCAGTAATTCTTAACTAATTACTTACTACTCATCCTATAGGAATTATGGCCTTTAGCATTGTCCAATATATGTTCGGTTTTAATTAAGTCCAACCTTTAGTTAATTGATTTAGGATGATTAAACAAGATATATTCACAATCTATTTCACAATGCACACAATCAACCATCTAGGCATCCAGCAATACAACACTAAATATTCACATCTACAAGTAAAACAAGGACAACCAATTATCAATCCACCCAACCACTTATGCATTCAAGTGTAACCATCCCCAAGTATTCACACTTAAGAATAAAACCTAAGCTACCAAGCATTTCACCACTTCAAACATTCTCTATATTTATACATACATACATATGTCCTTGAATTTATTCATAGATATAACTTGTCCTACCATAAGTATATATATTAACTTATATATGTAAAAGATTGATTTATGTATCGATCGAGCTAGATAAATAAGTTTGCAAAAACAACATTTCTTATAAATATACAATGACCGAAAGACAACATATTAGCTATAAAAGATGAAAAGTTATACATGCAACTTTGTAAAATTATATGTATAAATGTATTAACGAACCTAAGTGTATTATAGGACATATAAACTAGGATACATAAGTAGAAGTTAGAATAAATTAGTACATTATCATTAGATGTTGTTAATTCACATATCTAACTCTATAATATAGGTATACTTATATATATACATTTACACAAAGGAAAGGGAGAAAAACTTGCTAGGGAAAAATCAAAGTGAGGATGACTTGAATGGCTAGTCAGATGGTGTGGGAAGAACTAGTTGGCTTGTTCATTTGGCACCATCAAACTAGTGTCCTATTGAGTTGTAACACTTTTTGTTTCCTATACTGTTAGGATGGTGATTTTCACATTGTATTGATGGTATTCAAACTTAACTTCGTCTTTCTTCTCTACAAAATAAATACTTTCATCTTAAAGATTTGAGAGAAATTATTTTCTTATTCTTCATAGAAGATGGGGTACATATATATAGGAATACTCTACATTTAAGAAGGCCACAAAATCTTATAACAATCCTAACTAATAGAGGAAAAACTTCCACTAATTAAGGGATACTAATTAATAGGATCTGATAAGATCCTTTTATTGATATACCTAAACTAGGAAACTAAATAACTAAAAAATGGAAATAAAATAATAAATTAAATAGGAAATCCTAATCTAAATCTTGTGAGAATTTTCACACTCCCCCTTAAGTTGGGTTGTAAATATTGCCCATGCCCAGCTTGTGACTTAGTTCTTCAAAGCTAGTTCTTGGTAGGGCTTTAGTGAAAATATTTGTTGTTTGAGACTTAGTAGGCATGTACACAAGTTGCACAATCTTCTTCAAGATGAAGTGTCAATCAATCTTGATGTATTTGGTCTAACCATGATGAACTGGGTTCTTAGCAATGCTAATAATAACTTAATTATCACAATATATCATGATAGGATTCTTGTGAGTGACTCTTAGTTCCTGAAGCAACCTTTGTATCCACATTCCTTTGTAGATGCCTAATGTTAGTGCCTTGAATTCAGCCTTAGCATTGCTCCTTGAGACCACAGGTTGTTTCTTGCTTCTCTAAGTTATGAGGTTTCCCCATACATAAGAATAATAACTTGATGTGGAACATCTATCTATTATATCACTTTCCTAGCCTGCATATGAAAATACTTCAATGGTTCTCTTGTCATTTTCCTTATACAGTAGTCCCTTACCTAGAGTCCTTTTTAGATGTCTTAAATCTTATTTACAGCTTTTATGTGTTCTTTGGTTGGATTGTTCATAAATTGGCTCATAACACTCATAGAGAATCCAATGTTAGGGTGAGTGTGTGAAAGGTAGATAAGATGACTAACGAGTCTCTAATATCTTCCCTTATCCATTGGTGCAGAGTTTTCTTCAGTTCCTATCTTCTTGGTAGAGTCCATAGGAGTGTCTGCTGGTTTACACCCTAGCATACTTGTTTCTTTCAATAAATTTAAAACATATTTATGTTGTGAGATAAATATGCCCTTCGTTGACTGTGCTAACTCCATTCCTAGGAAATATTTAAGAGGTCCAAGATTCTTGATCTCAAATTCCCTAGCCAGTACCTTCTCCATCCTTTTCATCTTTGGCAGTTCATCTTTGTAGTCTTCTATGATAATTATGTCATCAACATACATAATTAATACAATAACCTTCTTTTCAAGGGAAGATTTTACAAACATGGTATGATTTGCCTGGCATTGAGTATATCTCTACCTTAAAACTGAGTATACAAACTTACTAAACTAAACACGAGGGGACTATTTTAAACCGTATAAGGATTTTCTAAGTTTGCATACCCTATTGCAGTTTGATGTAGTTTCCAACCCTGGTGAGATCTCCATATAGACTTCTTCTTCAAGATCACCATTTAGGAATTCATTTTTGATGTTTAATTGGTATAATGGTCAGTCGTTGTTAGCCGCAAGTGATAGAAGAATACGAACAATGTTGAGTTTGGCTACTAAAGTAAACGTTTCTTGCTAGTTTATCCCATATGATTAGGTGAATCCCTTGGCAACAAGGTGAGCTTTTAGTCTTTCAATACATCGATCAGCTTTGTGTTTGACAATAAAAATCCATTTACAGCTAATGAGTTTCTTTCCTTTAGGAGGATCAGTGATCACCCATGTATCATTCTTTTCCAATGCACTAATTTCTTCATGTACGACTTTCTTCCATCCAGGACTCTTAAGATCTTCTTTTATGGAATGAGCTATTTGCACACTATCAAGAGAGGTGACAAAGGCCTTATATGATGATGAGAGGCCTTCATATGAAATAAATTTGTATATAAGATGGTTAGTGCATGATTTAATACCATTTCTCAAATCAATTGGCATATGAAGATCTTCACTTATAGCAACAATTTCCTTAGAACTCAAACTAAAATTTTCCTTACTTGATTGAATTTAAAGGGAGTTTTGTTCTGATTTAGAGTCTTAGTTGAAGATGAGAGGAATTGAGTCCACTATTTTCCTTCCAGGCCTTGCTTTCTTAGAATAGACATGTAGCTCTTTGGTTATGATTTGTTGAGACTTAGACATAATAGGGGTGTAACTTTCGGGAATTTCAATTTGAGAGGGTAAGTCTCGAAGTGACTTTGGGAATGATTTTCAAGTTCCAGACTTTGAACATTTGATGGGCTGAGGTTAGAAGGCAAAGGTCAATTTGATCAATTTGACTTTCATCCAAAAACTGATATTCACTCATGTTCTCCCCTTAAATTGATGGTTTTGGATAATATGCTTGATGTTCAAAGAAGGTGATGTCCATGGAGTAGTACATCTTTTTGGTGATGGGAGAGTAACACCTATACCCTTTTTAATGAGATGAATACCCAAGAAACACATACTTAATAGATTTAGGATCTAGTTTACTGAGGTGGTGTTGACTTATATGGATAAACATGGTGCAGCTGAATATCTTTAGATCTAAAGATGTGAGTGTTTTGGTGTTTGGGAATTTATTTAGGAGTATTTGATATGGGGTTTGGAATTTAAGGATTCTAGAAGGCATTCTATTAATGAGATATGTCGCATTCTATTAATGAGATATGTTGTTGTAAGGACTGCCTCTCCTAAAAAATGTTTTGGAACATGTGTAGAGAACATAAGGGATTGTGCTATTTCCAATAAATGTCTATTCTTTCTCTTTGCAACTCCATTTTGTTGGGGCGTATTAATACATGAACTAAGATGAATTATGCCTTGGTGACTTAAAATATTATTTGGTATTGTCTATTTTGAGGGCTTGAATCTTGGTTTGAAATCGCGTTTGTACTATTATATGGTAATTTTAGAATATTTGAACCATTTCAGATTTTTCTTTCATCAAGAATATTTGGGTTAATTGAGTATGATCATCAACAAATGATGCAAACCACCTTGTTCCCATGATATTCTTTATTCTTGAACTTGCACTTTAGGTTAATCTTCTAGGTAGAGCTTGGCCTTTAAGGAAATAGAGTCAAAAAATGCATCTTAGTATTGCCAATCATCTTCCTCAAATCTAAATCTTGAAATTACATAGGTTTGGAAAAAATTTACTCACATAGTTAAGATCATGAGTTAATTTACTAATAGAAAGTAAGTTGTAGTATAGCTTAGGAACATAAAGAACAAAATTTAAAGTTTGGTTCTTAGAAATAGGGACAAAACCTAATCCCTTAACCCTAGTGAGTGATCCATCTACAATTCTCACTGTATAGTCTTCCTTGCATGGACTATACTCATGAAATAAATTGATATCACTCGTCACATGATTTGACGCTCCTGTGTCAATGATCCATGGATTTGCTTGCTGTTTATTGACAATAAGGGCATTAAAAATTCTACCTTGATGTGCCAATAAGCTGGTTTCAACGGTAGAAGTACTTGTCTATGCTAATGAATTTTGTTGAAACAATTTTTGTAGCATCTCAAGTTGGTCTCTTGTGGAGGGACACTTGTTTCTCCTTGTTTGGGATCATCATTAGAGGTGGCAATAACATTGGCTTGGCTTTCTCGATTATTTGTAGATTGTGAGGGCTTCTAATTCATAGGTTTTCCATGGATTTTCCAGTAGGTTTCTCTAAGATGTCTTAGTTTATGGTAGTGATCACACCATGGCTTGCCATTTCTTTGACGATTGTCGTTACTACTGTTGTTAGGGAAACCATGGGTTGCCAAAGCAAACCCTTCAAGGGGAGATGTAGGAGTATGAGTTCCCATCATGATCTTCCTCCTACCTTTTTCATGTCTAACTTTAGTAAATGTCTCTTAAGGACTTAGGAGAGCTTAATTCCCATAAATCTACCTCTAATCTCATCAAGATTTTTATTGACGCCGAGAAGAAATTTGAAAGTTTGTTTTTGCTCCACAATCCTTCAATACAAAGAGGAGTCATCAGTGCACTTCCAGGTATAGACTTTGAACATGTCAAGTTGCTACCAAAGACAAGCTAGATTATTGAAGTATGGGGTTACGATGAGATCTCCTTAGTGTAAATCATGCAGATTAGCTTCAACCTCAAATAATTCTACTATATTTTTTGTGTTGGAATACATTTCTCTTGTATCATCCCATATCTCCTTTATGGTTCCATGGAGAAGAAAGTTCTCTTCAATGTTGTTGTTCATGGAATTGATTAGCCATAAAATAAACATGTGGTTTTCAGCCTTCCAGCTTTTGAAATTGAGATCATCTTTCCTTAGGATTTTAACTTCCTTAGTGAGATAGTCATCCTTGCTCTTTCTGTAGATAAACATCATTATGGACTATGACCATTGAAGGTAATTTTTTCCATTGAGTTTGCGGCTAGTGATGAGAAAAGGGGTGGCTTCGGTTCGTCCATGATGGCCTTCGGTAGATGGCAGAATGGAGGTGACTTCCAATGATGAAGAGGTTTGTCTTTCTATGGCCATACCGTACATAGAGGAGGCTCCGATACCATGAAGATTTGAGAGAAATTATCTTCTTATTTTTCATATAAGATGGGGTACATATACATGGGAATGGTCTACATTTAAGAAGGCCACAAAATCTGGTAACAATCCTATCTAATGGAGGAAAAACCTCCACAAATTAAGGGATACTAATTTATAGTATTTGATAAGATCCTTTTATTGATATACTTAAACTAGAAAACTAAGTAACTAAAAAATGGAAATAAAATAAAAAATTGAATAGGAAATCCTAATCTAAATCTTGCAAGAATTTCATTATAAACTCATTCTTACACCTTTTTCAACCAAAAATCCATGGCAACAGAACACCAACAACCTAAAACACAACAAAATATACATATACACAGTATATCATAATCAAAACATAACATTGTAGTATATTATAGAGTTTTCCACTAACCTTTATCTTATAATTCTTACATCAAAATGATCTTTGGGGAGTTGAGAAAAATTAATATCTTCACTTAAGATTCAAAGGGAAAGGCATTGCTAGAGATTACACTACACTAAGCTTGTCAAACTTGCTTAATTTTAAGTTTTCAAGTCCTTTTTACAAGCTTAAAGTCCCTACTCTTACACTACTATCTACCTAATTTGACATTTCAACATGATATTTATCTTACAAGAGTGATCTTATTGTGTAGTACTATTCTCAAGGATCGTGATAGTAGTTTCGGCTTGAATTTGGAACTTATATAAGGAAGGTGTGAATTTTAAAAGAAAACGAACCTTTTATGGAATCAAGTTATTGAGAAATCTTGACTAATATTATTCTATTAACACTTCATGAGAGGAGATTATCAATTGTTACTCACTATAAATACATATATATACTAGATGGGTTGAATCCAGACATTCTAATATACTAATAATCATTTGAATACGATTATATAAGATAGTTTATTTTTTCTTTTTTTATTTTCATATGGTCGCTTCTTTTCATTATTTTATCAAAAACATCAACCCTAACCTAATCATTCAAAAATGGTGCATCAACCTTTATTATGTACACAATACTATTAATAGATAACATTAATCTATCATGTAGATTTGATGGCATTTTAAAGCTCCGATTTTCTAAAGTGTGAGAATGTGGTCAATGGGAAAAAGGATAAAAGTAGTAAAAATCTCGTAAAGAAAGTGAATTTATCAGGATTAATCTTCAGCTATAAGATAAGAGACATATTTTTAGTTTAAATCATTAGAAAAAAAATTTTATTTGGGTATTTTAGTTTGGTAATCTTGGTGTTACATAATTTTGATAGTTTTTCATTATTGACTAATAAAAAATACACCTCCTTCATGAGTGCATATAAAAAAAAAAGATAAATACAACAATAGTACGTAAATTCGACCATCATCCCAATTTATTTACATTTTTTTTAATCTGTTTATTACCTTAATATAATATTTTTTAGAGATATCAGACGCCAAAATACTTCTCAATACCTTTAATCTAATAGACTTTATTAGAGAAGCAATTTCGTCCATATTTTTAAAAGAACCACGTTGTAAGGGATAAGAATTTTATAGCTTTAATTTTTTCTTTCTTTCTTTCTTTTTTTTTTTTTGGTTAAAGTATACACCTCGGATGCAACTTTATAAAATGTATGAAAATAAGAGAAGAATATGGAATAATATATTGTTAAAAAATTTTACTTAAAAATTCCAAACAACAGTCTAAATATATAACTCTTTAAGGAATATATATATATATATATATACAGTGCATCGTGGGATAAGACCTCTTCCTGCTCCATCGTGAACATATGTATCATTTTTTCTTAGCCATTTCATCTCCTTAATGCACATTTTTTGAAACGAGATCGACCCTCTTGCTTGCTAAAATAAATTAGACATATGGTTTATTTTAAGATCACTGTATATATATTTGAATTTAACTATCTTAAGCACTATATTTTAACTATCAGTCCTTTCGTTAAGTCTATTATAATTTAATTGTATGAATAAATATTATTAATGGAATGAATTAGATTTGATTTTAATTTTTTAATTATTATAATAAATATAATAGTTAGGAAAAAAAATATAAAAACTAATGGCCCTCCCATCTGTCGCAACATCGAGAAGGTCGGCATTTAGAGAATTTACTGTAAATTTGTAATTAATGTATTTCTTCAGATACAACAAGCAGTGAAAAGAATTATTAAATAATTAACCTATAGACAAATTATGATTATTGCTTCTTTTTTTTTTTTTTTTGCTTCATCTTTCTGTTTCTTTCTTTATTGTCTGTCCCATTTCATAGTTCCATGCATTATGTAGCAATAAATCAAGCCTAGACAATTATACAATTGATTATGATTCATGGGTATTAGCTTGAAAGGAATAAAATAGGAAATTCTAGACAAGAAAATGGATACAGTTTGACTTCTTATTAATTATGTCTGCTATAAATATATATTTTCCTATTATGTTAGTCGACATTTTACAGCAATATTATCTGTGCAGAATTCTCAAATAATCCTATCTATATTATATCAACTTTATAGTAGTTTAATTATTTCTGCTGATAATATGTAAATTACCTATCAATAAATAAGAAAAAACTGGAATAATTACATGGTGAGTTATGTACATTTGCTCTCAAGTGCAGAAAGGTAAAGTGTGTTTGTAATAGTGGAAGTGAGTGATAAACATTACAGAAAAGTGGTTTAACAAGACGATCTACATTTTTATTGATGTCAATAGAGGAGCATTTTACAAAAGTGTAGCACACCACAATTGTTAATTACATGCATCATCTGTTTGCATCATATCGTGTAACATTTACTCTCTACATGCACCACTAAGGACATACGCTACCCTTTTGTACATGAGCACAAATGTACTACTATAAATAAAGTGTAAATATAACAAAAGTATATAAGTATAAATGTGGTTCAGCTTATATCTTACTCCACATACAAAGATGACTTATTATAGCTTGAAACCAAATAAAATAAAAAATATTTAATGAACTTGAGTCAAACCCAAATCCCAAATGCACCCATAATACCCCATAGTATATTTTTATTAGAATATGAAACTTTCACGCATAAACACAGAAAAGATAATATAAAACAAGATTGCTCTATAAGAGATGTTATTAGTGTTTGAAAGTACAAATGTTGCTACGTTTAATAAATTGAAAAGCTGCCAAATTTATAGATTAGAGTTTTGCTTGTTGATCATTCAGTAAATAGTGAGAGTGAGTAACTTTCTCTTCACCTCCCAAATGAGAGGCCACAGAAAAAATGGAAAGAGAATTTTCCTTTACATCAAAAGCTAAATATGGCTCTACATTTCAAGCCACCAATTAACAAATCTCCACCTTGGCTTAAAATTTCTTCAAACCTAAAATTCCTTATGTCGTAGTTACCAAAATGCCAACTAAGGCTAATTCATAGTACGTACATTGATTAAGTCCAAGCAATGCTTGAACTTAAATATTGGAATTGGCTTTGTCATCATATTAGATAGATTATCATATTTACCAACTTTTTATTTTTTCACTACAATGGTACCTTAAGAAATGATCTATTGTATAAAATGATATTTGACGTCAGCGTGTTTGGCTCTTCTATGATACATTTGATTTTTGGTTAAATGTATAGCACACTAGTTATCATAGCATATTACTACAATATCTTGTTCTAAATGCAAATTGCTTACCAAACTTCTAAGCTAGATAGCTTCTTTTATTGCTTTTGCTACTATCATGTATTTAGCTTCTATAATTGATAATGCAATAGTGGACTATAAAGTTGCTTGCCAACTAGTTGCACTACTTGAAAGCACGAAAGCATAACCTATCAAAGATCTTCTCTTATCAACATCTCCAACATAATTAGAGTCATCATAATTAATAATACCACTACTAGTATTGTGACTTTTGTCATAGACCAAGCCAACATTCATAGTACCTCTAAGATATTGAAGTATCCATTTCATTGCATGTTAATGCATCTTACCAAGATGCCCCATATATTTGCTAACAATACTAACGACATGTAAAATATTTGGACATGTGCAAACCATAGCATACATAATGCTTCCAATTGCATTAGTATAAGAAACATGTGACATATGTCCCTCCTCTACATCAAATTGTGGTGATATAGTAATTGATAATCTAAAATGAGCTACCAATAGAGTATTCACAAGTTTTGCATTCTACACGGCAAAGCACTAAAAAACTTTATCAATATATTTTTTCTGCGACAAATATAATTTGCTAGCTTGCTAGTTTCTACGAATGCCATTCCTAAAATTTTCTTAGCTGCATGTAAACCCTTCATTTCAAATTCACCACTAAGCTAAGCTTTTAGCTTATTGATATTAGAT
Organism: Laguncularia racemosa; assembly: GCA_037954665.1. Taxonomy (NCBI): domain Eukaryota; kingdom Viridiplantae; phylum Streptophyta; class Magnoliopsida; order Myrtales; family Combretaceae; genus Laguncularia; species Laguncularia racemosa. The sequence continues at coordinate 158,189 of JBBMOL010000388.1, forward strand.
ATACTTTTAGCAGCAATAAGCATGTCATTAGCATGGAGCAAAAGTTAGACAAAAGAGCCATATGCAATCTTCTTGTGGTACACCCAACTATCATAAGCACTTCTTAAATAACCATGACTTAACATGAAAGTGTCAAATCTTTTATACCATTGACAAGGGGACTACCTTAAGCCATATAATGACTTTTTCAACAAACAAACATGATCTTCCTTACCTTGGACAATGAAGCCTTCTAGTTGTTGCATATAAATATGTTCTTCAAGCTCTTTGAGAAAAAAAACTATCTTGACATCAAGCTGTTTAAGCTCTAAGTCAAATAATGCAACCGTGGCAAGCAATACCCATATGAAGCTATGTTTCACAATTAGAGAGAATACTTCATTGAAGTCTATTCCTTCCTTTTGATTGAAACCTTTTGCAATTAAGTGTGCTTTGTAACATGTTGTTTCAACTCCAGTAAATCTATCCTTTTTCTTAAAGACCCAATGATCTTTTGTGATGTGCCTTGATTCCAAATTCAAGCACACAATATAATTGATGATTCAATTACACAATTAGTACTCCAAAATGGCGTGATGAACTTGATTCCAATTAAGCAAAATACCAAACGGAACTATGAACAAATAAGTATGTGATTTCACACAATTGTACTAGGAAGCAATTTCAAAATTGAAATGACCAAATATGAAAATTACAAACTAAATCACGTGAATGAACAAGTAACCACAAATTGTACTTAGATATAACTCACTAAACACAATTTGTTAACAACAAAAGCAAGATTGATATGACTTACAATCTCCTCTTGTTGGTTCTCGCCACAATTTTATAAGAAATTGATAAGAGATCTTTTATTTGCAAGGATCACCCTCACGGCACAAAGTGTTGGTATTTTTCAAAAAAATCCAAAAGCTCCCTTAAAAACCCTAATTAGTAAGTATTTATACTTGCTACTATTAGGGTAAAAAAATAAACAAAAAATTAGAAAGATACCACTAAGTGGCCGGTTTTCCAAAGGACAAATTACAAATACAAAATGGTCTTCAAGTAGCCGGTTCTTCAATTTAAGTGAACACGTTGTGGACTATTGGATGTGAGTTTAAGAATGTCCCTAATTTGATCCTTAACGTGTTATTTGGCCATCCTGTAAAACCGATAAATGTACTTGTTAATAGTACAAAAATAAAACATTATTAGATAAAAATGTGGCCATATGTGGATGTTTAGGCTCATGCATCTAAGTCATGTTTCCTCACTGTTGGAACCATAGGGTGGATTCCCATCATCTCCTCGGACCTCTGAAAGATTTGCCCTCAAATCTAAAGGGTCTTCTCTTGGACTGAAACCCAGTATCTGTGTTTGCTTATTTGTTGGACTTCTGGAAGAACCAAAGGTGTTTCTAATATTTTCTTAGAAAGATCACACTTCAGATGGAGACATAGGAGTTAAGACTATCTGTATACTATCCTTTTGAAACATGTAAGTGTTTTTGAACCCGTCATGTAATACCTTTCTATCAAATAACCAGGGTCTACCCAACAATAAGTGAAAGGCGCACATATGAAGCACATCACAAATAATTTCATCACAGTATTTTTCTCCTATACTGATAGGCACCTTTGCCCTCTATGTAACATGCAAACTACCTCTGTTGTCCAATTAATGCAATTTATAAAGGCTATGATGCAGGCTAGTGGCTAGTTGTAAGTTATCTACTAATGCAACAGATATGATATTAGTGCAACTACCATCGTCAATGAAAAACACATAAAGGTTACCTCGAATCCGATAAGGTGTGTGGAATAGGTTCTCCCTTTGTATGTCCTTAGCATCTGGAGATAAAGTTAGAACCCTGTGCAACACATTAATGGTAAGTAATTTTCACCCCTTTTGTCCTCATGTGTCTCAGCGTTCTAATCATCATAGTAATCCTGCAAGGCCATAGATAAATTTGTAGGCTCGACAAATTCTTTCTCATCTTCTTCTTTAGTGCCCTCTATAACAGTCATTACTCTTTTATTCAGACACTGTGCATCCATATGTCCAAATCCCATGCATTTGAAACATTTAATCGACGCATCTTCCCACTAGTCGACCCTGGTACTGTTTGCCTAACATCAGATCCAACTACCTCTTTGCCTTTCCCAAAAACAATTTTCTCCTTTTCTATGCTAGGGATAACTTTGTCTACAGCTTTGACATACTCGCCTACTCCCTTTGATCCACCCAACTGACCATTAGCCCCTATGGGCTTAGTAGTAGTACTAGGCCTGTTACTAGTGACCTAGAATGGATTGGAGCACCTCTGCCTTTCTACTTTCAAGGCTAACTGTATAACTTCATCAAGTGTACTATACCTTTGCAGCTTAACAACACAGGCTATCTCGTATTTCAACCAGGACACAAAACGTGCTAGGGTTTGCTCAGGAGGCTATACTAGCCCACATTTGATCATTAATGTTTCAAACTCCTGGACATAGTCATCCACTATTTTGTCTCCCTGTCTCAATGTTTGTAGATGCATAAATAGTTTCTTCCTATAGTGCTTAGGAATGAACCTCTTCCTTAGAACCCGTTTCATGTCTCTTCAAGTGTGTATTTCAGCCTCTCTATTCCTTCGCATGCTGATCACCGGATTCTTCCACCACAAGGCTGCATAACCTACGAACTCTATAGCTGCAAGATGAACTTTGGTGTTATCATCGATCTCATAACACTAAAAAAGGCCTTCAACCTTATATTCCCAATCTAGGTAATCATCTGCTGAGCCCCTACCATCAAATGAAGACATCTGCAACTTTACATATTCTAGTCCCCTAGGTAGCCTGAAATCTCTGTTCGAGTATGGATTAACCCTAAAGTTATCGTCTCTCTCATCCCTAAAGGCATGATGATCTCCTTTCACTCTCTTTCTCATATTTCCTCCTCCTACTCCCTCCTTTTGAACGTTCTGAGGAGCTACTTTAGGTGGTGGTGCTTGAGGATTCATCACTGGTGGTTATGGCATCGTCATCCTATCAACCCTTATTGCTAATGTAGCAACAATAGTGGTAAGGCCCTGAAGCTGTTCCTCCAAAGTTCTATCACCTATAGTATAATGACCCTGTCCTCCACCAACTTGGCTATTGGCCTCATTGCTAATTCCCCCCATTTACACTATCATTCAACATAGTTATGGATTTGTTTTGTTGAAGTACAAATATAGTCTAAAACAATGTACTACACTCCCTTCACTACAACCACACTTTACCCGCTACACAACAATCAAATCACCTATAAAAGTAAACACAAAAACTCTACTTAACTTTATACACCATGAAAACACACATATTTACACACCTACGGTGCAATCAAGCAACCAATGCAACACACACACTCCCACACTTCAATTATGGCAACAACAAATTGAAGCAATAATTAAACACTTCCTAAATAGCAAGTTAATGAATTCAACTAAGCAAGTGTTCAAGCATCAATACATAATAACTTCCACACTTTAATGTTTGTTTTGAAATTTAAATTTTAACCACTATGATTCCCTTTTTAATCACGGCACAAACACACCCCTCCACTTCACGTGCGACACCCTTCACCTCAACACACACACAACACAACACATTGCAACACCCCTTCATAACACAACTCACTTCGCCACACACACACACCTCAATCACGGTGCAAATTTCAAACATAACCCCACTTACACTTCACGTGCAACACTTCCTCAATCTACTAAAACACTCACTCCACTACACTCACGGTTCAACAAATTCAAATACCACCTTTAATGCAACTTCTCCACAAATGGTAAGAAGCAAATTCAAATTCAAATAACATTCAATCAATTATTGCACAATAACTTCTTCAACTTAATGAATGTGTTTGAATTTCAAATAATTTCCTAATCTCTACACAAGGAAAATCTGAAAATTGCAAATGACAATCCTTAAATTTTCGAAAACACAACAAGCATTTCACTCTTCTTTGTCTCAATGGATGTAGCTTCAATTCCGAACAAGCACAAAGGAACACTCCTCCTTCCCTCACGGCAAGTTCAAGAAGACAAATGTTACTACAAGTACTACACGTCCACTTCAACAACAACAATTAGAATACAACATAAACCACAATCAACTACAATTTCACTTCAATAATTTGGATTAAGAAATCAAATTCAAGAACCTTAAATATCAAATGAATTTCATGCAATTCCCCTTCTCAAAATTGTGCTTTGATACCAAATTATGATGTGATTGAAAATCCAATTACAAGTACACAAAGCCAATTGAAGAATCAACTAAACAAATTCCATAAAGTGGCGTGATTCCAATTGCCACATAAACCTTAATTGTATCAAACAATTTGCTTTGATACCAAATTATGATGTGCCTTGATTCCAAATTCAAGCACATAATACAATTGATGATTCAATTACACAATTAGTACTCCAAAATGGTGTGATGAACTTGATTCCAATTAAGCAAAATACCAAACGGAACTATGAATAAATAAGTATGTGATTTTCAATGGAAAATCATGCAATTGCACTAGGAAGCAATTTCAAAATTGAAATGACCAAATCTAAAAATTACAACCTAAATCACATGAATGAACAAGTAACCACAAATTGTATATAGATATGACTCACTAAACACAATTTGTTAACAACAAAAGCAAGATTAATATAACTCACAATCTCCTCTTGTTGGTTCTCGCCACAATTTCATAAGAAATTGATAAAAGATCTTTGATGTGCATGGATCACCCTCATGGCACAAAGTGTTTGTATTTTTCAAAAAGTATCTAAAAGCTCCATAAAAACCCTAGTTAGCAAGTATTTATACTTATTCCTATTAAGGTGAAAAAACAAACCAAAAACTACAAAGATGCCACTAAGTGACTGGTTTTCCAAAGGATAAATTACAAATACAAAATAGTTTTCAAGTGGCCGGTTCTTCAATTCAAGTGAACACATTGTGGATCGTTGGATGTGAGTCTAAGAATGTCCCCAATTTGATCCTTAGTGTGTTATTTAGACATCCTGTAAAATTGATAAATATACCTGCTAATAGTGCAAAAATAAAACATTATTAGATAAAAATGTGGCCATATGTGGATATTTAGGCTCATACATCCAAGTCAGGTTTCCCCATTACTGGAATCGCAAGGTGGATTCCCATCATTTTGTCCTTTAGGAGGCTTCACTAATTCTCAAGTTTGATGTTTATAAAGAGACTCTAATTCCTCATTCATAAAAACAATCGACCATTTAGATTCATTGCTCATTATAAGCTCATGGTATTTTATAGGATCTTGAGTTTCAATTTCTTGTATGGCCGATAATATGAATGATTTGTATGAGTGAATCTTTTAAGTGGTCTTATCTGTCTCTTTCTCTGTCTCTTGCAAGATTATACTATTGTTGTTTTAGTAGAATCTCCTCTTGCCTTTTTTCTTCTTTTTTTTTCTTGAATAGGCTGATTTAAAATACTTTCATGTACCTTCCTATAGTTGTTCAAATTCAAGCTCCACTTACTTGTTAACACTATGCTTCTTTTTTGCATTATGGAGCTCCTTTGTTGAATGAAGTATGGATAATACATTGAACTTAATATCTTTGTTGATTGTGAATTTTGGTGGCTTACTGATGAGGATTGTCGAGTATAATTTTTTTGATTTTCGATTCCTAATCCGATTTATACTAGACCCTATGCTCATCTAATGTAGATCCTCGACTTGAGTTAGGAATTTCGTTTTGTTTGGAGTCGCCACCCAACTGTTGTTGGAAAGATTGAATTAAGACTAATTGAGCAGATTAGTCCTAATTTGGACCACTAGTCGTCGTGATTTCCTCTTCTCATTTTTTTGTGAAAAGAGAAAAGGGGAAAACCAGAGTTTCTAAGTTCGGAGGCTAACCTATTAAAACCAAAAGGTTACCACCCGAATCTCCTAAAATCTACTCCATCTAGAAATGTCTTTTATTTTATTTTTGTTGTTGTCTTTTATTGTGTTTTTGAGTGAATTATTCTAAGAAAATTATTTTTTATTTTTTTAAGGGTTGCCCCAAATGGGTGCCTATGTACCTGCTATTTAGGATCAAACAAGCCGTAGTTCGCTTTTCCTGAAAAATTTTAATGTGTTTGTAAATTTTAATTGTGAAATTTCTTTTGATTTATGTTTTTATCATTTTAGGATTTTTCTAAAAAAATCTAAGCCTGAGCTTGATAATTTGATTTTTGAAAATGGTATTTTAAGGAAAAACCAATTTTGGATTTATTTAAGAAAATGATTTTTCTAAATGATAAAAAAATTCCATTTTTCTATTTTTCCACTCATTTCTATTATTATAAACTTTAATTGATTTTTATTAATTTTTATGAATTTTTATAATTTATTATTATTTTTATAATTTTTATAATTTTTATTAAATTTTCATTGAAAATTTTCTCCTAGATCTTTCACTTATCCTATTCTAAAGTCTAAATTATTATTATTATTCTTTACTAATATTTTTATTATTTTCTTTATAAATTTTCACATTTTTATTATTTATTTATTATTATTATTATTATTATTTTTATTATTCATACTAAATCAAATCCTAAAAAATAATCTAATTTCTAACATTTTTCTATTTTTTGAATTATATAACAAATAAACAACTAAAGAAAATTCGAAAAAAATAAATAAAATAAATAACTAAATACATAAAATAAAATAAAAAAAATCGAAAAATCCAACTTACCTGGATCCGGGTCGGTGCGCGGGTCGGGTCGGATAGGGTCGAAGCGGGTCGGGTCGGGTCGATTGGACGCAGCAGCTGGGGATGCTCATTGACGAGTTTCGGTGGCCTTTCGAAGCGGTTGAGGTGTCGATTCCTAGGTTTTCGGGGGTGAGGAACTCAACTGTGGTGGTGGTTTGCTTCAAAAATGCCTCCTAGTGGCTGCTCAACACTTGATCAGTGGTCGCGATTTTGAAGAACTCCGACGAAGCTTCGATTCTCTCCTTTTTCTCTCTTTTTCTCACTTTTGATCCGTGATCTTGCCTCTTCACTTCATCCTCTATTTATAGGCATAAGAAATCGAGCTGGATAAGCTCAGATTTCCACCGATTGAAGCAAATCGGATTTGCGGTTAAAAACCCATCTTTGATTTGTGCAAATCCATTGATTTGTTGCGATTTAATTCCAATTGGATAATGTTTATTTTATTTCCGTTGAAGATCTGTTGGATTTGTGCAAAAAATTGAATCAAAACGGCCAAAATTCGGATTTTTCTCCTCGCCGGTGATCTCGGACAGAGGTTGAAGACGATCACACGCCCGGTGCGTGCATTAGCCCCGGCCAATCAGATGCTGACATGTGTCCCAGGCAGAGAAAAATTTCGCAAAACAAGGATTCTGCTTCCCCCGCGTTTCAAACCCCTGACCGAGCCCACTCCCGCGCGCACCTGACCCTGGTCCGGACCAATTGAGCTAGCCCACTTTCACGATTTTATTATTTTCACAATTTGCATATAGGCAATGCGATTTTTTTTATTTTTTTTTGTATTTTTTGAAATTTAAAAAATTTGTAAAAATTATTTAATCCTTTTTATTGCCATTTCTGCAATTATTTTCCAAAATTGATGTATTTTCTTATTTATTTTATTTTTTTGAATATTTTTCCTATTTCTGCTAAATTAGAGAAAAAAATGGAAAAAATCAGAAAAAATTGGAAATTAATTATTATTGATCATTAGGGCAAAAATGGGGTGTTTACAGTTGCCCCTCTTTGTAGTAAAATTTGAAAAACTTAACTACAAAGACAAGAAATACGCCATTTTTGGCCTCTTGATTAAATAGATAACTCCTTGGTTTAGCTGGTTATCTGGAATTTGGTCTCTAGTGGGAAAATGCTCCATGAGCTAATAATCCCACGAGTGTTTTGTGATGGTGGGTACTGCTTAGGAAATGGTCCTAACAATTTAGAGTAACGTATCCACCCAAAAAGTGCTATATGGGTTGACTAATTGGCGATAGGAACAATCTCAAGAATTATTTAGGAGTGTGTTATTGTAAGTGGAATATCTGATGATAGGAAGCATCTTATCGGACTAGCAACCTTGAAGAGAAGATTGTCTTTGGAAGCGCTCTTATAAGCTGGCCACCTGTCAACAGAAGCGTCTTGACTAGACTAGCGACTGTTTGGAAAAAATACCTTTGAAGAGTGCTCTTATGAGCTGACTAATCGGTTATCTGCAATTTTAAAAAGTACTCCTACGAACTGACTAATCGGTTATCTGCAATTTTAAAAAGTGCTCCTACGAGCTGATTGATCGATAGATTTGAAAAGTGCTCCTATGAGCTAACTTATCGATGGATTTGAAAAGTACTCCTTTGAGCTAACTTTAAGATAAGGTATCTAGGAAAGTGCCCCTTCGCGAGTTAACTGACCTATAGCGAGAGGACATGCCTCAAAAGGTGCCCCTATGGGCTAACGTTTCTGAAGGTGTGTTTGGGAAAGTGCCCCATTATGGGCTGACTAACCTATAGTGGGAAGTATCTTCTTAGACTCACGACCCTGGGGGAGAAATGTCTCGAAAGGTGCCCCTACATGCTGACCTTAAGACGAGATATTTAGGAAAGTGCCCCATTGTGGGCTGACTAACCTATGGCATAGATAAACATCTCAAAAAGGTGCCCTTGTGGGCTGGCCTTAAGAGAGAATGTTTAGGGAAGTGCCCCAATGTAGGCTAACTAACCTATGACAAAATGTCTCGAAAGGTACCCTTATGGGCTAACCCTGAAAGATGAAGTTAAGGAAAGTGCCCCTTTGTGGGCTGACTAACCTATAACAAAATGTCTCGAAAGGCACCTCTATAGGCTGACCTTACGAGAGGATGTTTAGGGAAGTGCCCCTATGTGAGTTGACTAACCTTATGCTTTTGAACATACTTTTACTGACTAAGCTAAATGATTTGATGTTTTCATGATATGCGGATGATAGTTATTTATTTTAATATGCTTGTCAATTTATCGTGGATAGCAACCAAACAATCGAACCTTTGTGCTGGTTTGCTCTTGCTTCGCTTACTCTTGCTTTGACACGGGGTTGAAGATCTTGATGTGCTTCCTTTCTTGTGCGCATGGCTCTTTTGACAGTAGTGTTATCTTACTAATGCACCGGGTTTTAATGCTTAAGAGTAGATAGAATTATATTACAAAATTTATTGAGATTCATTATCATTTTAGTATTTATCATTCATTAGTGAAGTGATGGGTAATGTGTTTAGGAATGTTTGTTGTAATGAGAATTGGTTAGGATTATCGACCATTCAGAGACATTAACTTTGCTTGTAAAAAATGAAAACTGGACTCAACAAAATTTGTATTGAATATTAGCTTTCATAAACATTGGCAAAATTCCAATTCCCTTGCCTAAGGATAATACATCTTAACAGCATCTGCATTGATGGGGTCTCTCAATTCTGGACCATCCATTTGAGTCAATATCAGAGCGCCTCCTGACAATGCCTTCTTTACTACATGTGGGCCTTCATAGTTCGGGGTAAATTTCCCTTTGGAATCTTGGGCATTTGGGAGAACTTTCCTTAGCACCAGATCCCCTTCTTTGAAGTATCGAGGCCTCATTTTCTTGTTAAATGCTCGGGCCATCCTTTGTTGGTAACACTGGCCGTGACATAGTGTAGTGAGTCTTTTTTCATCAATCAGATTCAGCTGATCAAGCCTCTTCTTTACCCAGTCTGATTCAGTTAACTGAGTTTCTGACAGAATTCTGAATGATGGTATTTCGACCTCGACTGGTAGCATTGCTTCAGTACCATATACCAACGAATATGGGGTAGCTTCAGTAGATGTTCTTATTGAAGTCTTATAAGCCATGAGAGCAAACGGCAACATCTCATGCTAATCTTTGTAAGTAGTTGTCATTTTTTTGATGATCTTTTTGATATTCTTGTTAGCTACTTCTATTGCCCCGTTCATCTAAGGTCGGTAGGGAGTTGAATTTCTATGGTTTATGTGGAATTGTTGACATAAACCTGTCATCGACTTGTTATTAAGATTGGTACCATTGTCGGTGATGATGGACTCAGGAACTCTATATCGAGCTATTATATCCCTTTTCAAGAAACGAACTATTACCCCTTTGGTGACATTGGCATATGATGAAGCTTCTACCCACTTAGTGAAGTAATCAATTGCTACCAATATAAACCTGTGACCATTAGATGCCGTCGGAGTGATTGGGTCGATTATGTCGATTCCCCACATGGAGAAAGGCCATGGTGCTGATAACAAGTGCAACTCGTTGGGTGGAGCATTTATCTGGTTTGCGTACACTTGACACAAATGACAGTGCTTGACATACTTTATGCAATCTGATTCCATGGTTAGCCAATAGTATCTTAACCTCATGATTTTTCGGGCCAACATATAGCCGTTCATATGAGGTCCACATACCCCTTCGTGTACTTCTTTCATCAGTTTACATGCTTCGTTTTTATCCACACATCTTAGCAAGGTGGTATCAGACGATCTTTTGTAAAGTATAGACCCACTTAATAAGAAATGACTTGCTAACCTTCTGAGTGTTCTTTGGTCATTCTTGCTAGCCATTTCGGGGTATTTGCTTTCTTGGAGAAAAGTTTTGATGTCGTGATACTAGGGCCTGTCATCTTGTGCTTTTTCAATTGCTAAACAGTAGGAGGGCCGATTTTCGATGTCTATTTTCAACAGTTGGACTTCAGCTCCCCCTGTTATTTAGATCATAGATGCTAGTGTGGCGAGTGCATCTGCAAACTAATTCTGAGTTCTTGGGACATATGTGAAAGTGATTGCCTTGAATTCTTCGATTAACTCTGTCAAATGTTGATGGTATGGTACTAGTTTGGGGTCTTTAGTCTTGTATTCCCCTCTTGTCTGTAGTATGATAAGTGATGAATCCCCGTATACTTCTAATTCGCAAATTTCCATTTGGCAAGCCATCTTGTGGCCGAGGATGCACGCCTCATATTCCGCGATATTATTGGTATATGGAAATGTGAGTCTTATTACTATAGGGAATTGTGTTCCGTCTGGGGATATCAACACTGCCCCGATCCCACAATCGAATACATTGGCGGCTCCGTCGAAGAACATTCTCCACTTAGGGCTCTGCTCTATCCCACGGTCTTCTACTGGTGTACCTTCCACTGTTAATATATTTTCGTCCGGGAATTGGGCTTATAGTTCTTGGGAATCTGCTTCGATAGGGTGTTCTGCCAATTGGTCGGCTAAAGCTTGCCCTTTCATCGAGTTTTGATTTATGTATGTGATATCAAACTCTGATAAGAGCATTTTCCATTTAGAGATTCTCCTTATCAAAACCGGTTTCTCTGCTAAGTATTTCAGGGGATTATGTCTTGTCAACAACTCAATATGATAGTAAATGGTGTATTGCCTTAACCGGTGCATGACCCAAATCAGAGCACAGCAAGTCCTCTCTACCTTTGAATACCTCTGTTCCTTGTCTGTGAATTCTTGCTCAGATAATATATGGAACGCTCTCTTCCCTCTTCATTTTTCTGCCCCAACACGCATCCTATGGATTCAGGGAGTATCGTGAGGTATAAGAATAAGGGCTTCCCTTGCTTCGGGACTATCAAGACTGGAGGTTTTATGAGATAGTCTTTGATCGTCCTGAATGCTTCTTCGCATTCGTCATCCCATTCTACTGCAGCATTCTTTTTCAACAGACGGAATAGTGGCCGGCACTTATTTGTGAGTTGTGAGATAAAACGAGCTATATAATTTAATCTTCCCAACAAGCTTCTCACTTCTTTGACAGTGCGTAGGGAAGGTAGCTCTAATATAGACTTTACTTTGTTAGGGTCGATTTTAATGTCTTCCCGGCTTATGACAAACCCTAACAATTTGCCCGTTGTGACCCAAAAAGTGCACTTCTCCGGATTTAACTTGAGTTGGAATTTTTTCAGTCGCTTAAACAATTTTCTCAGGATATCTATATGGCTTTCTTCTTCTTTAGACTTGGCTATCATGTCGTCGACGTATACTTTGACTTCTCGATGCATCATGTCATGAAGTATCGCAACCATGGCTCTCTGGTATGTTGCCCCGGCGTTTTTCAAACCGAAAGGCATGACTTTGTAATAGAAAGTCCCCCATGTTGTGATGAAAGTCGTCTTAGTTTTATCTTCTTCAGCCATTTTTATTTGATTATATCCTGAGAAACCGTCCATAAATGAGAAAAGATGGTTTCCCGCAGTGTTGTCCACTAGAACATCAATGTGAGGTAAGGGGAAGTTATCCTTTGGTGTAGCTTGGTTTGAGTCCCGAAAGTCTACGCATACGCATACTTTTCCATTCTTTTTCATAACGGGGACTTATTCGCTACCCATTCTGGGTAATCGGACACTTCGATGAACCTTACTTCTAGCAGTTTCTTGATTTCTTCCTTGATCTTTAGTAAGATGTCAGGCCTAAATCTTCTCAATTTTTGTTTTTTAGGTTTGACATCTTCCCTTGTGGGAAGCTTATGAACCACTATTGATTAGTCTAGTCCTGGCATGTCACCATATGACCGAGCGAACACATCTGCATATTCAGTCAATAGCTTGGTCATTTCACACTTTTGCTCGGCACTTAAACTGGTTTCGATTTTGAGGTTTTTAGGTTTTTCCATGCTTTCTAGATTTACTGTCTCCACCGGCTCGTCGATTGAAATTTCGCTTTGTTCATGTTTTTGCCAATTTTCTTGTATTATTTCGTGGTCACGGATATCGCCTCCAACAACTGACCCAGCAGCGTTGGAAACGATATCAGCGTTTTTATTTTCTACCTGCGCGAAATGTCTTTGATGTTTGATGGTAGGAGATCTGGGCAAAGTAAAATGAAAGCAGATATATATAAGTAAGACAAACTGTAATTGAATTATAAAGAAGTCTCAATGAAAATTTGTTTAACAATCGTTCTCTATCCTTGAGCTGACCTAGAGCTATCAATAGGATAACAGAACCAATTATTAAGAGCTGGATGCTGATCGGATGTGTGAGGGGTTAGGCTGCCATTGCTAATGTCATCTTCGCTTATCCTTAGCTCTTGAATGACAGTTGCTTTTTTGAAAGATTGTTGGAGGGGTGGAATGTGCATCGGGGTGTTGCTTGGCTTCTCTTTCATCCTGTCTTTGACACCTCTGGCTTGTGCTTCTTCCCGAGCTATAGGAACGTACCCTAGTCCAAACGTCCCTTGCTGCCCCTCTTTAAACTGATGGCCCTCCTTGCTAGTCACCACATTCACCTCATGGAATATCTGGAGACTAAGGTCTTTTGAACCATCCTCTCCAATGTATGGTATGGCAGTTTCTTTGTATATGGCATAATCTTGCTCGCCCAGCACAGTGACTATCTGCCTATTTGCAATAAATTTGACCCTTTGATGGAGACTGGAGGGTATGGCTCCAGTAGTGTGTATCCAAGGCCTTCCTAAGAGTAGGTTGAAATATCTTGGGATGTCGAGGACTTTGAAAGATATGTGGAACACTTGTGGGCCAATCTCCACTAGTAGGTTTATCTCCCCTACTATGTCTCTTTTCGACCTGTCGAAAGCCCTGACTACCGTCGAGCTAGGTTTAATATTGCTTGGATCGACCCCTAATAATTCGAGGGTAGCCAATGGGCAAACATTGAGGGACGACCCGTTGTCAATAAGTACTTGGGAGACAATCGTGTCGTTGCACCTTAGTGGTTTTGTATGTTGGTCTCCATCCTCTCCTAGCTCTTCTGGGGGGAAAGATATCTGGTCCATGGTGAGAATAGAATCCGCCACATGACTCATTTTGTCTGTAGCGATGCCTTTTGGGACTTGAATCTGTTTGAGCACTTTGAAGAGTGCTTCCTTGTGGGGCTCAGAGGCTGTAAGAAGGCCCATGAGTGATATTTGAGCTGGAACTTTATTTAGTTGTTCCATGATCTTGTATTCACTCGCTTTGACCATTTTTGTAAATGCAGCGAGCCCCTCTTCCTCTTCCTCTCCTTTTCCTATGTTGGGCTCTTCGGTCGGGATTTTATATTTCGGGTCATATACTCTCCCAGAGCGGGTGATTCCTCCCACCATAGGAGATCGCTCTTGCTCGAGGGTCTGATAGTCAAACGGTGCGGCCTTATACCTTTTTGCCGGTATTGGGACATTGAACACATATCTTTTCTTCGGGATCTGTATCTCAGTTAACTGTCCCTCATAGCATTTTATGACTCTTGGCTTTTGATTTGAATTTATCATGTTTACAGATTTCTCCTCTTCCTTTGGCGGTTTCAGTCAGGAGGTGGACTTGTGCAGCTAGCTGCTGGACCGTTTGTTCCAGGGATACGATCCTAGAGTCTGAAGCAGCATCAACACTTGTGTTGTTGTGGTTGTTGCCACTTTTTGCCATCTTAGTTCTTGAACGTATGCAGATTGGGCTTCTGGGAGGGTTTGGTTATTTGGGAGCTATTTTGATACCTGGCGCGCATTTTTTCTTTTTTAGTATAATGTATGCAAATGTGATGCATGTGTCACACAGATGCTAAAAATAAAAAGGGGCTAACAATTGATTGATGATGTAATATTGAAACTTTATTTTTATTAATATTGGAAACTTTGGAGTTCGATACTTAAAAAAACAAACGAAAGAGTACAATGATAATCTATTTCCTAGCTTTCTTGGTCTTCTGTTGTACAAACGCAGGCTTCCCGTCGATGACGGCTTCTAATTCTTTGACTTTGGCTTGGGTCTTCTCCAGCTGAGCTTCCAAGGCTTTGTTCCTTTGGTCGGATTCCTTGAATCGACCTTTCCAAATGTCCTTTTTATAATCTGCAGCCTCAAAATATACGTCCATTCGGGCCCTGACCTGCTCTAGGTAGATTTCCAACTCTGGATTTACCTTGTCTGGCCTTGGTTGGGTGACATCTGGGACCCGGTATGCTCTTTGCCCTGTCTGATACAGCTGGTGGATTACGAACTCCCTAGTGGCTCGATGCTTTCCCACTTCGCCATCTAACTCTCCGAGGTCTACATTCGGGCTTTCGATTCTGGCTTCCCAAAGTGCTTTGACCTCTGCCAGCATAGCAAATTTTTCAGCCACTAGTAAGTTTGGATCTTGGTACTCGAATGTGACTGTCTCCAGCGAGGGCCGATAAACTATGTCTTAAATAGTACCAAACTGGCGGACCACCGAGTTGGGGTGATAACCTATACATCTGCTGATTCCAATCAGAGGTGTCGAGTTTAATTTTTGAATTCCCATTCCTAATCCGATCTAGACTAGACCCTATGCTCATCTAATGTAGATCCTCGACTTGAGTTAGGAATTTCGTTTGATTTTGGAGTCGCCACTCAACTATTGTTGGGAAAAATTGAATTAAGACTAAAGGAGCGGATTAGTCTTAATTTGGACCACTAGTCGTCGTGATTTCCTCTTCTCGTTTTTGTGAAAAGAGGAAAAGGGAAAACCAGAGTTTCTAAGTCCGGAGGCTAACCTATTAAAACCTTTACGGTTACCACATAATCTCCTAGAATTGTTCCTATTTAGAAATGTGTTTTTATTGTGTTTCTGTTACTTTTTATTATGTTTTTGAATTATTTTAAGAAAAGGATTTTTCATTAATTTTATGGGTTGACTCGAATGGGTGCCTACGTACCTGCTACTCAAGATCAAACAAGCCGTAGTTCGCTTTTCTAAAAACTTTAAGTTTGTTTGTGAATTTTAATTTTGAAATCTCTTTTGCTTTATGTTCTTACCATTTTTGAGATTTTAAAAAAATTCCAAGCCTAAGCTTTAATCTGATTTTGAAAATGATTTTTAGGGAAAAACATCAATTTTGGATTTATTTGAAGAAAAGGATTTTTCTAAGTGCTAAAACTCATTTTTTATGATTCTTTTATAATTTTTGAATTTTTTTTATGATTTTTTTGTTATTTTTGAGAATTTTGGGGATTTTTGTGATTTTTTGGGAATTTTTGGTTTATTATCTATCCTATTTTGACATCTAAAATTTTATTATTATTTTCCTAATGTTTTTATTATTTTTCTATATTTTATTATTTTATTATTATTTTTTATTTATCTATTTATTATTTTTTATTATTTTTCTACATTATTAAATTCTAGAAAAATCTAATTTCTATATTTTCCTATTTATTAAAAATAAAACATAAACAAACAAACAAATAAATAATAACTACATAACAAATAATTAATTAATTAATTAATTCAGAATAAATAAATAAATAAAATTAATTAAATAAAAAAAATCCGGAAAATCCGACTTACCTGGATCCGGGTCGGTGCGCGGGTCGGGTCGGATCGATCGGATACGGCGGCGGGGAAGGCTCGTTCACGGCGTTCCGGTGGCCTTTTGCAGCGGGTGAGGTGTCGAATCCTAGCTTCTCGAGGTTGCTGAATCCAATGGTGGCGGTGGTTTGCTCCCAGATCGCCTCCTGGTGGTGGTTCAACTCCGGCCGGTGCTTCGCGGTTTTGGGTCTCCTCGGATGCTCTCCAATTTGCACTCTTTCCTCACTTTCTCTCAATTTTGATTAGTGCTTTGGCTTCCTCACCTCCTCCTCTATTTATAGGCGTCTGGAAACCCTCTTGGATAAGCTTGAATCGGCCGATTTGGATAAACCCATATTTTTCCGTTTTTTAGATTTGATTCTATCCAACCTATTTGATGCCGATTTGTTGTAATCTTGTGATTTATTTGGATAATTCGGTTTTTGATTTATTGAAATCCAAAAAGATTCGAAGAAATCCAGCAATTTCAACCTTATCGGACTTCTGCCGGATTTTTTCTCCGGCTGGGCTCGAGGAAGAAGACGACCACGTACGAGGCACGTGTTTCCTCTCGGCCAATCACATGTTGCCACGTGGCAGCTCCAGGGAAAAGAAGGAAAAATTTTGCCGAGCGCACGCGGGGGGATTCGAACTCGCGACCTTCAGCCTTCATACGGTCCCAACATGCACGCACGAGCCAGTTGAGCTGGCCCATTTTCCCGATTTTCTTTGTATCGCAAATTGCATATATGCAATGCGGTGTTTCCATTTTTTGTATTTTTTTGAAAATTCTAAAATTTGTAAAAATTATTTATCCCTTATTATTACTATTTCTGAAATCATTTTTCAAAATTGATGTGTTTTCCTATTTATTTTTATTTTTTTGAATATTTTTACTATTTATGCTAAATTAGAGGAAAATTGGGAAAAATTAAAAATTGATTATTTTTGAGAATTATCAATTCCTAGGGCAAAAATGTGGTGTTTACAGCTGCCCCTCTTTGTGGTAAAGTTTGAAAAACTTAACTACAAAGTCAAACAAAAGACACCATTTTTGGCCTCTTGAATGGATTTTGGTAGGAAAATGCTTCAAGAGCTAATAATCCTACGATTGAAGATGTTCCTAACAATTCAAGGTAATGTTCCTTCCCAAAAAGTGCTTTATGGGCTGACTAATTGGTGATGAGGTATGTCTCCATCATTGTGTAGGAATGTATGAGAAATGATGATAGGAAGCGTCTTATCAGACTTGCAACCTTGGGAAGAAAATTTACTCAAGAAGCGCCCTTATGAGCTGACCTTGAGGTAGATTTTTAGGAAAGTGCCCCCTATGGGCTAACTAACCTTTGATGGGATTGTCTCAAAAAATGCCCCCTATGGGCTAACCATGAGAACTGATTTTTAGAAAAGTGCCCCCTATGGGCTGACTAACCTGGAGTTGAATTGTCTCAAAAAGTGCCCCCTATGGGCTGACCATGAGAACAAGGTTTTAGGAAAGTGCCCCCTATGGGCTGACTAACCTGGATTGGATTTGCCTCAAAAAGTGCCCCCTATGGGTTGACCATGAGGACAAAGTTTTTAGGAAAGTGCCCCCTATGGGCTGACTAACCTAATATAAAAATGATATCTAGGAAGGCATCTTTATAGACCGACCTTGGAAGAAATCTAGGGAAGTGCCCCTTTTTGGGCTGACTACCCTATGATGAAAATGATGGCTCAAAAGGTGCCCCATGTGGGCTAACCTTGAGAGATCTGGGGAAGTGCCCCTTTTTGGGCTGACCACCCTATTAAAGGGCATGTTCAGACAAGTGCCCTACTATGGGCTGACTCATCTTATGCTTCTGAATATGCTTTCTATAGCCTGAACTAAATGTTGTGATGATATGATGATAGTTATTTATTTTAATATGCTTGCCAGTTTATCGTGGATAGCAATTAAACAACCGAACCTTCGGGCTGGTTGAGCTTCTGCTTCATTTCTTCTTATCTTGACACAGGATCGACAATTTTGATGTGCTCCCTTTCTTTATACACAACGCTCTTTTGACGGTAATGTTATCATAATAACGCGCTCAGTTTTAATGCTCAAAAATAGATAGGATTATATCACAAACCATATTAAGATTCATTATCATTTTAGTGTTTATTTTTCATTGGTGAAATGGTGGGTAATGTGTTTAAGGATATTTGTTATGGTGCGAATTGATTTGGATTATTGACCATTCAGGGATATTAACTTTGCTTGTAAAAAAATAAAATCTCGACTCAATGAAACTTATATAAAATATTGGCTTTCATTAACATTGGCGAAATTTCAATTTCTTTGCTTAAGGATAGTACATCTTTACAGCATCTGAGTTAATGGGGTCTCTCAACTCGGGACCATCCATCTGAGTTAATATCAGAGCACCTCCTGACAGAACCTTTTTTACCACATATGGACCCTCATAGTTTGGGGTGAATTTTCCTCTGGAGTCCTGCGCGTTCGGGAGAACCTTCCTTAACACCAGATCCCCCTCTTTAAAGTACCGAGGTCTCATCTTCTTGTTAAATGCTCGGGCCATTCTTTGTTGGTAACACTGGCCATGACATAATGCGGTAAGTCTTCTTTCATCAATCAGATTCAGCTGATCAAGCCTCTTCTTTACCCAGTCTGATTCGGTTAACTGAGTTTCTGATAAGATTCTGAATGATGGTATCTCAACTTCAACTGGTAGCACTGCTTCAGTACCATATACCAATGAATATGGGCTAGCTCCTGTAGATGTTCTTATTGAAGTCCTGTAAGCCATGAGAGCAAACGGTAATATTTCATGCTAATCTTTGTAAGTTGTTGTCATTTTCTCGATGATCTTCTTGATATTTTTGTTAGCTGCTTCTACTGCCCCGTTCATTTGAGGTCGGTAGGGAGTTGAATTTCTATGGTTTATGTGGAATTGTTGACATAAACCTGTCATCGATTTGTTGTTAAGATTGGTACCATTGTCGGTGATGATGGACTCAGGAACTCCGTATCGGGCTATTATGTCCCTTTTTAAGAAGCGGACTATTACCCCTTTTGTGACATTGGCGTATGATGAAGCTTTTACCCACTTGGTGAAGTAATCGATTGCTACCAGTACAAATCTGTGGCTGTTGGATGCTGTTGGAGTGATAGGGCCAATTATGTCGATTCCCCACATGGAGAATGGCCATGGTGCTGATAACAAATGTAGCTCGTTAGGCGGAGCATTGATCCGGTTTGCATAGACTTGACACAAATGACAGTGTTTGACATATTTTATGCAATCTGATTCCATAGTCAACCAATAATATCCTAACCTCATGATTTTTCGGGCCAACATGTAGCCATTCATATGAGATCCGCATACTCCTTCATGTACTTCTTTCATCAGTTCGCATGCTTCATCTTTGTCCACACATCTCAACAGGGTGGTATCAGATGATCTCTTGTAAAGTATGGACCCACTTAATAGGAAATGGCTTGCTAACCTTCTGAGTGTTCTTTGGTCATTCTTGTTAGCCATTTCGGGGTATTTACCTTCTTGGAGAAAGGTCTTGATATCGTGATACCAGGGTTTGTTATCTTGTATCTTTTCAATTGTTAAACAGTAGGCGAGCCGACTTTCGATGTCTATTTTCATCGGTTGAACTTCGACTCCTCCTGTTATCTGGATCATAGATGCTAGTGTGGCTAGGGCATCTGCGAACTGATTCTGAGTTCTCGGGATGTATGTGAAAGTGATTGCCTTGAATTCTTCAACTAGCTCTGTCAAGTGTTGATGGTACGGTACCAGTTTGGGGTCTTTAGTCTTGTATTCCCCTCTTGTCTGTAGTATGATGAGCGACGAATCCCCATATACTTCTAATTCGCGGATTCCCATTTGACAGGCCATTTTGAGGCCAAGAATACATGCTTCATATTCTGCGATACTATTGGTATAGGGAAATGTAAGTCTCGTCGCTGCAGGGAATTGCGTGCCGTCCGGGGATATCAATACCGCCCCAACCCCACAACCGAATACATTAGCGGCTCCATCGAAAAACAGTTTCCATTTCGGGTTCTGCTCTGTCCCAAAGTCTTCTACCGGCCTATCTTTCACTGGCAATATATTCTCATCCGGAAATTGGGCCTGTAGTTCTTGAGAATCTGTCTTGACAGGGTGTTCCGCCAACTGGTCGGCTAAGGCTTGCCCTTTCATCGAGTTTTGATTTACGTATGTGATGTCAAACTCGGATAAGAGCATTTGCCACTTAGAGATTCTCCCTATCAAGGCTGGTTTCTCTGCCAAGTATTTCAAGGGATCATGTCTTGTTAGCAGTTCAATATGGTAATAAAGGGTGTATTGCCTTAGTCGATGCATGACCCAGATTAAAGCACAACACGTCTTCTCCACCTCTGAGTACCTCTGTTCCCCATCTGTGAACTTCTTGCTCAGATAATATATGGAACGCTATCTTCCCTCGTCATCTTTCTACCCCAGCACACATCCCATGGATTCAGGGAGTATAGTGAGGTATAAGAATAAGGGCTTTCCTTGTTTCGGGACTATCAAGACCGGAGGTTTTATAAGATAGTCTTTGATTGCTTCGAATGCCTCTTCGCATTCGTCGTCCCATTCTACTGTGGTGTTCTTCTTCAACAGACGGAATAATGGCCGGCATTTGTCGGTGAGTTGTAAGATAAAACGAGCTATGTAATTTAATCTTCCCAGTAAGCTTCTTACTTCTTTAACGGAGTGTGGGGAAGGTAATTCTAATATGGACTTTACCTTGTCAGGGTCGATTTTAATGCCTTCCTGGCTTATGACAAACCCTAACAATTTCCCCGTTATGACCATGAAAGTACATTTTTCTGGGTTTAACTTGAGCTGGAACTTTCTCAGTCGTTTAAACAATTTCCTCAGGATATTATATGGTTTTCTCCTTTTTTGGATTTGGCTATCATGTTGTCGACATATACTTCAACCTCTCGATGCATCATATCGTGAAGTATAGCGACCATGGCTCTCTGATACGTCGCCCCGGCGTTCTTCAAACCGAAAGGCATGACTTTGTAACAGAAAGTTCCCCATGTTGTGATGAAAGTCGTTTTGGTTTTATCTTCTTCAGCCATTTTTATTTGATTATATCCTGAGAAACCGTCCATGAATGAGAAGAGATGGTTTCCCGCAGTGTTGTCTATTAGAACATCAATATGAGGTAGGGGGAAGTTATCCTTTGGCGTGGCTTGGTTTAAGTCCTGAAAGTCCACGCATACGCGTACTTTTCCATTCTTTTTCATGACAGGGACTACATTTGCTACCCACTCTGGGTAGTTGGATACTTCAATGAACCCTACTTCTAGCAGTTTTTTGACTTCTTCTTTGATTTTTAGTAAGATGTCAGGCCTAAATCTTCTCAGCTTTTGTTTTTTAGGTTTGACATCTTCCCTTGTGGGAAGCCTGTGAACTACTATTGACTGGTCTAGCCCTAGCATGTCACCATACGACCAGGCAAACACATCTGCATATTCCGTTAATAGCTCGGTTATCTCACGTTTTTTGCTCGGCACTCAAACTGGTCCCAATTTTGAGGTTCTTAGGGTTTTCCATGCTTCCTAGATTTACTGTCTCCACGGGCTCATCGATCGAGATTCCGCCTTGTTCATGTTTTAGCCAATTTTCTTGTATTATTTCGTGGTCTAAAATATCGCCTTCAACAACTGACCCAGCAGCGTTGGAAACGATATCAGCGTTTTTACTTTCTACCTACGCGAAATATCCCTGATGTTCGGTGGTAGGAGATCTGAGTAAAATGAAAGCAGATATATATGTAAGAAAAAAACAAATTGTAATTGAACTTGATAAAGAGTCTCAATAAACTTTGTTTAATAATCTTTCTCTACTCTTGAGCTAACCTAGCACTATTGATAGGATAACAAAACCAATTGTTGAGAGTCGAATGCTGGTTAGACGTACGGGGAGTTGATTTCCCCTTGCTGTCGTCCTCTTCATTTATCCGAAGCTCTTGAATGACGTTTGCCTTTCGGAAAGATTGTTGGAGAGGTGGGATGCACATCTGGGTGTCGGTCAGCTTCTCCCTTATTCTGCCTTTGACACCTTTTGTTTGCGCTTCTTCTGCGGCCGTAGGAATGTACCCTAGTCCAAACGTCCTATGTTGCCCCTCTTTAAACTGATGGCCCTCCTTGCTGGTCACCATGTTTACTTCATTGAAAATCTGCAACCCCAGGTCTTCTGAACCTTCTTCCCCAATATAAGGTATGGCAGTCTCTTTGTATATGGCGTAATCCTGTTCGCCCAGTAAAGTGACTATCTGCCCGTTTGTGATGAATTTGACCCTTTGGTGGAGACTAGAGGGGATGGCTCCAACAGCATGTATCCAAGGTCGTCCCAAGAGCAAATTAAAAGATCTTGGGATATCGAGGACCTGGAAGAAGATGTGGAATGTTTGTGGACCAATTTCCACCGGTAGGCTCACC
The DNA here is from genome assembly GCA_037954665.1 of Laguncularia racemosa. Lineage (NCBI taxonomy): Eukaryota > Viridiplantae > Streptophyta > Magnoliopsida > Myrtales > Combretaceae > Laguncularia > Laguncularia racemosa. The sequence goes on from JBBMOL010000388.1 coordinate 180,977, forward strand.
TCCCCTATTATGTCTCTTTTGGACCCGTCAAAAGCTCTGACCACTGTGGAGCTGGGTTTTATATTGCTTGGATCGACCCCCAATAAGTCGAGCTTTGCCAATGGGCAAACGTTGAGAGATGATCCATTATCGATAAGTACCCGGGAGACAATGGTGTCATTGCACCTGACCACTACGAACAGTGGTTTGGTATGTTGGTCTCCCTCTTCCCCTAGCTCTTCCGGAGAGAAGGATATTTGGTCCATTGCAAAGATGGAGTCCGCCACGTAACCCAATTTGTCTGTAGCGATACCTTCCGGGACCTGAATCTTTTTCAGCACTTTAAAGAGTGCTTCCCTGTGAGGTTCGGATGTTATGAGAAGGCCCATGAGCGATATCTGCGCTGGAACTTTATTTAATTGTTCCATGATCTTGTATTCACTGGCCTTAACCATCTTCGTGAACGCAGCAAGTCCCTCTTCCTCTTCTTCCCCTTTTTCCACGGTGGGCTCTTCAGTCGGGCCCTTATACTTTGGATCATATAGTCTCCCCGAGCGGGTGATGCCTCCCACTATAGGAGGTCGCTCTTGTTTGAGGGCCCGATAGTCGAACAGTGCAGCCTTGTAATTCTCTGCCGGTATCGGGACATTGAATACATATCTTTTTCTTGGGATTTGTACCTCGGTTGATTGTCCCTCATAGCACTGTATAACCCTGGGCTTCTGATGAGAGTTGATCGTATGGACAGTCTTCCCCTCTTCCTTTGCCGGGTTGTCCTCCTTTTCAAACTCCGGTCCCCATCCGCTAGGTGGCCCTTGCTCAGTCGGGGTATAAGAATAGTTCACTAAATACTGAAATCTCCCGTGTGATTCCCCCAAAGTGCTGACCGTTGGGTCTCCAGCTAACCACCTTCTTTTAATGTGTGTTTTTGGAGTCTCTTTTGGAGCTTGGCGGGATTGCTTCTTTTGTGGCTTGGTCTTCAGGGCTTCTTTGGGAACCGACTCCTCAGATGTAATCATATTAATGGCGAGCCTGTGATTGGGCAGGGGGTTGGTGTTGACATTGGGTGCTGGGGTGTTCACGAAATCCAATTGTATGATTCCTGCATCAATTAAATCTTGGATTTTGTGTCGGAGCCTCCAGCACCTATCTGTGGAATGCCTCTCCTGACCCATGTGGTAGTCACACTTGAGATTTGAGTCAAAGTTCTTGGGCTTGTACCGGTCGTTGGGGATCTCGAAACTAATCAAGTTGTCTGCCCTCAACTGAGCGAAAACTTGACTGAGTGGGATGGGGATTGGAGTGAACTGCCTTGGGACCCTGACAGCCTGAGTTTGACCCGTCGTGGGTTGCTGGACTGGGGTACTCGTGGTCTGAAATGTAACATAAGTCCCGGCCTTTTCTGCTTTACCGGAGTGGACCGTGCTAATAGTGGACTCTTTAGCTTTGTTTCCTCCCACAGGCCTCTGTGTCGGTGTGACCCTAGGAGGCTCCATTGTTTGGAGTCTACCGGTGGTGATGGCGTTCTCAATCCTACAGCCCGCGGCCACCAACTCTGCAAAACTGGAGGAGGTTTGGCCTACTAGATGTGAAAAGTAGGTCTTGTCCAGGGTATTGACAAATATAGATGTCAATTCCTTCTCTGACATCGGGGTTGCTACCCTAGCGGCCTGGGCTCTCCAGCGCTGAGCAGATTCTTTAAACGACTCAGCATGTCTCTTCCGGAGACTTCCTAGGTTGATTACAGATGGGGCGACTTCAATATTGAACTTATATTGGTCATAAAACGCCCGGGCTAGCTTCTCCCAAGTGTTGACAATGTTGAAGTCCAGGTAGGCATACTAGACCAGTGCAGGGCCTGTGAGGCTGTCTTGGAATGTCTGAAGCATGAGCTGGTCGTATTGAGCATACTTGCTCATTTTCCGAGCATATAGCCTAGTATGCATTTTGGGGCAGCCGGTCCCATCATACTTTTCGAACTCTGGGGTCTTGAACTTCTCGGGATATGCCTCTTCTCTGTATGCTGGCAAGTTGGTGATTCTGGCTGTTCAAAACCGTCAGGGCCCTCAATGGTTCTCATCTTGTCATGGAGCTGCTGGAAGAGTCGTTTCTCCATCTCCTTCTGCCTCTCTTCCATCTCCTTTTTCAGGTCATCAGAGGTCGGCCCCTGGTTGACCTTTGGCTCATATTCAAAGGCCGGGTTAAGGTGGGAATTGATCTCTTCATATTCCGGAGGCTGTCCCTCTACTGCTTTCCCCTTTCTGGCCCCTGAATACTCTTCCTGGGTTGGCTGAGTGTTGCGCAGGAGGTCGATGCTTTCAGTTAAGAGGTGAACCTGGGCAGCCAGTTGTTGGACTGTTTGTTCTAGGGATATGATCCTAGAGTCCGAGGCAGCTTCAGCATTGGTGTTGTTGCGGTTGTCACTGCTGTTGGCCATTTTTGTTCTTGAGCGCGTGAGAACTGGGCTTTGAAGAGGGTTCGATTGTCTGGAAGCTATTTTGATACCTAGATTCGCATTTTGCTTTTTAGTGTAATGAATGCAAGAATGATATGCATGTGTCACGCGGATGCTAAAAGTAAAAGGGTTGACAACTGATTGACAATGTGATATTGAAAATTTACTTTTATTAATATTGAGAATTCTGGAGTTCAAAATGAAATATTACAAATAAAGATCTACTTCCTAGTTCTTTTAGTCTTCTGTTGTGGAGGCTCAGATTTCCCACTGATGACGGCTTCCAATTCCTTGACTTTGGCTTGGCATTTCTCCAATTGTGCTTCTAAGGCCTTGTTCCTTTGATCGGATTCTTTGAAATGTCCCTTCCAGATGTCTTTCTTATGATCCGCAGCTTCAAAGTATACCTCCATTCGGGCCTTGACCTGCTCCAGCTATACTTCTGTCTCTGGATTGATCTTGTCTGGTCTTGGTTGGGTGATGTCTGGAACCCGATACGCTCTTTCCCCTGTCTGGTATAGCTGGTGGATTACAAATTCTCTGGTGGCTCGGTACTTTCCCACTTCGCCATCTAATTCCCCGAGGTCCACATTCGGGCTTTCAATTCTGGCTTCCCAAAGTGCTTTGACCTCTGCCAGCTTCATAAACTTCTCAGCTACTAACAGGTTCGGATCTTGATAATCAAAGGTAACTGCTTGTACCGAGGGCCGATAAACGATATCTTGGATAGTGCCGAACTGGCGGACCACTGAGTTTGGGTGATATCCGATACATCCGCTGATTCCGATTAAAGGCACTGCTTGGAAGTTTCTACAGGTCAAGATGATTTTGTTATAGCAACTCCACCTGGCTGTCCATAAAATATCTTCGGCACTGAAGCTCTTAAGCAGCTCTACCTAACTGTGGCTGGTAAGGTCGTCGGGTAGCTTTACCTTTTCTACACATGAATCCACCAGATCCACCTATTGGGCTAGGGTTTTCCTGACCATGTTCAACCCGAAACACTTGAGGTGGCTTACAAACCATATTAGCAGAAGGTTGAGGCTGGAGCGAAGGATCCCATGGCCTTTCTTCTTGAGGAAGTTTAAATTCTGGATCTGTTCAGCCAGTAGAGCCGGGATGTAGGATCTTCCCTCCAGGAATTGGGTCACCAGCTCTGCAACCCTATAGTGAATATAGAAGGTCCCGGTGGGAACAGTATGGTGGCGAAGGCTGTCAAGATGAAAGCGTTCACCCTTCTCTGTCTATAAGTCTTGGGGTCCCCACTCGGACGTCCTTTCTATCCCCATTGTCCTCTCGGGCGATGAACCATGCTTCTAAATCATCCATCCGTATGCAATATCCATTACAGTCTGCCAGGGCTTTGTTGACTGCTGTCTTACGGATGCCTAATAATCTGCTGAAGGTACCGGCTGGCCCGACCTCTAGGTCTGGAATGTAGATTTGATCGGTTAGTGCTGGAGCCTGTAGCAACTGGGTGTGCTTCTCCAAGGTAGGGGTGATCTCATGCGGTCCGATAAAGAAAGTAGCGGGCTCGATTTCCCATAATTGGAGCATGGCCCGGACTAAAGGCAAATTCACCTCTATCTTTGTCAGTGAGAGTATGGGGCCGATCTTTTGCTGGATGAAGGCCTACTCCTCCGGGTTGTACAAAGTAAACCAATGGCCCAATACCAACTTTGGGTCCAAAGGTTTGTACACCCGTATTTCTTTGCGGAGGAGACGGTTGACTGCACTGCTAGCCATCTATTACAATAAGAAATAGCCTAGTTACAAACAAACTATAAAAACATTACAGGGAAATGGTCCTGAACTCCAAGGACAAAATAACAAACCATTATATTGTCATTCAATTGTCAACCCCTTATGATGTTATGTATGCAAGTAGGTTGGTTCTAATTGGTTCCGAGCTCTATGGCCTCCCGCATTCTCGAAGAAATGGATCTCAAGCCATATCGAAGCATAGGGTGGGGTAGCCTAATCGGTCCCGAACGGTGAATCAACTCACTTCGCCCGAAACCTACACAATGGCTCCCCGTCTTAGGTTTCTAGGGCGGTTCGGGTTCGACCGCGTCTACTCACACACACATATGCATGCAAACCCCCACAGTAAAGAAAATTCAAAATCTAACTAATCCCTGAAAAGTTAGTAACAGAGTAATAATTGAAACACATTTCTTAAAGAGAATAATTCGAAGAGATTCAGGTGGCTAGCCTACTGGCATGGGTTCCCAGCGGAGTCGCCATCCTGTCGAGTCTAATTTTTGAATTCCCATTCCTAATCCGATCTAGACTAGACCCTATGCTCATCTAATGTAGATCCTCGACTTGAGTTAGGAATTTCGTTTGATTTTGGAGTCGCCACTCAACTATTGTTGGGAAAAATTGAATTAAGACTAAAGGAGCGGATTAGTCTTAATTTGGACCACTAGTCGTCGTGATTTCCTCTTCTCGTTTTTGTGAAAAGAGGAAAAGGAAAACCAGAGTTTCTAAGTCCGGAGGCTAACCTATTAAAACCTTTACGGTTACCACATAATCTCCTAGAATTGTTCCTATTTAGAAATGTGTTTTTATTGTGTTTCTGTTACTTTTTATTATGTTTTTGAATTATTTTAAGAAAAGGATTTTTCATTAATTTTATGGGTTGACTCGAATGGGTGCCTACGTACCTGCTACTCAAGATCAAACAAGCCGTAGTTCGCTTTTCTAAAAACTTTAAGTTTGTTTGTGAATTTTAATTTTGAAATCTCTTTTGCTTTATGTTCTTACCATTTTTGAGATTTTAAAAAAATTCCAAGCCTAAGCTTTAATCTGATTTTGAAAATGATTTTTAGGGAAAAACATCAATTTTGGATTTATTTGAAGAAAAGGATTTTTCTAAGTGCTAAAACTCATTTTTTATGATTCTTTTATAATTTTTGAATTTTTTTTATGATTTTTTTGTTATTTTTGAGAATTTTGGGGATTTTTGTGATTTTTTGGGAATTTTTGTTGATTTTCGTGATTTTTGGTAATTTTTGTGATTTTTGGGAATTTTTGGTTTATTATCTATCCTATTTTAACATCTAAAATTTTATTATTATTTTCCTAATGTTTTTATTATTTTTCTATATTTTATTATTATTTTTTATTTTTTATTTATCTATTTATTATTTTTTTATTATTTTTCTACATTATTAAATTCTAGAAAAATCTAATTTCTATATTTTCCTATTTATTAAAAATAAAACATAAACAAATAAATAAATAAATAAATAAATAACTACATAACAAATAATTAATTAATTAATTAATTCAGAATAAATAAATAAATATAAAATTAATTAAATAAAAAAAAATCCGGAAAATCCGACTTACCTGGATCCGGGTCGGTGCGCGGGTCGGGTCGAATCGGGTCGGGTCGGATCGATCGGATATGGCGGCGGGGAAGGCTCGTTCACGGCGTTCCTGTGGCCTTTTGCAGTGGGTAAGGTGTCGAATCCTAGCTTCTCGAGGTTGCTGAATCCAATGGTGGCGGTGGTTTGCTCCCAGATCGCCTCCTGGTGGTGGTTCAACTCCGGCCGGTGCTTCGCGGTTTTGGGTCTCCTCTGATGCTCTCCAATTTGCACTCTTTCCTCACTTTCTCTCAATTCTGATTCGTGCTTTGGCTTCCTCACCTCCTCCTCTATTTATAGGCGTCCAGAAACCCTCTTGGATAAGCTTGAATCGGCCGATTTGGATAAACCCATATTTTTCCGTTTTTTAGATTTGATTCTATCCAACCTATTTGATGCCGATTTGTTGTAATCTTGTGATTTATCTGGATAATTCGGTTTTAGATTTATTGAAATCCAAAAAGATTCGAAGAAATCCAGCAATTTCAACCTTATCGGACTTCTGCCGGATTTTTTCTCCGGCTGGGCTCGAGGAAGAAGACGACCACGTGCGAGGCACGTGTTTCCTCTCGGCCAATCACATGCTGCCACGTGGCAGCTCCAGGGAAAAGAAGGAAAAATTTTTGCCGAGCGCACGCGGGGGGATTTGAACTCGCGACCTTTAGCCTTCACACGGTCCCAACATGCACGCACGAGCCAGTTGAGCTGGCCCATTTTCCCGATTTTCTTTGTATCGCAAATTGCATATATGCAATGCGGTGTTTCCATTTTTTGTATTTTTTTGAAAATTCTAAAATTTGTAAAAATTATTTATCCCTTATTATTACTATTTCTGAAATCATTTTTCAAAATTGATGTGTTTTCCTATTTATTTTTATTTTTTTGAATATTTTTACTATTTATGCTAAATTAGAGGAAAATTGGGAAAAATTAAAAATTGATTATTTTTGAGAATTATCGATTCCTAGGGCAAAAATGGGGTGTTTACAAGAGGCATGACTTGAAAGTTACTGCAGGTTAAAATAATCTTGTCGCAGCAACTCCATCTGGCTGTCCATAGAATGTCATCGACGCTGAAACTTTTAAGCACTTCTACCCAACTGTAGCCGGTAAGTTCATCGGGTAGCTTTATCTTCTCTATGCATGAGTCTACGAGGTCCACTTGTTGAGCCAAGGTTTTTCGGACCATGTTCAGCCCGAAACACTTGAGGTGGCTCACAAACCATTTAAGTATAAGGTTGATATTTGAGCGGAGGATCCTCTGGCCTTTTTTCTTGACAAAGTTTAAATTCCGAATCTGCTTAGCCAATAGAGCTGGGATGTAAGATTTTCCTTCCAGGAATTGGGCCACCAATTCTACAACTCGGTAGTGGACATAGAAAGTTCCGATGGGGAAAAGTATGGTGGCGAAAGCTGTCAGGATGAAAGCATTCACCCTTCTTTGTCTATAGGTCTTGGGGTCCCCATACAATATGTCTTTCTTGTCCCCATTATCTTCTCGGGCAATGAACCAAGCTTCTAACTCATCCATCCATATACAGTATCCGTTACAGTCTGCTAAGGCCTTGTTGATTGCTGTTTTGTGAATACCCAAGAGTCTGCTGAAAATATCGATTGGCCCGACCTCAAGATCTGGTACATAGACTTAGTTGGTTAATGCTGGAGCTTGTAGCAGCTGGGTGTACTCTTCCAGAGTAGGAGTAATCTCATGTGGCCTGATGAAGAAAGCCGCGGGCTCTATTTCCCATAGGTGGAGCATGGCCCCTACCAAAGGCAAGTTCATCTCCATTTTCATCAGTGAGAGGATGGGCCTTATTTTCTGCTGGATGAAGGCCTGCTCGTCTGGGTTGTATAGGGTGAACCAGTGGTCCAATACCAATTTCGGATCCAAAGGTTTGCACACTTGGATTTCTTTGCGGAGGAGGCGGTCAACTACGCTACTAGCCATCTATTATAACAGAAATTTCCTAATTACAACCAAAACTATGATAACATTACAGGGAAATAGATCTGACAGCCCATGACGTTATGTATGCAAATAGGTAGGTTCTAACTGGTCCCCAAGCTCTATGGCTTCCCGCATTCTCAGAGAAATGGATCTCAGGCCATATCGAAGCATTGGGTGGGATAGCCTAATCGATCCCGAACGGTGATCATATCACTTCGCCCGAAACCTACACAATGGCCCCCCCGTCTTAGGGTCCTAAGACGGCTCGGTTTGACCGTATCTATTCACACAATTGTATGCATGCAGACCCAACAACAAAAGTAAAATAACTGAATCATAAACTTAGCTAAATCCTTGAAAGGTTAGCAACAAAACAATAATCAAAAGACATTTCTTAAACAGGAGCAATTTGAGGAGATTCAAGTGGCTACCCTAATGGAATATAATCCCCAGTGAAGTCGCCATCCTGTTGAGTCTAATTTTTTTGATTTTCCATTCCTAATCCGATCTATACTAGACCCTATGCTCATTGATGTAGATCCTCGACTTGAGTTAGGAATTTCGTTTTGTTTGGAGTCGCCACCCAACTGTTGTTGGGAAAGATTGAATTAAGACTAATTGAGCAGATTAGTCCTAATTTGGACTACTAGTCGTCGTGATTTCCTCTTCTCATTTTTTTTGAGAAAAGAGGAAAGGGGAAAACCAGAGTTTTTAAGTTCGGAGGCTAATATATTAAAACCAAAAGGTTACCACCCTATTCTCCTAAAATCTACTCCATCTAGAAATGTCTTTTATTTTATTTTTTTTGTTGTCTTTTATTGTGTTTTTGAGTGAATTATTCTAAGAAAATGATTTTTTTTAAGGGTTGCCCCAAATGGGTGCCTATGTACCTGCTATTCAGGATCAAACAAGCCGTAGTTCACTTTTCTTGAAAAAATTTAATGTGTTTGTGAATTTTAATTGTGAAATTTCTTTTGATTTATGTTTTTATCATTTTAGGATTTTTTTAAAAAATCTAAGCCTAAGCTTGATAATTTGATTTTTGAAAATGGTATTTTAAGGAAAAACCAATTTTAGATTTATTTAAGAAAATGATTTTTCTAAATGATAAAAAAAATTCCATTTTTCTATTTTTCCACTCATTTCTATTATTATAAACTTAATTGATTTTTATTAATTTTTATGATTTTTTATAATTTTTATAATTTTTTTTATAATTTTTATTAAATTTTCATTGAAAATTTTCTCCTAAATCTTTCACTTATCCTATTCTAAAATCTAAATTTTTATTATTATTCTTTTCTAATATTTTTATTATTTTCTTTATAAATTTTCACATTTTTATTATTTATTATTATTATTATTTTTATTATTCATACTAAATCAAATCCTAAAAAATAATCTAATTTCTAACATTTTTCTATTTTTTTGAATTATATAATAAATAAACAACTAAAGAAAATTCAAATAAAAAATAAAATAAAATAAATAACTAAATACATAAAATAAAATAAATAAAAAATTGAAAAATCCGACTTACCTGGATCCGGGTCTGTGTGAGGGTCGGGTTGGGTCGATCGGACACGGCGGCTGGGGATGCTCGTTGACGGCGTTTCAGTGGCATTTCGAAGCGATTGAGGTGTCGATTCCTAGGTTTTCGGGGGTGATGAACTCAACTGTGGCGGTGGTTTGCTCCAAAAATGCCTCATGGTGGCTGCTCAACACTTAATCGGTGGTCGTGGTTTTGAAGAACTTCGGCGAAGCTTCGATTCTCTCCCTTTTCTCTCTTTTTCTCACTTTTGATCCGTGATCCTGCCTCTCCACTTCATCCTCTATTTATAGGCATAAGAAATCGAGCTGGATAAGCTCAGATTTCCACCGATTGAAGCAAATCGGATTTGCAGTTAAAAACCCATCTCCGATTTGTACAAATCCATTGATTTGTTGCGATTTGATTCCAATTGGATGATGTTTATCTTATTTCTATTGAAGATCTGTTGGATTTGTGCAAAAAATCGAATCAAAACGGCCGAAATTCGGATTTTTCTCCTCGCCGGCGATCTCGGACAGAGGTTAAAGATGATCACGCGCCTGGCACGTGCATTCGCCCCGGCCAATCGGATGCTGACACATGTCCCAAGCAGAGAAAAATTTCTCAAAATGCGGATTCTGCTTCCCCCACGTTTCGAACCCCTGACCGAGCCCACTCCCGCGCGCACCTGACCCTGGTCCGGAGCAGCTGAGCTAGCCCACTTTTGCGGCAATTTACATATAGGCAATGCGATTTTTTTATTTTTTTGTATTTTTTGAAATTTCAAAAATTTGTAAAAATTATTTAATCCTTTTTATTGCCATTTCTGCAATTATTTTCCAAAATTGATGTATTTTTCTTATTTATTTTATTTTTTGAATATTTTTCCTATTTCTGCTAAATTAGAGAAAAAATGGAAAAAATAAGAAAAAAATTGGAAATTAATTATTATTGATCATTAGGGAAAAAATGGAGTATTTACAAGGATCAACTAGCATGAAAAAGGAAGGAGCCAAAATTCCATGATCCATTACATGGCATTAGAGGCTCGATGACCCGAGCTAGAGCTAAAAGAATGAATGAAGCTCTATAGAGACTAGTCATGGACTTGCAAGCTAGGGAATCAAGCTATACTAAAGGAGCACATACATATAGAGTCGGTAATTGCGGGGTAGGTTCACGAGCTGACCCGCCTCGCCCGCAAAAAAATGCGGGGCGGGCAAAAAATTTTGGCCCGTAGAAGCTACGGGCCATTTTGACCCTCGCCCGCGTGACCCGTGGGGCAGGGTGAGCAAGTTCTCGCGGGCACGGGTTGGCCCGCGGACCAGAAAAAAAAAAATTGCTCCCTCGGCAAGACTTGCACTGAGGACCCATAACTGAGGGAAGTCATGCCGCACATACATCGGCACCACTGCTCCTTTCTCTCCTTCCCCTTCCACTGATGCTCCCCCGAGGGTGCTGTCCCTCGCAGAACTGCCCCCACTCGCACCCTTTGCCTCAATAGATTTCCCCTTCTAAGCTGCCAATGGGTGAGGGTTGCTAACTGGTGCAACAGCTCCTCCACCTGGGCCTAATTTTCCTTGTATAGACTTAGGAAGTTATCGAACTGCTACAGCAACTGTTTGACATCATCGAATAAACCTGGCTCAGAAAAATAGCCTTCCGTCGGGGAACCCGCTTCATCCCTCCTTTCTTGGTGAAGATTGAAGAAGAAAGAGGGTCAGCCAAATAGTGGTCCACTTTATACACTGGCTACCACCCCCTTATGCGTATTGTTTGAATGATTGAAACTGGAATCCGATAGCGATTGACCTATCGGAGTGCTAGTCAATCGGGAAGCGCGACACTCGCGTGCGTTTTTGACTTCGAGCGGCCCTTTTCCTCTGCACCCGTGTGACCCTCCTAGCAGCTCTGGCAATTGGAATGACTGTGTAGGGAAGCTTAGTACACTCTCGACGTGGGATGTTTACCCTGACGCCGTAGTCTTGCCTAACCATTCGGCCGGATAAGAGTCCTCCCTAAGGAGCTTAGGAGCATGAGTTGCAGTTGACCGAGGCATTCAGACCGGAGTCTGCGGTAAGACCAGGGGGGTGGGGGTAAGTGTTCTTTGGAATGACTGGGTGTAAAGGGTACGTAGGTAGTGAATTGGGTTGAAAGTGAAATTCGCCATTAGATCCGGTCATATCACCACCACCAACGGCCTTGTTCGATCGTGTGTCACTTCCACAGGCCACTGCGGGCCAACCCGCATTGGCCTGCGGGGTGGGTGGGCTTTCCTGACTCGCCAGACTTGCGGGCTAGCTCGTGACGACTCGCGGGCCGGTGCGGGTCGGGGCGGGCCGACCCATTTAGCCCACATTACCGGCCCTACATACATATGTCAACTTGATTCATGTGACCATGGAAGGATGAAATAATTTAGGGACATTAAATATTTGTGTGGACCGCTACACTAGAGGATACATTTGGTTTTGTTAATGTTTATTTTTATTTGTTAGTTTGTTATTTATGTTATTTAGTTGACTACTTGGTGACACAAGGATAGAATAGGCAACTTAGGATTTTTAGTATTTGTTTTGGTTTGTAATTTATATTATTTAGTTGCTTACTCGGTTACATGAGGATAAGGTAACAAATAAATTAGGTAACTTAGGATTTCCATATTGTGTTAGGGTTTTCCATATTGTATTCGTGTGCTATATATGCCGTGCAAGGGGGCCGGCCAAAGACAACTTTGATATATGAAAACACATCTTTTTTCGTGAGATACAAACTACCTTTTTTGTTCTTTTGCAAAAGAACTTTTCCATATGATTCTTAACCGAATTACTAAGAATAACTTTTGATAACTTAGGTTACAATCAACGGGGTTTGATTGGGGTTTAGTTACGCATCGCTTATTCAAGACGATCCTCGGGATAATTGAAACCAACTAGCATCGTTAGGGTTTTAGGTTTAACATACCTAGGGTTACACGCATCACTTACTTTTAGTACATCATAATATGTAAACTTTTACCCCGAATGCATAACTAAGATGCATGCATTTTTGTTCCCTTCACTTAAGTTTGCCATCATCTATATGAGCATATGTAGGACACCAAAAAATTCTTAAATCGGATTAATTAGCTAGTGTACTAGACCATACCTCAATAGGAGTTTTAACTTAATTGTAGTCTATGTAGACCTATTTACCAAATAACAAGCCATATTAATAGCTTCACCCAAAAATTCCTTTGATAGCTTGGCATTAGAGAGCATGCAACGAGCTCTCTCTAAAAGAGTTTTCTTCATATGTTTGTTGCTCCATTTTGTTGAGGTGTTTTTTCACACAATTTGGTGCCTCACTATGCCTTCATTTTCATGCAATTTGTTGAATTGTCTCTCATAGAACTCTAAACCATTGTTTGTGCGAAGATGCTTGATTTTCTTGCCAGTTTGATTTTTAATAAGTGCTTCCCATTTCTTAAAAGTGGGAAAGACATCATTTTTATGCTTTAAAAAATATACCTAAACTTTCCTTGAAAAATCATCAATGGAAGTTAACAAGTATGAAGCACCACCTTTCAATGAAATAGGCGCATGAGCCCATAAATCAGAGTGAATATAATCAATTGTGCCCTTGGTTTTGTGAATAGCAATGCTAAACTTAACTCTGGTTTGCTTCCCATAGACACAATGTTCACAAAAGTCAAGTTTCCCAATTTTACTATTGCTTAGCTAGTGCCGCTTGCTCAAAATAAACATTCGTACTTCACTCATATGCCCTAAACGCATATGCCACAAAGTATCCAAAATAGAATAAGGAGAAGATGATATTGCCATAGATCTAACAATTGTGGTGCCTTGGAGTAGATTAAAACCATTGACCAAATTTCCTTTGATTACAATAAGAGCACTTTTTGAGACCTTAAGAACTCCACCTTTAGCAAAATACTTACACCTTTGAGAATCAAGGATTCTTAAAGAAATAAGATTTTTTTTTTCAAGTCTAGTACATACCAAACATTAGCCAAAGTTCTCACTATTCTATCATGTATCTTGATTCAAATTGTTCTAATGCCAATGACCTTACAAGACATACTATTTTCCATAAGGATAACACCACCATCAATTGATTGATAGGTTGTAAACCATTCTCGGTTTGGACACATGTGGCAGGAGCAATCAAAATAAAAAATCCATGCATCACCAACCAAACTAGTTGATACAGAGAACATATTCAGCACTTTCAGCAACAATTGCTGCATTTCTTGAACTTGCTTCATTCTTTTCTTTGAGCTTGGGTTCCTTTATGATATCTAGACTTGCCTTTTCTAAAACTACTCAAGCCAACCTCCTCCAATTTCTCTTTAACAAACAGCTAGCTGTAGAATCATCACATCCACCACTATCATTCACACTTGCCTCAAATCTAAATCCCAAATACCACCATAATACATCACAGTATATCTTCACCAGTGTATAAAACTTTCATGAATAAACAAAGAAAAGATAATAGAATACAACACCTCTATAAGAGATGCTACTTGTGTTTGAGACGATACAAATTTTGTTATATTTTGTAAATTGATAAACTCCCAAATTTATAGGCTAGAGTTTTGTTTGTTGACCGTTTATTAAATAGTGAGAGCGAATAACTTTCATTTCACCTCCCAAATGAGAGGCAGCAAAAAATGGAAAGAGAAATTTCCTTTATGTCAAAAGCTATATATGGCTTTACATTTCAACCCAACAATTAACATGTGCATGAGCCTTATTGTAATTATTCCCTCAAAAATCTACAGCAATGCCTCAATAAGAAATGGCAATGACCCATGAACTGGTTCTTGCAGGAATGGTCATTGTCAAAAAGTTATCTTCCTCCTTAAAGTCAAAGTTCTTCTCTTCTGAATTTATGGTGAATGACTGAGGTCTTAAACTTGAATATGCTCCAAAAATACCTTCCCCTCTTCCCTTAATGCGTATTGTATTACTTGATGATTCACTGTTAAAGTCTACTGCATCAACAGCACCACCCGAATTGTACATGTTGATCAATCCAATAGGAGCAAACTGTACCGTCTTATTGAAATCCTGGTAGATCATAGGCAAACCTTTAGAATGAAAATCCTATTTGAAGCTGTATGAAAAGCAATAAAACCTTTGTTTTCTGACCTTAATAGGTGAAAAGGTGAAGACATCACACTGCAGAACCTTCAAGGTGACCTCTAATGTTTTTCCCTTTGACAATTGACTTAGAGAACCTGAAACTTTTAGCTATATCTGTTAACCATCAAAAACTTAACTGCACAGGGTTTAACAAGTTTAAACTTTTAGATCAGTTGGTTATGGGACTAAATCCTTACAATACTAGAGCAGGAATGCATTTAACCGATTCTTCTTGGGTGATCAGCACATTTGTGCACTAGTAATTTTCCTGTGCCATCTGTACCAATTATGTTATAATTAATGTTGCAAAATTACCTTTCTTGAAGAAAAATACAGCACAATCTCCTGTCCAGGATTCTCCAGTGACCTCTTCAAAATACTCTATGTCAGATAGAGATAATTGTGTAGAAAGCTCAGAGCTAGTATCTTGTTCAATTATCTTATCCATGCAAGGCCAGGTCCCTGCTCCCTGGCAATTGAAGACACCGACAACTCCAGTATATTTGTTCAGATTCCAGATCTTCAGAAGACTAACGATGCCAAAGTTAAGAAATCCGTAAAAACATGTTCTTTCAAGGTGGTCAAGAGCAAATTAAAATTCAAATATATCATCAATGATATTGGTATATACCTTTTACCATCTGTAACCGGGTCAATGAAAAGGCTATCTCGTGATGGCCTTCCAGGGTATTTAGCTCTTAATATTGAACCATCAGGAAGAACTAATCTTTTAAGTATCTCAAAATCATGGTGTCCTGGTTTGTCACTGCGATCGGTTTAAAAGGGAAATGTTATTTGACAAACATAAGTTGCTAAGACAAGAGAAATCATTAATATGGAAGAAATTTCACATATTAGAATAGTTGAACAAATGAATAAACCTTGATGCATTCTTGATGAAAGAAACAAGGCCATGGACATAATCGGAACATAGATTTAGAATCGGTAGAATATAATAAACTTTCCAATATTGAAGTAAGACAATTAAACTGTAAATTTTTTTGTAGTGTATTTTTACAGTTATAAAGTAGCAGACTGGCTAACAAACCCACTCGAATGGAAGGAAGGTGTTTGTGTTTGATGGTCAAAACTATCCCAATGCATTCTTAACTTGTGCAAGAAACAACCTGTGCACCAATATTTGATCTTAATATTCCTTATTTTTCTCCCTATTTATTCCTTGCACATTAATATGAAGTTTGGTACTAAACCCCTAGTTGTATTTGACCTCTTTCGATTAATAAAATTTCACACTGGCATCGCCATTTATAGGATTTGAAATAGAGTGGTGGCAAGAATTCATTCAAGTTAACGTGCCGCAGAAAAATAAAGCATTTGTCAAAGGTGTGGTTCAAATATACCTTACATATACTCCACAACCTCCAACTGCTCTGGCAACAGCATGGAACTCAGCTGCATCATGGAAGCTCTGAAAATGTTTTGCACTTAGCAAACTTGTGATGATTTAACAAAAAAAAGTAATATCACCAAAGAGGGAGAATAGGCCATACATAAAACATATCCCAATCTGGAACAACAACTTCTCCGATTAATATGCTATTATAGGCCACTGCAGCTATGTGAAGAGTCTGTGTTGTTGGATTCTTTGGATAGTAATCATCAGAAGCTCTAGTAATTGCACTTTGCTTGCAGCTGCAATACATCATGGAGCAAATTCAGAAGCAAAAATTATTTTCAAGGACAAAAATTCCTATCAAAGTCCAAATCCTCATTCAACAAAGTTGATGCATAACTCTTTTTTGATAAAAGATGGATGTGATACAAATAAATGAAAAGACCAAATCAACAGTTCTCCTCATATCCATATAGATTATCAAGGCGATGCTGCATGTCTCAAGCTAAGCTTTCAAAAAAAAAGAAAAAAAAAAAGAAAAATTTAACAAGAGATGTCAGTGAAATAATTATATACTGGTAAAGGGAATCTGTGCTCATGCCCATACAGCATATTATGCTGTTGTCATGGAAGTTGGCAGCTATTGACTCCTCAAGAGCTTGCTGGAATTTTCTAGTTAGGGAGACTCGACCACCTAGATCGGTTGCTATGGTTTCCAATATGTTCTGCACATCAACCTTCACCCCATCCACACCCTGTGAAACCAAATAGCTATGTAGATCATCATAGAACTGAGATACTGTAGCAGGATCAATTGTGCCTACTCCATATTGCTCCATGGCATCCATTGAAAGATCTCTCATATTCGCCAAATTTCCTGGGGATTGGTCTGGAAATCTCATTACTGGATTGTATTTTTTCGTGCCCTCAGCACCAGGAACAAGGCCTCCCCAGTATCCTAACAATGCATGCCAAACATAGACATATCTGGAAATCATTTTAAGAGAGGAAGTGACATCATTAAAAGCAATTACTAAGGCGAGAAACCAAATATAGCAAGAGGCAATGTAATTTATACTTCAGTCCAAAAGATTGCTTAATTTCTGAAATGAACTCCTTCAGATCCCTAGGGCCATCACTTGACTCTTCATTGTCTATATTCCTAAATTTCTGGTTTTCTATGAGGCTGTTCAATCTGCCACCGAACCTGCAATTTAGAGGTAAATTGAAAGATCGACTGGATCACTTTATTAAACAAAAATTGAAATAAGTGAGTAGGGGTTTGAACGCAAAGCCTTCTACTCTAATACCATAAAAAATTTTAGATCCACAACTAGCTGATCTTAAAGCTCAAGCATATAAATATTGTGTAGTTTCATATTTATTACTTAAATCCCTAATCATACTGAGTAAATCAAATCACTTACTGTGTTCCCTCAATGTAAGGCTCTCCCGGTTTTTGGAATTCGTTGCTTGTATCTTGCCAGCCATCATCAATGAGCAGAAACCTCGCAGGAGTGCCTCCCTTGGATAATCTGCAAGTACATAGCTTCTCTTGGGAAAACTCATCTTAAAACTACTACTTTTAGTTGAGTAACTAGCTTTATATTATAAAGACAGGAAGAGTAAATATGGAGACAGCGGGATTCAAGAAGAAACCTCTTGAGCCCATCTATAATCCCCTTGGGGTTAACCTCCTGGTAAAAAGCATCCCAAGTGCACCAACCAAAACAATCTAAAATTCCAGGTATCTGCATCCGAGAACCATGCATCAAGCATAATCTTAAATTCCCAAGATACAGTTATTAGATCTCTTTGATATATATTTTTGTTGACTACATTCAACTACTGCATGTTATAGGAAATAGCACTAAAAAGATAGTGTCTTTCATTTTGATGTTTTGAGAAAGTTTGTGTATTGACTAACTTGTTTGGTTTCTCGGAGCGCAAAAGTTCCCAGCTCCCTTTGCACAATCCTGTAGCAGAATTGAAATTAGCAATTAAGTACCTAATAGTCGATGCCAAAAGCACAGATGCAGCCCTAAACTATTGTTTTGCAATTCATGAAGGTTTCATTCAACTGCCATAAAGCATACATGTTCACCATAAACATTGTGTCACTTACAGAAGGCACTGATATCTGTGTGCTATGTAATCTAAAAAATTTCAATGAAACTAAAAAGTTTTTCTCAGAGAGCTGACCTACTTCATAGAATCCTTCACCAGATCGAATGGATTGTTTCCATAATTGACAAAAATAGCTTTTTGAGACTCTTTAGTAACTATAGCAGGGTCACCTAAAAATCATAAGAGTCCATATTATTAGAGTAGGATACTATAGAGATCACAACAGAATGTGATTTACATTTGACAAGGAATCATCCTCTTCTAATAATCTTATGAAAGCTACAGCAGGGACAAAACTGAATGAGCCTTAAAGTTTGTTTCTCCAAGCTAAAGAAGATTTCATCAAAGCAAGTTCAGTTAGACTCCTATAAACTCTGTTATGTTTAGTATCCAAAGTCTAAAATATCAGCTATATGTTTGTATCTACCCCATGATTTTCTTCTTTTGACGCGTGTCAGCAATATCAAGGGGATTATGCTGCGCATAATCCACTAAAGCTTTCCTTGTATGTAGACTAGTTTTACCAAAGGATCAAATTTATTTTCCTTGATTATTGTCTCCTATAAATAGGAGTTATAATGTGGTACAAGGAATTCAATATACAGGTTCTCCTTGTCTCTCTGTATTGGTCTTACTCTTTCAAAGTGATTGAGATTTTTATATATTTCCAGCCTCTTAATGTGTTGAGTACTGCAACCATACTCCCAAACTTAGTCATGATGAAATGCAAGGTAGTAAAATGTAATATAAAGAATATTACCACTTTCGATACAGAGCTCAAGTTCATCAGCTGAGTTTCCCTGTAAGCTGCTCCGGAATTCACCCTCTAACAAAGGTAGGAATAGAATGTAACTAGGTTCCTCGGAAGGATCTGATCCTTCTCTTATCTCCATAAGCAACATCTGTGTTTCCACAGGAACTTCACTTCCTGAAACACCAATGCGTGGAATCATCCACCATATTTTGAACCTAAATAGGCACAATAATCTTACATCCCTGTAAACAAACATCACCGAAAGGAAAATATCCACATTAATATTTAATACAATAAAAAGTTAATGATAGATCAAAAACACAACGCAACAAACCAACAGCAAAATAAAAAGAACAACGAAAAGTGAAACACAACACAGATTGATTTACGTGGAAAGCACAATAAGCAGAACAGCGAAATTTACTATGTTGTAAAAGTGTTTAGTTACTCTGTCTTGTGTCTAAATCCCCACAACAAGGCAATAAATAGGCTTCAATATACCCAATGGCATGTACAACCTGAAATAACATGAGCAGACAGAAAGTCTCGTGAAATAGAAGGTAGATTACATTGGCATTTCATGATAAGTTTTGTGAATATATGATCATCCAACTTCTAGAGCAATATGCACTCATATCAAAATGAGATGGTAGGTTCCACAACTCCTGTGACATAGTACATCTAACAAGTTTCATAGAACTACAATTTTTCTTGTCCATAAATGGTAATTCATCCGTATCCTGCCAATCAAATGGAATGGGAAGACAAGTGGGGCCAAGACCGTAATAGCATGCAATTGGTGAAACTCGTACAGTAACACCATTTTGGGACAGAAATATTTTGTTTGGTAAGACACATGGGAAAGGGGAAATGCATCTGGGGGAATGGAGGAAATATTTCCCCTAATAAAGCCAAAATCTTTCCTCCTGTTGAGGTTAAAAGGAGAGAAGCGGTTAAAAGCGATCTGAATTATTAAATATCTTCAATCTTTGATAAAATACAATAGAACAATTTAAAAGTGAAAGACGATTTCCGAAAAATCAACTCTAAATTTCCCTTCTTCCCTTCTCATATGTATTACTAACAAAACATGGAAAGGAGCCACCCATTTCCTTCCTTCCTTCCTTTTCCTTTTGATTTCCTTTTCTTTGCCTCATTTCCCTTTTCCCCGAAATTTACCAGCATGGGTTAAATATACAATATCTTGGCAGATTTTGTAAATTCAGAAGCAACCTTGATTGAAACTAAATGAGATCACATTGGCAGAACTACTCTGGTCTGGACTTAGTATTATTGTTAATGCAATTTACTCTGAAATCGAAATTCTGAGCCAAACTGCTCCATCATTTCACCACTAACCCAAGTACCATGCAACTGAGACACACAAATGGTAAATGCAAAATTCCTTATATTCACATGAATGAAATAAATATGAACAACACTAGCACAAAAGAAAAAAAAAAGGTTACCTTATGAGTCCTAGCTTAAAAACATGTCTCGAGCTGGCATTTTTAGAAGAAGCACCAACATATGCAGAAGAATTTGTCAGTGGAGTAACAACCACATTGTTAGGGACACCCACAAGCACATCTTTACCATTAACACTCAAGTTCCCATCTTTTAGGACAGGTCTTGCACCAACAAACATGGAGTGTGTCCATTTTTTAGAAGACAGTGACAATGATGATGATGAAAATCTCGAGGATCCAAGTGAGGAAACATTCTTGTTAGGCCATAGGAGCGACGAAAACCCAGAATTTAGGGGATAATACCTTGTACTAAGTGGTGGACACAGCGTTAACATTGGTCGAGTAATACTACCTTGAATCATAAGTGCTTGTTCTGTTTGGTTAATACTAAATAACTTCTTATGCTGAAGACTCTAAGGTATGACAGTCAAAAAACGTTGGAAAGTGGAGAATGAGATATTTGATGTGTGGAGAGAGAGGGAATGAGAGGTGATGATGGGGTTTTGGAATTGGTTACAGACAGACCACATTTGCAGTTTGCAAATGAATGATCCAATGAAAATGTTGCCTGTTTGATTGGTTGAGGTGAGAGTGAGATCTTGTAGGGTCATTTTTCAGTAATTCAGTCCTTTTCTTCTGCTAGATTTTCTTCAAGTTTCCACATTCATTCTTGAAGTGGCTTTAGAGATGGCAGTTCACGTTAATCGGTTATGATTAAACAGGTGTTTAAGAACCAACTTCATAATCCGATCCTTATATAAGTAAATTAAAAGTTTTAAAAGAATTATATCACAACTATTAAGTTTTATCTGAAAAATATTATATATGTCAATTTACTAAATATTTGGAGCAAAAATTATATTAAAAAATGTAAAAATATTTACAATGATAGTTTTTTTTTTTGTCTCCACTCTAAATGTGTGAACAAGTCTAATGAAAAAACAAATAGCTGCATCATTTGATGATTGATTTAGGTTATGTGACTAACTTAAATAAAAATTAATAGCATGGGTGTTTGTTGGGTTAATGCATAAAATCTCGTCACTAATTCAAACAAAAACCGGTTTACACATCCAAATGGAGTTTTATTAATAGTAATAATATCACGTTTCATGCATAAGAATTTTTAGAATGAAATAAAATATAATGGAATCAATAATAGAATGTCAAGTCCATTCTATATTTAGAAATGTCAACGGAATTGTTGATTCCATTTTTATATTATATTTGATGGTAACATATTCGAAATGAATGAAATGTGTATATAATGGTATTTTGTCGAATATGCCCGTAATTTATGAGTGTAATAAAAATATATTAATGAGATAAAAAAGGTAATTTGAGTAAATATTATCAATGAGGGTAGAATAGAATCAAACTCCCCTTTAAATTCATATTCTGACTTTTAAAAATACTTATAAACAAAAGAAAGGGTATGGAACTTGGAATCGTCATTTAAATCTTGATCCATTTTAGTATACTAAATGTGGCATAAGTGGTTTTACAAATGAGGTTGAAGTTTAAATAAGTTATACCTTGTAAACGGATATATACATAAAAATGAAGCTTGAAATTGCTTGTACATGTGCATGTGTGTATCATACTTTTGCTTTATAGGGTAAGGATGAGAGGGTAACCCTATTGTATAGGGTATCCATTCGTACTCTATTTAACTAGGTAGGTTTCGAATGGATATTAAGAATTATATGATGGATTATGAGTATAAATTTTTCATAATCTACTCCCACAAGGTAGGATTTGGGGTCTTTTTACCTTATATATGACCTTGTATCCACTATGAAACTCATACTTTAAAGTATACAAAATATAAGTTTTAGGATATTTTATATTTATTCTAGAAAATGTTATTAAATAATATTTTTAAATAAATAGTAAATGACAATATTATATTTTTTTTATAATAAATACTTTAGTAAAAAAGAAAAAAACAAAATTTAAGTCCATAAGTTAATAATTCTAAATGGTTAAATCTAATGCCATCTTTCTTTTTCTTTCTTATTCTTTCCCATTTTCCTTTCTAACTTTATATTTTCTATTTTTTTTTATCTTATTCTTTTACATTTACTAAGTAGAAAAATTATATAACCTAAAATAATTAATGTTGAAAAATTAATTTTTTTAATTCCACATATTTTCTTACAAGTTGTATAAATTTTGCAAGGTAAGAATTTATAATTTATATATAAATTACTTTTTTTAATATTATATAAATTTAAAATTTACAGGAGAAAAAAATAAAATTTACGGTTTTATAGAATATAGAATACGGGATAATTGCAAAGTATTACATGGTAGGTTTTGATTTAAAAAATTAGAAACCTATACTTTAGAGGGTAGAGTACGGATAGAGTTTCATACCCTACCCATTTTGTACTTACTCATCCCTATTATGAGGTGAAAAATTAGAATATAGAAGGAAAATAAAATTAAAAGCATTACTCTTATAAGAACTAAGAGTAAAAGTGGATGAGAATTATAATTATGGAGAGAGAGAAAGGCTAAAATTTGTATAAAATTTAACTATAAATATTAGAAATCTTAGGAGTCCTAGCTTAGAAACATGTCTCGAGTTGATTTTTAGAGAGAGATAAAATTACACTATAAATGTTAAGATAAGTAATGTTTCCCTTATCGACCATTTATGTAATGCAAATGATTTTTTAATATGTATTAATATAAATACTTGTAATAACACTTTATTTAGAAGAAATATTAGTATAAAATTAATATTACCATGTTTGTATAAATGTATTATTTCAAATACTTTATTTACAAGAAAATGTATAAATACAAATGATTTTGCAAGACGCATTATTACAATATGTTTGGTTGATTTTTATAATTTTTTAATAAGCTTTTAATTTTTATTCACATAAAAATTCTTTTAATGTTTTAAACATAATTTATAGGTCATTTATGAAAAAAAAATATAATAAATATGATTTTCTTAAAATTCAAATGTTTATAAAGATTTTTGAAAAGAGTAAGTTATTTTCTGAAAAAAGAATCCTAAAATTTTTTCTATAGTAGCAAAATGTTTTCTCTTATAAGGAAAAATGTTTTTACCTAATAGGCTTTCTTTAACATAGAGAAAGTGTTTTCTACATAATATGTTTCTTGAAAAAAAAATGGCCTTAATGTTAAATGGGGTTGCGCAAGCTCATGACCTGTTAATTGTTTGTAAATGGGTTTAAGTACTAGACTTACACTTAGGATAAGTTTATAGCTGAGTCCAAAAAAGTTTAAAATCTTTTAATTGTGTCAAGTTCTATTTGTACAAACTTGTGTATAATTTAATCATGTCACCTTCAAGTTTGCGGAGCGAGCACTAAATTGCTAGCCCTTTGCAATTTTGTATATAAAAAAATATAAACTATTTTTATTCAATATTTATTAAAATAAGGCGTTAATTTTTTTTAATGTACAAATAATAGTTACAAAATGAGCATAGTTAGAACTTAGTTTGTTGACGTTAAAAGATAGTAAAAAAATGGTAAGGCACATAATGGGGGTAGCAGCTCAATGGAGTTGGTTAGTTTTTTAAGGGAAAATTGCATTTGTGTCTATTTAAGTCTTCAACTTTTCTAAACATTTTCTTACATTTTTGTTTGGTTTTTTAACCTTTTCTTTCGTTTATTTAAGTTTTCATCTTTTTTTAAAGCTTTACAAAATTATGTCTCTAAATCGATTAAATTATCTATCCATTTTGGGCATGTTTTAACTTTAGATTGGTTATAGGGTAATTGGCTAAGGTGGTAAGGGTTTGCATGGTTTTTTTTTTTTTTTTTTTTAAGCCAGTTTTCTTACTTTTAATTATTTTTATTACATTATATAATTAAATGTATTTAAATTTTTTTATTTTATTATTTGATTAAATATATTTGATATTATCATTTTACTAAATTAATTATTATGGACCAATTTAAAATTGATATGTGCTGTCAATAGACAAAAAAAATTAACAGCTTTGATAGAAAATCATATTTTCTTTAAGAATTTGAAAATGTTGAAATCTTAAGTAGAAGGAAAAAATGATTGAGACTAAATAGAAAAATAGGTAAACTTTAAGGATTAAAACTATATTTTCCCCTTAATTTTAAATATTTTGCTTGCAAGGAGTCATGAATGTTTAAATGTTAGCCTTATGCCATGGGTGCTATCTATGACATGTGTCATTAAATTGATTATTGTGGATTGATTTGAAACTAGCACATGTTATGAATGGATTGGAGTTTAATGGATTTGATATAAATTCTATATATATATATTTTAATAAAAATTTTAAAATATTGAGATTCAAATAGAAGAAAAAAAAAGATTGACGATACAAATAAAAATGTAGGTAAGCATTGAGGACCTGATGTATAGTTTTTTCATTCTTTAAATTATGGATTTCTTTTTTTTTTTAAAATAATCATATAAGACATCAAAGAAGTACTTGGGTTTTAATATTTTACTAGATGCACATGTAGTTTCTACGTGTATATCTAAAATAAAAAGAATTAGATATAGTATATGTCAAAGATAGAAATTATTATAAGAGTTAAGGAACTCTTGTATCTTATATGCTTTGATATATGCATAAGCATAACGTGGATGTAGGACACTATCTCTATATTGTATATTAAACCACGTGTCCATGTAATTTTGATTATCAATATATAGTAGGTGGGTTAATTGTAAAGGTAGCAAATCAAGAGGTGGTAATTTTTTCTAAGAATGTAATTGGGCTAGGTTTGGGATTGGTTCTTGAAAACTTAAACCCGACCCGATTAGGAAATAGATACTCCAAAACCTATGAAGAATCTATAGAGTTTTTTTTTTTTTTTTGTATAAACCCTAACTCACCCTAATTAGAAATTAGGGAACCCATGACCTGATCTGACCAGATAGTCGCTTCGACCTTTTTTTTTTTTTGCCTAATACTTCAACTTATTTTCATTTGTTATTTCTATAATTTATTATTAATCTACTTGTAATGCAAAGAAGAGGGATATCAAAATTATATGAAATTCTATCATATGAAAGCATAATATATATTATATTAATTTGTGTCCAATTATAAGAGACTAAATAAAAAAGAAAAAAAAATTAAATTGCATTGTTTATTAAACGTTAAGACTAAGAAAGGAACAAAACTATGGGAGCAAATAACAAGTTCATAGATGAAATAAATAATATTATATATAAATATAGAAAGAATAAAATAAAATGTATTTATTAAAAATTATAATATTAATTTATTATTTAAAAAAATTATTATTTTTGTTAAGTTGGGTTTTTCATTGAGTTTCTTCCTAAATCCTATAATTCGACACTAAACTCTATTAAGTTTGATTTCATGTCCTAAAACCCAATTCTAAATCTTATAAGATTTGATCTTATAGGGTTTTTATCGGATTAGTCGATTAGATACCATATTACAATCTACCTTGGTTGCATCACTAAATTTTTCTATAACACTTTTTATAAAGATAAAGCATATATCTATGTTTTGGGAACATAGATGTGAATGTGGATGAATACTATCCAATATAAATATAAATATCAAATTTACACATTTAAAAAATTTTCAGATTTTTTTAGTACTTTATTTATAATTATTAGATGTGAAAATATTATATTATTAGTAAATTTTAAATATTATTTCGCTTCATTTTTTTTAATCTTAAAAATATTCAGTAGTTTTCTATAGTTAAAAAAAAGCAGACTTTTGGTTAAAAATGTTACATGGTAATTTACTGGGCCTCAGGTTACTTAGGAGGGGGCGGTTTAAACTCTTAAATAAGGCTTGGTTTACCTTTTTGGGACCGAAAAGCAAGATTCAGGAAATGGCTACTTGGTCCCGCCGTAGGAATGGCAACAAAACGAGGTTCCACAAGGACAAAAGGCACGATGGGAGTAGACAAAAGGGATGTGACATGTGACAGCTCCGATTTCTCTTGTCTCTTTTCCGTCTCCATGAACGGTCCAAATTTATTTATAATATATAAATTGAGTAGTTATTTATTTATTTATTTAATGATAAGTATCTCTTTAATGTTATCTTTTTATTATAATATCTATAACGCCATAAAATTTAAGTACGTTACGATATATCACATATCCTTAGTATTAGAAGATACACAAAGATTCAATTATTATAATCTTCTAAGTATTATCTTTCGATTATTCAAGATAATAAATAAACCTCTTAAATTATTACAATGGAAGCATTCATAAACTTTAACAATATCACAATTTTTGAAAGAACTGTATATCATCCTAGACATAATTCTTATTTAATTTCTTTAATTTAAACACAGTACAAACCTTCAATAATTTAAATAACATGATAATCTAAATCATAATTACAAATTATTTCATATTCTCCTTTCTCTTCATCGGGGTCCTACTCATCATAATACACGTACTCCACATTTTCCTCCGTATCTTGATTTGTTCTTACTAGAGTTTTCTCATATTCTATAATATCTTATGTAGCATCTGTAACTAAAAAAAATTTTCTACGAAGGGTGAACTAATGCCAAGTACAGTGCATTCCTACGCATACACACGCATATCATGTCAGAAGCAATACCACATGCAAGATGCATCATAATATTCATACATAATTTTATTTATCTTTCACAATCTTTAGTTGATATACAATTACATCATAGACATCTTCACACATTACATTCATAAACATCCTTTTACAATCCATCCATACACACACACACACACACACACATATATATATATGACAATAGGTACTTTCCACTATCCATGAGTTATCACAC
This sequence comes from Laguncularia racemosa, assembly GCA_037954665.1. Lineage (NCBI taxonomy): Eukaryota > Viridiplantae > Streptophyta > Magnoliopsida > Myrtales > Combretaceae > Laguncularia > Laguncularia racemosa. Next base: position 207,921 of record JBBMOL010000388.1, read on the forward strand.
ATCAACCCTCTACAACCATATATAATAATAATATGTGTATGACAGTGGTTATACCCTATTGTCTATGAATCTATGAGTCCTCACACATCGACTTTCTATAATCATACATAATATATATATATATATATATATATATATATATGACAGTCGGTACTCTTCACTATTCATGAGTCCATACACTATAACCTTTCACAATACACTTCATAACCTTCCACGTAAGACTCAGATTATTTCGGTACACGACTCCATTAGGGACAACGTCACAAATCAATCATCAGGGTGCCACCCTAAGAACATCGACCCACACTCGGTTTCTTGGACCTAGCAATTTACAATCACATACACACTCAATCGGGTTTATTTACAATATTATTAAACCCATAGACAAAAATCTAATTTATCAAGCATAAGCAACAAACATGGTATACATGTACCCGACTTTGCAAAAACTTGCTTTGTCTTATACTTTTCTAGCTTCACAAGTTTCTTAAACCTATACATGATTCAAATTATTTGCTTTTAGAATTGTATTCCTATAAATATCAAAAGGAAAATAGATGCGTTTCAATTTAACACGATTATGTTGGAGGCCATGTAGTTGAATACGAGGTAGTACACGATTGTGCCAAAGGCCGGATGCATTTCTCTCTCTCTCTCTCTCTTTTTTTTTTCAACATGGTCATATTGAGAGGTCATGTATTTCTTTTTTCATTGTTTATCAACATGACCTCAACATGGTCATGTTGAGAGGTTATGTATCTCTTTGTTTACTTTGGATTTTCAATACGGTTCTAATATGGTCGTGTTAGGAGGCCATGTATCTCTTGGTTCACTTTGGGTCTTCAACTCGGTCATGTATCTCACTTTATATTTCATAAATCGATCCCTCAACTTAATTTCTAATCAATTTAACCTAATTGATCTATTTAATATAAAATTTACAATGTAATATACTAGTAGATATACTTACTTGACCCAAATCGTTATCATGATAAGTGAATCGCTTGTTTCATCCCTTACGTATCATAGATTGATCTAGATTTGTAAATGATCTTAATACGTTAATTCTCACTTGACGATGTACATGAATTTAATGATCAATTGTTATTGATCGATCTACTTACCTCAAACTAGTTGGTGAATCGTAGCACTTGCTTGTCCTTTTCTCTCTTCGGATTTCTACAGAATGTATCTAGGGTTCTGTGAGGTGTACAAATGAGGGAAGAGTGTTAACCTTAGGTAAAAAGGATACATATACTCAGTTGCGAAAAGACTATCTTGCCCCTACTACTTTAAACTATTTACCATTTTATCTTTAGTGGATATATATAATACTCTAAGTAATTATATTCTCCCCCCCCTCCTCTTCCCTACAAGAATTTTCTTCCTCGAAAATTAACTGTATTATTGAAGAATTCTAGATATCTTCTTCTCATCTTCTCTTTTAATTCCCAAGTTGCTTCTCTTTTTGTTTGATTGCTCTAGTGCACTTTGACATATCTAATAACCCGCTTTCTCAAATTCTGCTTTTTAGTATCCACAATTTTGATAGATCTCTCAACTATTGTGAGATTTGGTTGCACTTGCAAAGGTTCTAGTGCAGTGATTTGATCTAGGTTGGGTACATATTTACTTAGCATAAAAATGTGAAATACATTGTGTACTCCAACCAGACTTAGTGGCAATGCCAGTTTGTATGCCACTGGTCCAATTTTTTCTAAGACTTCAAAGGGTTCCACATATTTAGGGTTCAATTTCCTCCTTAGTCCAAATCTTATCACTCCCTTCATAGGTAAAATCTTCAACAACACATGATCTCCCACCAGAAACTCCAATGGGCGTCTTCTTTTGTCTGCATATGACTTTTGGCGGCTTTGGGCCGACTGCATTCTTTGCTTGATCAATTTCACTTTGTTTACTGTGTCTTGCATTAGATCAGATCCCAATATTTGTTTCTCACCCACCTCATCCTAATGTAACGACGTCCCGCACTTTCTTCCATACAACACCTCATATGGTGCCATTTAGATGGTAGCTTGATAACTGTTGTTGTAGGTGAACTCTACTAAGGGCAAATATTCATCATAATTTCCACCAAGGTTTAATGTACACGCCTTCAACATATCCTCCAATATCTAAATCGTTTGCTTTGACTGACCATCTGCCTGTAAGTGAAAAGTTGTACTAAATTGTAGTTTTGTCCCCAAAGCTTTATGTAGACTATTCCAAACTCTCCCCATAAATCTTGTATCTTTGTCTAACACTATAGAGATTGGTATCCCATGCAACTTTACAATTTCTTTGATGTAAATTTGTGTCAACTTCTCTAGTTTATACCTCGTACCTATTGGTATGAAGTATACCGAATTTGTAAGCCAATCCACAATTACCCAAACCATGTCCAATTTAGTCACGGATCGAGGTTAATGTGCCTAATTCCTATTCAGAACCAAGTAATCGCAAACCCACTCAACGAATCGCAACAAACAATTTCGATAATCAAATAAAGAACAATAACAAGATAAAAACCCCTAAACCTTTACCAAATATTACGCACTAGTAAGAGAATAGTCCTAGCACGAATTTGTTAATATAACGCACAATAAGCCCGATATCGTCACTTACCACAATTCAAGGATTGATAAGAGTATAAGGAGAATGAGAGCAAGCCTAAACTTTTGTATTTCTCAAATGTCTAAAGTTTGTCGTGTTACCATTATAAAAAGATAGTTATAGTACAAAGAAAAACTAGCTCGAAACAACATAAAACAGCCGGCCTAAAATTATAAGTCGCTGGCCTTGAGGGCATCTAGGCCATCGGCCTTGAAGACATAATCATCGGCTTAAATACCTACGTCATTGGCTTTGAGGGCTGACCTAAATACCTACACCATCGGCCTTTATGGTCGGCTTAAATGGGTGTATCACCAACTTTTGTGATTTGATTCCTATCAAGTGTATTTGCAATTGGAATGATTTGATTCTCACAATCTCCTCAGACCTATGGAAAATTTTCCCTCAAATTTGATGGTTCTTCTGTTTTAGGTGCAAATTTCTGTGATTTCTTGTAGAGAGACCAATCATTATGGTGATGAATCCAAATCAAGTTGCCTAGATTGAAAATCTTAGTTTGCCTATGTTTGTTGCCCTGAGGTCGTAGCTACTCTTGAGTCTTCTTAAGATGTTCAAAAGCCTTTTGATAAAGCTTTTGAGCCTCCTAGGACAATTTCCCTCCACTCAAGTTCTCTTCTAGTTCCTTATGCCCCACAAATAAAGACTTCTTTTTGGTGGTTTTATTGATCTATCTCTGTGCTTCTTGTACCTCAGTTGGTGACATAGGATTCAAAACAATTTACTCACCATCCTTCTAGAACACATAGGTGTTCCTAAACCCATCATGCAATACTCTCATGCCAAATAACCATGGTTTATCAAGTAGTATATGTGATGCATACATAGGAAGAATATCACAGATAATCTTATCATGGTACTTCTCCCTTATGTTGAATGGAACCTTAGCCCTTTGAGTGACATGCAGACTACCTTACTCACTCAACTAGTGTAATGTATAAGGCTTAAGATGTGGGGTAGTGACTAGTTTTAATTTATTAACTAGTGGAGCAGCTACTACATTGGTGCAACTATCACCATCAATAAGAAGAGCACAAAGGTTACCTTAGACCTTGTAGGAAATAAAAATAGGTTCTTCATCTATTTTTTCTCATTAGTAGGAAAAGTAGTCATCACCTTGCACAACACATTGATAGCCAAATACTAATCATTCCCTTTGTCTTCATGTGTCTCAACATCTGTATCCCATAGTACTTATCTAGCATTGCTGACAAATCTATTGGCTCATGCATTTCTTCCTCATCATTCTTACTCTTCATCACCCTTTTGTCTGGACATTGAGTAGCCATATGTCAAAAACCCAAACATTTGAAGCATTAGATTTGATGAGTCTGCCCACCTGATGACCCAGCTACTATCTGCTTAATGTCAACCCCAGCAATTGCTTTCCCCTTTCCAGAAAATTCTTTCTCCCCTCCAATATTAGTAATAGCTGCATTCTCTTTCGCATTCTTGTTAACTCCCCCTTTGTCAACATGGTTACTGTCTAACCCATATAGTTTAGTAGAGGATCCATACCTATTACTCGCTGCTCTATAAGGATTAAGACGCATTTGTCTCTTTACTTTCAAAGCTAACTGAATGGCCTCATTAAGGGTGTCATATCGCTACAGCTTTACTATACAAGCAATCTCATACTTCAGGCTTAACACAAATTGTGCCATCGTCTATTCAGGATGTCAATGGTCCCACATCGAATCATGAGCGCTTCAAATTCTTGGACATATTTGTCTATAGTTAGGCCTCCCTACCTCAAGGTCTAGAGGCACATGAATAGCTCATGCTTGTAATGCTCTGGAAAAAATCTCTTCCTCATGACCTGCTTCACCTCTTGCCAAGTACGGATCTTAGCATCACCATCTCTCCTCCTACTGGCTACAATGTTCTTCTACCATAAGACGACATATCTTATAAACTTAACTACTGCTAAACGTACTTAAGTATGGTCATTGATATCATAACAATCAAAAAGTCTTTCTACCTTATCTTCCCAATTAAAATAATCCTCTACAGATCCCCTTTCAGCAAATGAAGGCATTTGTAGTTTCACATATTTCAAACCCCTAGGTGGCCTAAACTCACGGTTATGATAGACTTCATCCTCAAAGTTATCATCCCTTTCTTCCTGGAAAGCATGATAATCTCCTCCAACTCACTTGCCCTTATTTCTTCCTAATACTCATTCCTTACGTACATCATTAAGGGCTACCTGAGGTGGGGGTGCTTGTGGATTTACCACTGGTTGTTGAGGTAATGTCATTTGATTAACCCGCATTGCTAAATTAGCAACAACAGTGGTTAGGTCTTACAACTACTCTTCAAAGTTCTCCTACCACCTACAGCACGATGTCCCTAACCTCCTCCTCTAACCTGATTGTTGGCATCATTCCCAATTCCTCTATTCACATTATTGTTCGACATTCTTCGCTGAATTGTAGTCTCAACACAAATTCCTAAATCACAATCACACACCGCAATACCCTAACGACATAATCCCTAATTTTCAACCTTCACTTAATTCTTAATTCAATTCTAATCAAATCATAGCATAGCATAATTCATAATATAAATCCTAACTTCAATTCACTATCAATAACGACATCACAAGCCCTGATTACAATCACATACAAACCGTAACATAACCAAAACGTTAACCCTCATTCAATTCCAATTCAAATTCAATCAACCCATGGCATAATTCATAATATAAACCCTAATTTCAATTCATTAACAAACAACCACGTCACAATCCCTTCTCTTAACTAATGCTCTGATACTAAAAAATATGATGTGCCTAATTCATATTTCAAACCAAGCAATTGCAAACCCACCCGACAAATCACAACAAATAATTCTAATAATCAAATAAAGAATAATAACAAGATAAAGACCTCTAAACCCTTACCGGATATTACGCACTAGCAAGAGAATAGTTCTAGCATGGATTTGTTGATATGACGCATAACAAGCCCAATATTGTCACTTGCCACAATCCAAGGATTGATAAGAGTATAAGAAGAATGAAAGCAAACTCAAACTTTTATATTTCTTAAATGTCTAAAGTCTGCCATGTTTCCATTACAAAAAGGTATTTATAGTACAAAGAAAAACTAGCTCAAAACAACATAAAACAACCGACCTAAAATTGTAAGCCGCTGGTTGTGAGGGCATCTAGGCTGCCGGCCTTGAAGACATACACCGTCGGCCTTTGTAGCTAGCTTAAATGGGTGCACCACTGGCCTTTGTGATTTGATTCCTATCAAGTGTATTTGTAATTGAAATGATTTGGTTCTCATAAGAGGTAGTGCTATGACAAAGTCCATAGTCACATGTTCCCATTTCCATTTTGGTATAGGTAAAGGTTGTAACATGCAAGCGGGTCTTTGATGTTCTATCTTGGTCTGTTGGTAGGTCATACACTTAGATACATAATCAACCACATCTCTCTTCATATTCCTCCACCAATAATGGTTCTTTAGGTCTTTATATATCTTGATACTTCCAGGGTGTATAGAGTACTTAGAGTAGTGTGCCTCCTTCAATATCTCTTTTTTTCAGTTCATATATATTTGGCACACATAGCTTGTAACCATACTTCAACGCTCCCTCTACATCTTCATTGAACTCTACAACTTTTCCCTCTTCTTGTATCCCTACATCTTCAACTTGTGCAGCTTTTATTTTGTCAATTAATACTGACTGTATTTGTAAACTGGCGAGTCTAGCTCTAACTTCTTGAGTAACAATCTCCAAGTTTAGTTTATGCATATCTTCCAATATTCTCTTTTGAGTTGTGATCATTGTTGCTAGATTACCATGCTTCTTTCTACTAAGTGCATCAACAACTATGTTTGCTTTTTCGAGATGATACTGGATGTCTAAGTCATAGTCTTTTATTAGTTCTAGATAACATCTTTGCTTCATATTTAATTCTTTCTGGGTAAATAAGTACTTGAGGCTTTTGTGATCTGTGAATATTTTGCACTTCTCCCCATACAAGTAATGTTTCCATAACTTGGGTGCAAATACCATGGTTGCTAATTTCAAATCATGTGTCGGGTAATTCTTCTCATAAGGCTTCAATGCCTAGATGCGTAAGCAATCACCCTATTATTTTGTATCAACACACACTAGGGCCTTTGTATAGAGGCATCACTATCACAATAAATTCTTCACCACTGATTGGTAGTGCAAGTACAGGTGTCGAAGTCAATCTCTCCTTCAATGTTATGAAGCTTGCTTCACATCAATCATCCTATGCAAACTTGACTCCTTTCTGAGTCAACTTGGTCAAAGGGGTTGCCGGTTTGGACAATCCTTCCACAAATCTTCTGTAGCATCCTGTTAACCCCAAGAATCTTCTAATTTCTATTACGGTCTTTGGCTTGAGCCATTCATTTACAGCTCTTATCTTCTCAGGATCTATAGATAATCCATCCTTATTAATCACACGTTCCAAAAAGGTAACTTGCTTCAGCCAGAACTTACACTTCTTAAACTTAGTGTATGACTTTTCTGCTTGCAATTTGCTCAATACTACCATTAAGTGCTACTTGTGATCTTCTTCATTTCTAGAGTACATTAAAATGTCATTTCTGAACATGATGATAAACTTGTCCAAGTATTCTCTTAATATGCGATTCATTAAATCCATGAAAGCCGTCGGTGCATTTGTGAGTCCAAAAGGCATTACTTGGAACTCATAAGGCCCGTATCTAGTTTTGAAAGTGGTCTTCTAGATATCATCCTCTTTGATCCTCAATTGATTGTACTCAGATTTGAGGTCTATTTTTGAGAAGACTTGAGCTCCTTGTAACCGATTAAACAAGTCATCAATTATTAGGAGAGGGTATTTATTTTTAATTGTAACCCTATTCAACTCCTGGTAGTCTATACATAACTGCGTGCCTTTGTCTTTCTTCTTCACAAATAATACTGGCTTACCTCACGGTGAGACACTTGGTCTGATAAACTTCTTGTCTAACAGCTCTTGTATTTGATCATTTAGTTCTTTTAACTCTATGGGTGCCATACGATACAAGGCTTTTGATATGGGAGTCGTACTAGACACTGTATCTATGATGAATTCAATCTCCCTTACAAGAGGTAAACCAAGTAGGTCATTTGGAAATACTCCAGTAAATTCCTTCACTACTCTTACTTTCTTAATTTCCACCACCTCTTCAGCTTCAACTACTATTAATGCTATTATACTTTTACCTCATAGTTCATAAGTTAGCAATCCTGTTGGTCTATAAGTGATGGGTGTCGAATCCAACAAAAATAAAACCTACTCCTAGACAATTATATGATTTGCATATAGTGGTGAGTAGGGTCGAATCCACAGGGATTGGTAAAGATATTTCTATTCAAAGAGAACAATAAGAAAAAGGAAAATGGGGGGGTTTTGTTTGTGAATCAAATAAAGTAAAACAAAGTAAGAAAATCAGATATTGGTAAAAGCCTAGCCAAGGAATCAAGATGGTTTAATTCTAGGAATTGATCATCGATGCAAATGTTCTCTATTCTTGTTCTAGATAAATTGGTTATGGTTATTAACAAGCTCTAACAACCTATCTCTCCTTACTTCCTCGATAACCTCGGACAAGCGCTTTGAATTATTTCTCTTATTGATTAAACAACCCTTAGACAAGCACTTAGGATTTAATCTATCAATAGCATTAAGATATAGAGAGACTACCAATTCATGCCAGTAGATTATAAGATAACCTATTTAAACATGATCACACACCTCCATAACATGAATTCGATCATCTCTTTTATAACCAAACATGTTATTGCGTCACTAAGACTAGAACAATCAAACAATTACGGATTTGACGTGCTAGTTGACAATATATTAACTTGCTAATTGAGTAGAAGAGCTCTATTCATACCAATCAACAAAGATAATAATGACAAAACGATTAGAAGATATATGAATATCCGAAAGCAAAGAATAGAATAAATACAAGTCAATTAGACCTCACAATTCGTGGAGAATTAAACATCTATGACCCTTTGGCTAGAAAAGTAGCTTAACTACACATGTTCATCAATAAAACGAAAATAAAAGATAGAAACATAATGAACCCGGTTGCTTGCTCTGCCTCCAAGATGATCCAAGGTTCTTCAAGATCCAAAGATTCAAAAGTTCAAAAGTTGTCCTAACCCTCTAGGGTTGGCTCTATTTATACTATTAGATGGATAGCATGTGATCTTTTGCTAGCAAGATACGAAAATATCTTTCCTTTTTCAAGTAGATTTCGAGAAGTGAAGATACGTCTGCCTGGCACGCCCCACCACACGGCCGTGGGTTAAGCCGTGCCATCCTCTGTGCATATTCTTCAAGTCTTCAACCGCGCCCAGTGTGAACCACGGTTACACACACGGCCAGATTTCAAGCCGTGCCTTCGTCTGTGCATAATCTTCAAGTCTTCATCCATGTCCAGTGTGTAGCACGGTTACACCCACGGCTAGATTTCAAGCCGTGTCTTCATCTGGTTGATGTTCCATACTTTCTTCTCCTTGGCACATCTATCTTCCACCACGGCTTCAAGCACGGTTTATCCTACGGGTTACACCACGGCCGTGCCTTAAGCCGTGTCTCTCTCTGTTCAAAGTCATCATTTTCGCCTTCTTGTCCAGTGTGTAACACGGTTTGAACATTGGCCGTGCCTCAAACCGTGCTTCCTCCGGTGGTGTAATTTCTTGTCTTGATCCAAGTTGTAGATGACTTCTCTAAAATACTTGAATTAGCATCCTTGACTCCATTTAACCTGATTTATCACGATGATAGAATTAAAGTACCATTTCCTTATGATTTCTATAAAATCAATAATAATTTAACACAATTTATACTATAAAGATTGAGCATAAAATGGCTCTATCAATAAGTTTCCAATTTAAACTTAAATTGCTCTCCTTCTAGCATGTTGAAATGGATGGTCATATCATGACAATCTATTGTTGCATGATGTCTGATTAACTAATCCATTCCCAAAATTACATCAAAATTGGTCATGTCTAACATTAGAAGATTTGCAAACAATATTTTACCCAGCACTTCTATACAGACCTTCCTACATATTTAGTTCAATCCCCTACCCACAACCATAGGAGTACTCAAGCTCAATACAACATTTAACACTTCTTTACATACATTATATTTACTTCTAAATGCATCAGATATACATGAATGTGATGCACTAGTGTCAAATAACAGATATGCTTAAGTATAATTCATTAATAGTGTATCTGCTAAGGTCTTTATATTTAGAGTGTCCTGTTTCTTTAGTGCAAACACTTGTGCTGGTGCCCTTTGCCTTAGCCCTACTTATTGAGGTTTGCCATTATTAGTCTTAGTCTGGTTTCTTGTTGCTGGTGTTGGCTGTACATTTTGTTTTCTATTTTCTAGGCAGTCCACCATCTTATGACCCCTCTGTTTGTAGAAGAAGCAAAATGTTAATGGGATTGAACTCTCCTGACAGGTTTTGCTACTATGCTCGTCTTTCCATGTGAAAAACAAGCACCCTTTAGCCATTTGCATTTGTTTAGCTCGTGTGGCCTGTAACATCTTCTACACATGTTACTCTGTCCAACATATAAGGTTTTTGCTTGAGAGGAAGGTGCTGCTATGACCACAGTTCTGGTCTGTACTGTGTGAGGCTTTTTACCTTTATCTTGAGTTATAATATTTTGAATAGGTCTTTTTCCTAATACCACTCTTGTTCCCAAAGTTCTCACCTCGCTAGTTCTCTTGTGACTTTGTTTTAAAAGTTTTGCCTTGTTTATAGCTTCTGAGTAGGTTTTCGGTTGGAAGGCAACTACCTCATGTTGCAGTGTCAACTCCAATCCTCATACAAACTGATGTGTCATGGACTTCTCATTAGCTTTGAATGTAGGTGGCATGTACTTCATCAGATGGTTGAGTTTCATCTCATATTCATCTATTGATCTCTTTTCCTAGTAGTAACTATAGTATGATGCATGCATTCTATCCCTAATGGTAGTAAGGAAATACTTGTCATATAACATCTCTTTAAACTTACCCCAAATGATTAACCCCATGGTGAGTCTGGAGATGCTCGACTACCATTCAAAAGCTGAGCCCCTTAGTAGGTACACTGCATATTTCACCTTCTTATCTTTAGGTGTCCCTAATGCTTCAAAGTCTTTTCTAGTTCATCGATCCACTATTCAGCATCTAATGGATTGTCAGCCTTAGGCTTGAATTCCCTGACCATTCTAATAAAATGGTCCAGACCCATTTCTCTAACTGGCTTCTCTTTAAGCTTTCCCATCATTTGGGCCTATCTCATGTTTAGTAATTGCATGTCTTATATCTGCTGTTGCTGTTGTGCCACTACTCCGGCTAGAGTATTAATAACCTCTAGCATTTGTGCAACATTCACCTCATTCCCTCCTTATCCTCGATAAGGAGCTTTAGGGAGCATTATGTTATTAAGAGCATCACCTCTAGCTCCTGAGGATGATTTTGGTCCTAAAATTCTTCTAGGCATTCTACAAAACAAAATACAACAGTGATGAATGATATAGGAATATATATATACATTCCTTAGAGTATGAAAAATTTAAACATGAAATTTTCAATATTACTGAAGGAGTTCACAATAAGTAATATCAGTTCCATTTTCTAACCACTCTTAGTATATATCTTCATCTTACAAATCTAATACCTAGTTCATCCAAAGATCATGATTTATTTTCTATTGCTTGAACTTATACTATTGATCCTCACTTAATTCTATAGATCATTAAACCTATGTAGTTTATAAATTCATTAACCTAAGTTCCAAAGATCACAAACCTACATTCTCTTAATCAAAGCTTAAGCTTCTAGGGATCATCAACTTATGCTTTGATACCACTTAAGTTGTAACACCCCAAAACTTAGGTACGCTATGACTCGCTACGTGTCCTTAGTACTAGAAGACATGCAAAAGCTTACTTGCTACAATCTTCTAAATATTATCTTTCAATTATTCAATATAATAAATAAGCCTCTTAAATTACTATAGTGGAAACATTCATAAACTCCAATAATACCACAATTTTTGAAAGAAATGTGTATCATCCTAAATATAATTCCTATTCAATTTCCTCAATTTAAACATATTGGAAGCCTTCAATAATTTAAATAACATGATAATCTAGATCACAATTATAAAATATTCCATATTCTCCTTTCTCTTCATCGGGGTCCTACTTGTCATAATACATGTACTCCACATTCTCCTTCGTATCTTAATTCATTCCTATTAGAGTTTCCCCATACCCTATAATCTCTCCTGTAGCATCTGTGACTAAAACTTTTTTTCCATGAGGGGTGAGCTAATGCCCAGTATAGTGCATACCTACATACACACACGCATGCAATGCTAGAAGCAATAACACATGCAAGATGCATCATAATATTTACACATAATTTTATTTATCTTTCACAATCTTTAGCCGATACACAATCACATCATAGACATCTTCACACATCATATTCATAAACATCCTTTTACAATCCATCCACAAGTATAATACATACATACATACATACATACATATATATATATATATATATATATATGACAAAGGTAATTCTCTTTTTCTACGAGTCTCTTACCATACATAATAATAATATATATATGACAGTAGATATTCCTCATTGTCCATGAGTCCTCACACATCAACCTTACACATCCATACATAATAATAATATATATATGACAATGGTTATACCCCACTATCCATAAGTTTATAAGTCCTCACACATCAACCTTTCATATCCATACATTTATATATATATATTATATATATATATATATATAATGACAATGGATACTCTCCATTGTCCATGAATCTATGAGTCCATACACTACAACCTTTTACAATACACGTCACAACCTTCCACATCATAACCTTCTACATACAACCTTCCATATAAGACTCATATCATTTCGGTACACGACTCCATTAGGGATAACGTCGCATACCGATCATTAGGGTGTTACCCCAAGAACATTGACCCATGCTTGGTTTCTTGGACCCAGCAATTTACAATCACATACACACTCAATCAGGTTCATTTACAATATTATTAAACCTATAGACAAAAATCTAATTTATCAAGCATAAGCAACAAGCCTAGTATACACATACTTGACTTTGCAAAAAATTGGTTTGTCTTATACTTTGCTAGCTTTACAAGTTTCCTAAACCTATACATGATTTAAATTATTTGCTTTTAGAATTGTATTCATATAAATATCAAAAGGAAAATAGATACATTTCAACTCAATATGGTCATGTTGGAGGTTATGTAGTTGAATATAGGGTAGTACATGATCGTGCCAAATACTGTATATATTTCTCTTTTTTTTTTTCAACATAGTCTCAATATAGTTATGTGGAGAGGTCATGTATCTCTTTGTTCACTGTTTATCAGCATGACCTTAACATGGTTATGTTAAGAGGTCATTTTTTTTTTTTTAACATGGTCATGTTGAGAGGTTGTGTTGTTTTTTTTTTTTTTCCAACACAGTGGTGTTGAGAGGCCATATATCTCTATGTTCACTTTGGATTTTCAACACAACTCTAACATGGTTGTGTTGGGAGGTTGTGTATCTCTCAGTTCACTTTGGGTCTTCAACACAATTCCAACACGGTCGTGCTAAGAGGCCATGTATCTCACTATACATTTCGTAAATCAATCCCTCAACCTAATTTCTAATCAATTCAACCTAATTGACCTATCTAATATAAAATTTACAATGTAATACATTAGTAGATATACTTACTTGACCCGAATCGTTATTGTGATGAGTGAATTGCTTGTTTCGTCCCTTGCATATCACGGATTGATCTAGATTTGTAAATGATTTTAATACGTTAATTTTTTCTTTACGATGTACATGAATTTAACGATCAATTGTTATTGATCGATCTACTCACTTCAAACTAGTTGGTGAATCGTAGCACTTGCTTGTCCTTTTCTTTCTTTAGATTTCTACAAAGTGTATCTAGGGTTTTATGAGGTATACAAATGAGGGAAGAGTGTTAACCTTAGGTAAAAAGGATATATATACTCAATTGCGAAAAGTCTATCTTATCTTTATTGCTTTAAACTATTTATTATTTTATCCTTAGTAGATATAGATATATATAAAATACTCGGAGTAATTATAGTATCTCTTTGATTTTTATCTTTCATAGCTTATACATTTTATGAAGAAATACCTTGATTAGTGTTATATTTATACATATTAAAAAAAAAATCTGTTGAGTAACAACTCGGTTTATATATTATATAATTATTTATTTTTTTCCATGTTAGAAGTGATTTTCTTTTAAATTGCAATCACGATATCCAACAATTATTTAAGAATCTCATTTTTCTTATTAGTTCATTTACATGTATTTAGTTTTTTTTTTTAATCTTTTATTGGATCTTTTATTCATTAATTCCTTTTATTTTATTTTTTTCAAACATCTATACACCTTGCTTGAAAATGTTGGTTTATAGCTTATCATACTTTCTTGTTGTTCTTAAGTGCAATATCTTTTTAGGTAAAAATTGTGTTAACCTAATTGTAATTCTTTTCTACTCAGCCATTATATTGCAATATATGATCTTAACATTTGTTCCAAACAACTTTTGATAATTTGTTCTTATATTAGTGGATCAAACTTCTTTTTTACATGTAATATTAGTATATTATCACTACTTTTTCCACACTTTCAATCGAATATTTAATTTCGATACTATACATCTATTTATAATATATAATTTCGGAAACTTTTTCTATTTTCGTACCTTTTTTATTAACTTTTTGAGAATAATAACTATTGAAAAAAATTCTAATAGTTGTTTAGTTTTTTTTAAATGGCACTTCTTTATAAATATATATTTAGAAATAATGTCAATCTCTTTCTTCTATTATTAATTCATTTATTTATTTATTCATTCATCTCTCCTCCACTTGTACATTTCTACAACTATTTTCATTTTTTTTCTCCCAAGTTGTAGAATAAAAAAACTATTAACCACAAGGCAATTCATTGAAACATAATGATATCTTTCCATATATTATCATACAAGTTCTTAAGAGTTTCCGATCGTATTTTTATCTTCCACTAACAAAAAATTTCCAAGTTGCTTTTTCTTTTTTCTTTTTAAATGACACATTATTCATTGAAGATTCATGGGTTGAAATTTATCTTGGGACACATTTAAGAAGTTAGCATATATTTCTCTTTTTCTCACTCTTTATTTATTTCTCCATATATTTAACTTTTTTCCTAAAGCTAATATTCACTCAACTCTCTACTGCCTCGGGGGAAAAAAAGTTCATATTTTCCTCTTCAGTTTTGACTTCAAAGACATATAAAATGAATATTATATGCATCATTGTTACTTCCCATTGTTAAATCACTACAGAATCTCAATATACTTATGTTGAGATAACAACTTTAAGCCTGATTTGATAATGGTTTATGTAATACATGGTTCTAAATATTTTATGCACATATTTATCTAATTATAATTACTAAGTAAACAAACGAATAAATAATATAAGAGTGAGGGCAATTGTGCAAATAAGGGTAAAAGGCGGGGGTAGTTTTGTCTTTTCCTGATGGGACTATATATATATACTAAACTAACCTAGGGTTCTCCTTTTTGCATATATGACTATTCATAGTAGCCTCTAGAGATAGAGTGACACAAAAAGAGACAGAGAGCCTCTTTAGGAAAACCTAAAGTAATCCAAGGAGATATTGCAGCACAACAAAGAGGTAATGATTTGGAGTTATTGCAAGACCTATTTTAATAGTAAAGACTCAATCAAGGAACGATTTTGTTTCTGTACAGGGATTGAATTGAAGAACGGGTTTAAGGACAGATTGAATAAGCACAGAAGTCATTGAATTGAGAGTTTCAAGCGTAAATTGAACCAAGTAAGGAATTTTCAATTATGTTTTCAGATTTGCTTAAGCTTAGGATTAGGAAATGAGGAGATTGGATAAATTAGTATAGAAAAATTAGGGTTCGAAAGACATACTGAGAGATATACGACCATCCAACACGACTGTGTTGCCCCTGTGTTAAAATGAGAGATATACAGCCTTCCAACATTGATGCGGACATCGTGGAGAACACAGAAGCTTACACGGCCTAAGGGCACGGCCGTGTATTATCTTAAATGGATACAGGCACGGCCAGAGACACGACTGTGTGTTCCTATAGAATTCTCATAGAAGCTTACACGGCCTAAAGGCATGGCCGTATATGCAACCGTATACTGTGCTCGTCACATGCCTAGAAACATACACGGCCTATAGGCATGGCCGTGTATGCGACCGTGTACTGCGCTCACCACATGCCTAGAAACATACACGGCCTAGAGGCACGGCCGTGTATGCGACAGATTATAGACGTGTATCGTATTATTTATTTCCATGTGTACGCTTAGATTTTCCCCTTTTAGATATTTTACGGGGAAGTATATATACCCTTTTGTCAGATATGTTAGGGTTACGTTTTAAATCATATTTTGAATACACTCGAGAGAGAATTATCTCCTTTATCGGTTGTGCGCAACCAGAGTTTTCATCAAAGAATCCTTCTTTGTTGTTGTGAAACCAATCCATATCCGGATTCATTTCGTTACGCTTTCCTCGCTGCGTCGGTTGGTATCAGAGCAAGGCAATTTCCTGCGGAGATGTCGGCTAACGGTGGTGTTGATGGCGGTCGCGTTCTCGACCTTGATCGAGATGCGGAAGTCCAAGGAGTCAATCAATGGGCTCCAAGGGCAGTGGTTGAAACCATGGAGCAGAGGCTTGGGTGTGTGGAACAACGCCTAGAGGATCTGGTGGTGCGGTTCGACGCCATGGTGATGGACCACAACGGTCACAGGGGCATTGTTGGGAATCGACCGGGGGTAGCAGTTGCTCGCGGTGGCCTTATCAATGACTTTGTTGCTGGAAACCAATGGAACCGGAGAATTGAAGGAAGCTCTTCTGAGGAAGAGGACGGAATTTTGCAGAGGAGGGAACAACCACCGAGAAGGGGTGGTGTTGTTGGTGGCGGAAGATATCATGGAATGGATGACCGGAATGAACCAGCATATGGTGGTGGGTATCGACGCAATCACCAAGGGTTCGACCATGCTGAAGGCGGAGACTTCCGTCTTAAGGTAGACATTCCTTCTTTTAATGGCAATTTGAACATAGAAGAGTTTTTAGATTGGCTGGCGGAGGTCGATAGGTTCTTTGACTATATGGAAGTTCCTGAAGATAGAAGGGTGAGAATGGTTGCTTGTAGATTGAAAGGCAGGGCGTCTGCATGGTGGGATCGATTGTAGCACTGTAGGCAAAGGGAAGGGCGGCAACCTATTAGGTCATGGTACCGCATGAGGAATCTGCTGCAGCGAGATTTCTTGCCACCCGATTACGAGTAAATTCTTTTCCAACAATATCAATGGTGCCAACAGGGGCAGAGGAAGGTGCATGAATACACCACGGAGTTTATGAGGTTAGCGGAGAGGAATGATTTAAGGGAGATTGAGGGTCAACAGGTGGCACGGTTTGTAGACGGGTTGAAGCCTCAGATTAGAGATAAGATAGGAGTGACGGTGTTCAGAACCGTGAATGAAGCCAAGAACTTGGCTCTCCGGGCGGAAATGTTGATACAAGAGCAGAGCGTAAGGTTTGGAGGAAGTAAAATGACTTACACTTACGAAAGTCTTGGTAATAGTAGTAGGGTGACTGGTGAGTGACCTAGAGGAGTGGTTGAGAAACCAACGGGGAGTATGGATAGGAAAGAAGACAAGGCGGAAGGGAAGAGACCAGTGGAGAATAGAGAAACCCCAAGGCAAAACAATCCATATGCCAAGCCAATATTGGGGAAATGCTATAGATGTAATCAGCCGGGACATCGATCAAATGTATGTCCAAATCGACGTACTGTGAACATTGTCGAGAGGGAAGAGGAGGAAGAAGTGTGTTGTGAACCAGACGGTGATGAAGAGTACTATGAGGAGGTTGACGAAGTGGTGGAGCCTAATTACGTAATTAGGAAGATGATGTTAGCACCAAAGCAAGAGGATAGTTCACAACGACACCAATTGTTTCGCACTAGGTGCACGATTGGTGGGAGAGTGTTTGACTTGATTATCGACAGTGGGAGCTGTGAGAACATCATTGGGAAGGAGGTCGTGAAGAAGCTCTAATTACCTACAGAGAAACATCCGAGTCCGTACACCATCGGATGGATCAAAGCGGCAGGGCGAATAGAGGTGTAGAGTTCCTTTCTCGATTGGCAAATATCGAGATGAAGTGTACTGCGACATCGTCGATATGGACGCTTGCCACTTGTTGTTCGGACGGCCTTGGCAATTTGATGTAGATGCCCAACATGCCGGGAAGGAGAACAAGTATAGGTTGGAGAAGGAGGGGGTGAAGTATACACTATTGCCACTATCGGATAAGCGACCCAAAATCCAGAAGGTGGAAGGTAAATCTTTTCTTACGATCACTCAATCGGAAAGAGAGATGACTGAAGACATCAAGGAGTCCCGCTTGATGCATGCCTTAGTAGTGAAGGATGCGGGAGAGGACATGATTAATGCACAGATTCCGGAAGAAGTGAAGGAATTACTAGAGGAATTCAGAGAAGTAGTTCCAGAAGACTTACCGGGGGGGTTACCTCCATTGTGAGACATCCAGCATCACATTGACTTGGTGCCTGGAGCTAGCCTTCCTAACCTCCCTCACTATCGGATGAGTCCCAAGAAAACGGAGATCTTACAAGAGAAGGTCCAGGACTTACTCGACAAAGGATTCATTTGAGATAGCTTGAGCCCCTGTGCCGTACCAGCACTACTAACGCCTAAGAAGGATGGGAGTTGGAGGATGTGCGTGGATAGCCGAGCGATCAACAAAATCACAATTAGGTATAAATTCCCGATACCTCACATTGAGGACATGTTGGATCGGCTGAGTGGAGCAGTGGTATTTTCCAAGATAGATCTTCGAAGCGGGTACCATCAAATTCGGGTCAGGCCTGGGGATGAGTGGAAGACTGCTTTCAAGATGAAAGAGGGGTTGTACGAATGGATGGTCATGCCATTCGGACTCAGCAATGCACCGAGTACCTTCATGCACGTGATGAATTAGGTACTTAAACCCTTCATAGGTCGATTTGTTGTTGTATATTTTGATGACCTCTTAGTATATAGCAAGACTCGGGAGGAACATCTAGTGCATTTGAAGAATGTCTTGATGGTACTGAAAGGGAACAAATTTTATGCTAATCTCAAGAAGTGTGTGTTCCTGTCATCGAGGTTGTTGTTCTTGGGGTTCATAGTGAGTGGTGAAGGGATCACGGTGGACGAGGATAAGGTACGAGCCATTAGGGATTGGCCTACACCCAAGACCATCACCGAGTTGAGGAGTTTCCTGGGTTAGCGGGATTCTACAGGCGTTTTATACGACACTTTAGCACGGTGGTGGCTCCCTTAACCGAATGCTTAAAGAAAGGGCAGTTTCACTGGGACGAGGAAGCTGAGTCGGGATTCGCAGTGCTCAAAGAGCGACTATGTAGCGCATCGGTACTGGCCTTACCGGACTTCGACAAATTATTCGAAGTTGACTGTGATGCTAATGGTGTGGGTATTGGTGCGGTACTCTCTCAAGAGAAGAGGCCTGTCGCGTTTTATAGTGAGAAACTCTACGAGGCCAGGAGGAAATGGTCCACATACGACAAGGAGTTTTACTTCGTGGTTAGAGCATTGAGAATGTGGGAGCATTATTTGGTGGGCAAGGAATTTGTACTATATTCTGATTGTGTTGCCTTGAAACACCTGAGCAATCAGACCCACATATGCAAAGACATGCACACCAGATGGATACAATTCTTGCAGAAGTTTCCGTTTCGTCTGATGCATAAATCTGGGGTTCAGAACAAGGTGGCCGACGCACTAAGCCGAAGGGCGAATCTACTAGTGACTTTGAGAGCTGAGGTAGTTGGGTTTGAACAGTTGAAGGAGCTGTATGAAACGGATGAGGATTTCGGAGCTACCTGGAGAAAGTGCACTAATAAGGAACCCAATGACAGTTATTATATTCTTGAGGGTTATTTGATGAGGGAAAACCAACTATGTATCCCTGCATCCTCCTTGAGAGAGAAGGTGATCCGAGATCTCCATGGAGGGGGATTAGCCGGTCATTTGGGGCGAGACAAAACACTAGCAGCAGTGGCTGCAAGATACTATTGGCCTCAGTTGCGCAGGGATGTCAGTCGGATAGTGCAACGCTGTTACATCTGTCAAACATCAAAGGGCCACTCTCAGAATACGGGACTATACACTCCATTACCCGTACCTGAGAATATTTGGGAAGACCTATCCATGGATTTCGTATTAGGTTTACCTCGTACCCAACAAGGTCCTGACACTGTTTTTGTAGTTGTGGATAGGTTTTCCAAGATGGCTCACTTCATCCCGTGTAAGAAGATGGCGGATGCTCAGAACGTGGCCAGATTATTCTTTAAGGAGGTGGTCAGATTACATGGGGTTCCCAAGTCCATCACTTCTGATAGGGACACCCGATTCCTTAGCCACTTCTGGAGGACGCTTTGGTACATGTTCAACTCGTCCCTCAAATTCAACAGCACAACCCACCCACAAACCGATGGGCAAACCGAAGTGATGAACAGGACCCTTGGCAATCTAATAAGAAGTATCTGTGGAGAGAAGCCAAAGCAATGGGACCTGGCATTGTCTCAGGCAGAGTTCGCCTACAACAACTCGATCCATAGGACTACCGATAAATCACCTTTCTTAGTGGTCTATACCAAGGCACCTTCTCACGCTCTGGACCTAGTTTCCCTACCCAAAGGTGTGGAGCCCAACATAGCAGCAAAGCACCTGGCGTCGGAAATCAAAGAATAAATTGAGAAAGTGAATGAGCGATATAAGAAAGCAGCTGACAGGCATAAGAAGAAGAAGTTGTTCGAGGTGGGAGACCCCGTGATGGTGTTCTTAAGGAAAGAACACTTCCCCGTGGGCACATATAGCAAGTGGCAACCGAAGAAGTATGGGCCCTACAAAATAGTGGCCAAGATCAATGACAACGCTTATGTGGTTGGCCTCCCGGAAAGCATGAGAATCTCCAAGACCTTTAACGTGGCGGGTTTATCTCCATTTTACGAGGATGACGAACCCCTTTATCCAGAAGTGAACTCGGGGTCGAGTTCTTCCTTGGTGGGAGAGAATGATGCGGACATCGTGGAGAATACAGAAGCTTACACGGCTTAAGGGCACGGCCGTGTATAATCTTACATGGATACAGGCACGGCCAGAGACACGACCGTGTATTCCTATAGAATTCTCACGGAAGCTTACACGGCCTAAAGGCACGGCCGTGTATGCAACCGTGTACTGTGCTCGTCACATGCCCAGAAACATACACGACCTATAGGCACGGCCGTGTATGCGACCGTGTACTGCGCTCACCACATGCCCAGAAACATACACGGCTTAGAGGCACGGCCGTGTATGCGACAGATTATAGACGTGTATCGTATTATTTATTTCCACGTGTACGCTTAGATTTTCCCCTTTTAGATATTTTACGGGGAAGTATATATACCCTTTTGTTAGATATGTTAGGGTTACGTTTTAAATCATATTTTGAATACACTCGAGAGAGAATTATCTCCTTTATCGGTTGTGCGCAACCAGAGTTTACATCAAAGAATCCTTCTTTGTTGTTGTGAAACCAATCCATATCCGGATTCGTTTCGTTACGCTTTCTTCGCTGCATCAAACATGGTCGTGTTTTGTCCATGTTGAATCAAAGAAACATGACCTCCCAACATGGCCGTGTTCCAATTGTGTTGAAGCCAAACCTTACTGAAAGATACACGACCCTTAACATGGTCGTATATTAGCCCGTGTTGAGCAATACGACCTTTAACATGGCCATGTTAAGTGAAAGACATTATCATTATATATTTAATTACCTCTTTATTTAAACCAAGTTCTGCACAACCGAGATAATTAGTAAAATCTTAGATAACCTAATAGGTTAAAAGAAATTATGAGAGTAATATTATGCTTAGATTAGCACTAAGAATGATGTCTTGATGATTATATAGATATCTACTTAGCTTAAATTCAAGGCAAGACGTGCTTAAGGCTAAGACTTTAGGTATGTGTTTACCTTGTTTGCTGTATGTGATTGCTAAGTCGTTATTTCATAATTTGTATGTGAAATTTTGAAGTGCTAAAGTATTATATGAATTGCTTGAAGTATGTTGCTTGTGCTTGGCTTGACTTAGGGGCCCGCAGTGGTAGATCCTTAGGGGGCACCCTGATGATCAGTATGCTGTGTTATCCCTAGTGGAGTTGTATATCGAAATGATTTGAGGTAAATTAAGGTTAGATAGGACCTGTAGTGGCGATTCCCATTAGGGTTAGACAGGGCCCACAGTGGTAGTTCTCACTAAGAAAAATGTTATGTGGATAAATGGTGCACATATTCATGTGCTATTATTGTGGTATGTCATGCATATGTGGGTGTGGTACTCACGTACTAAGCTTAGGATCAACCCCTTTTCTATATATATATATTTAGCTGTAGGCAAGAATGATGAGCAAGTGTAATATAATGAGAATGGAGACTTGATGGGTGTCGAGTCCAACAAAAATAAAACCTACTCCTAGACAATTATATGATTTGCATATAGTGGTGAGTAGGGTCGAATCCATAGGGATTGGTAAAGATATTTCTATTCAAAGAGAACAATAAGGAAAAGAAAAATGGGGGGTTTTGTTTGTGAATCAAATAAAGTAAAACAAGGTAAGAAAATCAGATATTGGTAAAAGCCTAGCCAAAGGAATCAAGATAGTTTAATTCAAGGAATTGATCATCGATGCAAATGTTCTCTATTCTTAGTTCTAGATAAACTGGTTATGGTTATTAACAAGCTCTAACAACCTATCTCTCCTTACTTCCTCGATAACCTCCGACAAGCGCTTTGAATTATTTCTCTTATTGATTAAACAACCCTTAGACAAGCGCTTAGGATTTAATCTATCAATAGCATTAAGATCTAGAGAGACCACCAATTCATGCCAGTAGATTATAAGATAACCTATTTAAACATGATCACACACCTCCATAACATGAATTCGATCATCTCTTTTATAACCAAACATGTTATTGCGTCACTAAGACTAGAACAATCAAACAATTACGGATTTGATGTGCTAGTTGACAATATATTAACTTGCTAATTGAGTAGAAGAGCTCTATTCATACCAATCAACAAAGATAATAATGACAAAACGATTAGAAGATATATGAATACCTGAAAGCAAAGAATAGAATAAATACAAGTCAATTAGACCTCACAATTCGTGGAGAATTAAACATCTATGACCCTTTGGCTAGAAAAGTAGCTTAGCTGCTCATGTTCATCAATAAAACGAAAATAAAAGATAGAAACATAATGAACCCAGTTGCTTGCTCTGCCTCCAAGATGATCCAAGGTTCTTCAAGATCCAAAGATTCCAAGATCAAAAAGTTGTCCTAACCCTCTAGGGTTGGTTCTATTTATATTGTTAGGGGGTAGCATGTGATCTTTTGCTAGCAAGATACGAAAATATCTTTCCTTTTCCAAGTAGATTTCGAGAAGTGAAGATTTGTCTACCTGGCACGCCTCAACACACGGCCGTAGATCAAGCCGTGCCATCCTCTGTGCATATTCTTCAAGTCTTCATCCGCGCCCAGTGTGAACCACGGTTAGACACACGACCAGATTTCAAGCCGTGCCATCCTCTGTGCATATTCTTCAAGTCTTCATCCGCGCCCAGTGTGAACCACGGTTAGACATACGGCCAGATTTCAAGTCGTGCCTTCATCTGGTTGATGTTCCACACTTTCTTCTCCTTGGTCCTGGCTTCCACCACGGCTTCAAGCACGGTTTATCCCACGGGTTCCACCACGGCCGTGCCTTAAGCCGTATCTCTCTCTGTTCAAAGTCCTCATTTTTGCCTTCTTGTCCAGTGTGTAACAAGTTTTGAACCTTGGCCGTGCCTCAAACCGTGCTTCCTCCGGTGGTGTAATTCCTTGTCTTGATCCAAGTTGTAGATGACTTCTCTAAAATACTTGAATTAGCATCCTTGACTCCATTTAACCTGATTTATCACGATGATAGAATTAAAGTACCATTTCCTTATGATTTCTATAAAATCAATAATAATTTAACACAATTTATACTATAAAGATTGAGTATAAAATGGCTCTATCAAGATTTAGTCGGGCATTATATGGATGAGACTGGAAGAAAACATTATTATTATGTAGAGGAAGAGTTTTTGAAATTTGAAGTTTTATTAGTTAAAGTAAAGTTATGAAGATAATTGTTATCTTGTGAATTGTTATTATTAAATAAAGAGATTTGAATAGACTTACTTGAGAGTCATTTAATTGATTGAAGTTATAGTAACATGGTGGCCAATGTAAATGATTAGGTTTTGAAGCATGATGGAGTTTAGAGCCATAGCGTGTTGCTTAGTAGTAGTGAAACGTGGTAGGCTGTGATGCTCCAGGTTCTAGGGTGTTATAGCTTAAGTGGTATCGGAGTATAGGTTTTGATGATCTTTAGAATTTAGAATGTGATCAAATAGAGATTAGGTCGATGACTCCTAAAATTAAGTAATGATCCAAAAGGTGTAGGATTTAATCAGTAGAAGGTAAGTTAGAATCATTAGAAGGCTAAGTAAATGATCTATAGAACCGTATGAAGTGAAGAGAGTGGGTAAATTAGGGGATAACTATTATGTTATGTTAATCCAAATATTTTATGCAATTATATTTTATTGAATATTCTTGTTTAATTGCGTATAGGTATAAATATATGTTTAAGCTTGAGTATACATATATGTATACTATCACTAACTCCCCTTACAAATTCTAACTTTAAGATCATTCTGCTGTCTCAATTTGCACAGAATGCCTCTAAGAAGAAGTATTATGCTGGGTTCATCTAGTGCTAGACAGGGTGAAGATGCCTTAGAGGATAGGAACCCTTAAAGACCACTTTAGCAGGAAACCCCAGAGCAGACTAATGTCATAGCTGCTCAGTTGCTAGAGATTGTAAATGCACTAGTGGGAATGCTGGCACAACAACAACAACATCAATAGGCTATGAGACCTATTAGGCTTGTAGAGGAACCTTGTGGGCTAGAAAAATTTGTAAGACTAGCTAAAGAGTTCCACCCAAAGGTTAATGATCCAATAGAGGCTAAATATTAGATCGCTGAAACTAAAATGACCTTTGAAGCCTTCATGGTCCTTGAAGATAGAAAAGTGAGATATGTTGCTTATATGTTGAAGGGAGCAGCTGCAGATTAGTGGACCATTATGTCCAGATTAGCAAGTGCTCCTAACCAATTGTAGAGGTTTAAGGAACTCTTATATGAAAAGTACCTCCTCAGTAGCATTAGAGACAAAATGGAGGTGGATTATTATAACTACTCACAGAGCAGTAGATCTATGGAGGCATATGAAGCAGAGTTGAACTGCTTAAGCAAATTCTTGCCAGAGGTGATGAGAGGAGATGATGCCTCTCAAGTTAGAAGATTTTTAAGGGGACTAGAGCCTACCCTGTAACACGAAGTGGGGTTTTCAATTGAATACTTATGCAGAAGTAGTTGACAAAGCAAAATACTTATAGTAGAGTAAAAAGAGAATAGAAGAACAACTATCCTGCAAATTAGGATCAGTTCTGGGGAAAAGGCTTGTTTCCAACATGCCTTATGTAGACAAAGGGAAGAGGCCAACTGTATATTAAGTTAGACCTATAGCTTATATGCTTAGACCTCTTCAAACTAGGCTTACACCTTTAGCACTTCCTCCCCCACCACAGGTAGGTAAGGGTGTGAGGTGTCCTAGATGCTTAAGAACTCATGATTTGTAACAGTATAATTGGCTAGAAATGGGCATGCTTCTCCTATGGCAAAATAGGACACACTAGTAGAAGTTGCACTGAAAGGACCCTCCCTCAGACCTTCTGCTACTCTTGTAAGCATAGAGGGCATAAATCACTCGACTGCAGTGCTCAACATACTCAGGCAACTGCACCCCCATAAGCTCAACATCCTGTAAGACTTGCACCTAAAGGACCACTAGGTAGAATTTAGAATGTCGGACCAAGATGGAGGGCACCTAGTAGAGTGTTTGCGTTGCAACAACAGCAGCAAAAAGATGCTCATGATCAGGACACCATAGTAGGTATATTGCTCATAAACTCAAATACTACCTATGTATTGTTTGACATGGGTGCAACACATTCCTGTATATCACTTGTGTTTATGAATGTATGTGGATTAAAACCTGTTGTATTAGAGGATGTTATGATTGTAAAATACTCCTTTTAGAGTAGGAGGGAAATTAGATCAAATGTGTAAAGTTGTGGAGATTGTAGTACATGGCAAGAAAATGCTAGCTAAATTGTTTGTATTAGAGATGATAGAGTTTGATCCAATTTTAGGAGTGAACTAGTTGTCTAAGTACAATGCCAATATAGATTGTCACAATCTAGTAGTTAGGTTGATTTCCTTGATCAAGAACAAATTGTATTCAAGTTAGATTCATAGAGGCTTGTAACTCTTCCAACATACGAGTTATGGAATAAAGGAAGACTGTCAATCTTATTAGTAGAGACAAGACATGTTAAGGAATTGGGAAAGGTGTATGTAGTGAATGAGTATACATATGTTTTTCCTAAGAATTTTCTGGGTTTACCACCAGCTATAGAGATAGAATTCTATATTGATCTTGTATCAAGAATGACACCCATACCTAAAGCACCATACAGAATGGCACCTACTGAACTATCTGAATTGAAGACTTAACTTCAAGAGCTTTAAGATAGTAGGTTTATTAGACTAAGTGTCTCACTATGGAGGTGCTCCAGTGCTATTTATTAAGAAGAAGGATGGGAGTATGAGTCTGTATATAGATTATAGGGAGCTAAATCAAGTCACAATAAAAAAAAAAAAATACCCTTTCCTTAAGATTGATGACCTATTTGATTAATTACAAGGAGCTTAAATCTCTCTAAAATTGACTTGAGATCAGGGTATCACCAGTTAAGAATCAAGGAGGAAGATATATAGAAAACTTCTTTTAGGACTTGGTATAGGCAATATGAGTTTCGAGTGATGCCTTTTGGTTTGACAAACGCTTTAGAAGCTTTCATATACCTCATGAATAGAGAGCTTAGAGACTAGCTAAACCAGTTTGGAGTAGTTTTCATAGACGATATTCTCATCTATTCCAAAAGTGGAGAAGAACATGAAGCATATCTTAGAACCATATTGGAAAGACACAAGGAAGAAAGACTTTATGCTAAATTCAGCAAATGTGAATTTTGGTTGGAACGAATATCCTTTTTAGGACACGCGGTGGATAAGAATGGAATATTAGTAGACCTTGAAAAGCTAAAGGTAGTAAGTGACTGGCCAAGACTAAGAATTATAATAGAAGTAAGGAGTTTTTAGGATTAGTTGGGTACTATAGACACTTCATAGAAGGATTCTCTCGGTTAGTAACTCTTTTGACTCAATTGATAAAGAAAAAGGCTAAGTTCATATGGAGTGATGAATGTGAGAGCAACTTCACAACATTGAAGAATAAATTAATGATAGCTTTGGTGTTAGCCCTATTAAAGACGACAGAAGAATTTAAAGTATTCCGTGATGCATTAAATCAAGGTTTGGGGTATGTGCTTATGTAGAATGGGAGAGTCATTGCATATGCCTCCCGCAAGCTAAAACAGTATGAGAATAATTACCCCATCCATGACCTGGAATTAGCTACTATAATCTTGGTATTGAAATTGTGGAGACATTATCTTTATGGGGAGAAGTGTAAGATATTTACAGATCATAAAAGTTTAAAGTATCTGTTTACCTATAAGGAATTGAATATGAGGCAAAGGAGGTGGCTAGAACTGATAAATGATTATGATGTGGAAATTCATTATCACCTTGGAAAAGAAAATGTGATTGCAGATGCTTTAAGCAAGAAGAAACACATAAATATTGTAGGATTAATCACATCATAAAGGAAAATACTAGAAGATATGGATAAACTAAAATTGGAAATGATGACACAAGAAGTGGGAAATAGGTTGGCTACACTTAGTATCCAACCCAATCTTATAGATCATATTAAAATTGCACAAATGGAAGACCCTAAAATTCAGAAGATAAGGAACAAATTAGAATAGGGTGAAGCCATAGAATTTGTGTTAAACACCAAAGGGGTAGTCAAGTATAGTAATAGATGGTGTGTTCTAAATAACACGAAATTAAAAAAGAGGATTATGAAGGAAGCTCATTACTCAGGATAAATAGTACACCTATGAAGCACCAAGATGTACAAGGATCTTAAGAACACTTATTAGTGGAAAAATATGAAACGGGAGATAGCAGAATATGTGTCCAGGTGTCTCACCTGTCAGCAAATAAGGATTGAGCACCAAAGACCAGCTGGTGAGTTACAAACTCTTCTTGTACTTGAATGGAAGTGGGAACATGTAACTAAGGATTTCGTCACCGCACTCCCGAGAATTAGGGAGAAATATGATGCAATTTGGGTGATAGTAAACAGATTGACCAAGTTCGCACATTTCTTGCCAATTAAGGTGGATTACAGACTAGAAAACCTTGTTTAAATGTATATTAGAGAGATTGTCAAATTACATGGGGTACTGGCTACTATTACATCTGATAGAGATACTTGATTTGTAAGCAAATTCTAGAAAAGTTTGCACTAAGCCTTAGGCACCAAAGTCTAGTTTAGTATGACATTTCATCCCCAGACAGATGAGCAATTTGAAAGAACTATTCAAACTCTAAAAGATTTACTACGAGCTTGTACCTTAGATCAAGTAGGTAATTGATCCATGCAAAAAGATATACAAAATGAGCGTGAATAAACATCGGCAAGTGTATCGGATCGAATCAAGTAACATAGTGAGAGAAGAGTGTCGAACCACAAAGATTGATTAAGTAATAGACCTATATCAATTTCTACTATTATTTAGGCAATGATATTTGATGAGAATCGAATGTGAATGAATTATACTAAATGCGCAAAAAGGGAATTATGTTTGAAAAAGGATGAATTGATGGTGGGAAATTAGAATCCACCTTAATTCTACTAATCATATTGCCTTTGTGTTATAATAACTCATAACTATATGGATTTTCACAAGAAATTGACAAAACCTTAATCCTTTTTCAAGTTTTAAAGTATCATAACCCCAATTTGATTTAATAGCTCCCACTAATTTAAATCAATGGAGGATTTTAATTCACAACCATAAATTTCCCAATTATGTGATTGCCTAATATCTTTAAAATAATTTCTCCTAATCCCTTAGTGAAAAATTTAATAAAAATATTACATGAAACACTTAGGTCAATTTCTAATAAAATTCAATAACGCTGCTTCCGCATGAATTATTAAATCTTACGTAGGAATTCCTGATAAAACCTGAATTTCTCTTTTGAGTTATTTACATTCCTATGCATTGATTTCAATTATAAAATACAATTCATAGCAGAACTTCTTATATGAAAATTCCGTATATCTATATGTCCTATAACATGAATACAATGATCATTTTAGTTTGAATTATGGCTTCATCATGTTTTCTCACAAGGATGATTTAGAACATTATGGAGTAGATTGCATAAGAACAATTGAAATAAATAGGTGCAATGGAATTCATATTGAATAACAAGAATAAACTAATAATTGGCATAAAAGAAAATAAAGTAGATGAAACAATTGCTATAATCTTCAAGAGTTTGTAGAACTTCAATCCTCCGAAATGATTCCTAGAATTCTTCAATTGAAAGCAAACTTCAGCAAAATAACATTCTTTCTTCAAACTAAAATTTGGAATAACATGAAATGTAAAAGAATTAAAGAGAATATAAAATCCTAAAGTTCCTAAGGGAATTCTAATGATTCAAAAGAAAAACAAAGGATGCTAAAACAAATGATGCTCTCAAGGTTCACACAAGGGGTCTATTTATAGATCCAAAGAGGAGGAGGATAAGGCTGATCTGATGAGGAATTGAGTCAGCAAATTAATTAAGATACGATTTTGGAGAGATTTTCGCAATGGTTATCCGAGGAACAATGTAGGCCGGCTCAAGGCCGTCGGCCTTGATGTGTTATGAGGCTGGTTTAATGTAGGCCGACGGCCTTTGGTGTAGGCCTGCCTAAGGCTGGCGGCCTTCAATGCAATCATCCACTCGCTTCTTCAATTTTGTGAAAAACTTCTCCAATTAACTTGTAATTTACTTTTAGGTCCTCAAAACCTGAATTTTCACAATAAACACCATTAAATATCATTTCTTTATATTTTCTTATAATATTGAAATAAATTTAATATAAATCCAAAAGAAAATATAAGTATAATGTGATCTTATCAGTAATTAAAGTGATCAATTACCTTTAGTAGAATTTGCTTATAACAACAGTTATCGGTCTACTATATAGATGACTCCTTATGAAGTCTTATATGACAAGAAGTTTATATCTCCCTTACATTGGATGGAGTTGGAGAAAAATGAATACTGAGGCTAGAGATAGTATAGGAAATAGTAAACAAGGTTAAAGTAATAAGGCAATGAATTCTATCAGCCCAAACTCACTAGAAAAGTTATGCAGGCAAACGACGACACCCTCTAGGATTTTAAGTTAGAGATAAAGTCTTACTAAAGATATCTCCAACTAAAGGTGTAATCAGGTTTGGACTATAAAGTAAGTTGAATCCAAGATATGTGGGTCCATTCGAAATTCTAGAAAGAATTAGGACAGTTGCATACATGTTAGTCCTATTGCTAAGTTTAGTTGGGGTACATGATGTGTTTCATGTATTGACGTTAAGAAAATTTATACCAAACCCAGATCGAGTGATAACTTTATAACCTTTGAAGGTATAACTAAACTTGTTCTCTATAGAAAGACCTGTGAGGATAGTGGATACCCAGGAACAAGTTTTAAGAAGAAGAAGAATTCCTTATGTCAAAGTACAGTGGACAAATTAAACAGAATGAGATGTGACATGGGAATTAGAAGAAAAAAAAACGAAGAGAAAGCATCTAAAATTCTTCCTAATTTCAAGTAACTTTTGAGGACGAAAGTTTTAATGGGGGGGGGGAGAATTTAATACATGGTTCTAAAAATTTTATGCACATATTTATCTAATTATAACTACTAAGTAAACAAACAAATAAATAATGTAAGAGTGAGGGCAATCGTGCAAATAAGGATAAAAGATAAGGGTAGTTTTGTTTTTTCCTAACAGGACTATATATATATACTAAACTAACTTAAGGTTCTCCTTTTTGCATATTTGACTATTTATAGTGACGCAAAAAGGGGAGAGAGAGCCTCTTTGAGAAAACCTAAAGTAATCTAAGGAGATGTTGTGGCGCAACAAAAAGGTAATGGTTTGGAGTTATTGCAAGACCTATTCTAATAGTGAAGACCCAATCACGGAATGATTTTGTTTGTGTACAGGGATTGAATTGAAGAACAAGTCTAAGGACGGATTGAGCAAGCACGAAATTAATTGAATTGGGAGTTTTGAGCATAAACTGAACCAAGTAAGGAATTCTAACTTATGTTTTCATATTTGCTTAAGCTTAGGATTAGGAAATAGGGAGATTGGATAAATTAGTATAGAAAAATTAGGATTCAAAAGACATACCAAGAGATACACAACCATCCAATACGTCGTGTTGATTTATTAAGACACACTAAGAGATATATGACCATCCAACACTGTTGTGTTGCCTCCGCGTTAAAATGAGAGATATACAGCCTTCCAACATGGTTGTGTTTTAACCACGTTGAATTGAGAGAAACACGACCTTCCTACACGGTTATATTCTAACTACGTTGAAGCTAAACCTCATTAAAAGATACACGACCCTTAATATGGTCGTGTACTAGCTTGTGTTGAGTAACATGACCTATAATATGGTCGTGTTAAGTGAAAGACATTATCATTATATTTATATATCTAATTACCTCTTTATTTAAACCAAGTTCCATATAATTAATATAATTAGTAAAACCTTAGATAACCTAATAGGTTAAGAGAAATTTAGGAGAGTAATATTATGTTTAGATTAGCACTAAGAATGATGTCTTGATGATTATGCAGATATCAACTTAGCTTAAATTCAAGGTAAGATATGCTTAAGGCTAGGACTTCAGGTACGTATTTACCTTGTTTGTTGTATGTGATTACTGGGTAGTTATTTAATAATTTATATGTGAAATTTTGAAGTGCTAAAGTATTATATGAATTGTTTGAAGTATGTTGCTTGTGCTTGGCCCAGCCTAGGGGCCTATAGTGGTAGATCCCTAAGAGGCACCTCAATTATCAATTTGCTGCGTTGTCCCTAGTAGAGCCGTGTATTGAAATGATCTGAGGTAAATTAGGGTTAGACGAGGCATACAATAGCAGTTCCCATCAAGGTTAGACAGGGCCCATAGAGGTAGTTCCCATTAGGGTTAGACGAGGTCTATAGTGGCAGTTCCCATTAGGACAAATGTTGTGTATATCGTAGTTATGAGTACCCTTTATGTGGTGTGACTCACTTTGAGATTTGTGTATGAGTTGAAGTGTGAATTTGTTGTGGATAAATGTTGTATATATGCATGTGTTATTATTGTGGTGTGTTATACGTATGTGGGTGTAGTATTTATGTACTGAGCTTAAGCTTACCACCCTTCATATATATTTTTTTAGTTGCAGGTGAGAATGATAAGCAAGTGGAATATGATGAGAAGGAATACTTGGCGGGGCATTATTATATAGATGAGACGGGAATAAAACATTATTATTATGTAGAGGAATAGTTTTTAAAATTTTAAGTTTTATTAGTTATAGTAGCAGTTTTTAGCCTTATATGTTTTTACTATGTGTAGGAATATTCAATGGATTAATCACAACTTTGGTTTCAAAACGTAACAAGAACAAAATGAATCTAAAGTTTAAGCACCATGATGGAGAAAAAGTGAAAATTGAAGTACTTTGAGGATTATTACCCCATTTTAATGCAATGACCGCCATAACAAACAGGATAATTATTTATCTCATTTGAAAATTCGATGTATTAAATTATAGTTTATGCACAAAAGTGAAAAAAAAAAAATAATTTCAGACACTTCAACTGTTATAATCTCGAGGAAATTTAATTAAAATAGCATTGTTTTTTAAACACACTAAAAGTTTTCAGAATTTGTATCAAAATAAAATTGTTTTGGGGCACACTAGAAGCTTAAGTAAAATAACATTGAATCTCTAGTGGCTTATTCTTTCATGTCATGTCAAACATGTTAAATCAGAATAATAAATAATAATGTATCACATATGAAATGCAATGATACAAATATAAAAGATAATTTAATAAAAAAAACCAGATTTAAATTACCAAAAAAAATCATACATACATTCTTCTTCTTCTTCTTATATATATATATAAATTAAATATATATTAATAAAATCCAATATAATGTAATATATTCTTTTTATACGATCATGTTAATTTTTAATGATTTAATTTTTAATTTTATAATTAATTTATATATATTAAATTTTTATTATTATTACTATTAAAACTCCATTATTCATACATAAATAATATTAAAATTAAAAATTAAACTAATTTCATAAAAAAATATAACGTACTATAAAAAATTCCATTCGGGAAACTGTTATATATGACCCTCTCTCTCTCTCTCTCGCTCTCTCTCTCTCTCTCTCTCTCCCACTGTCTCGTCGTAGACCCTGCTCCATCAGGGGAACAATCGACTTACATTATATCAACAACCATAGAAAATCAAAATGGTTCGCAAACGACTCGGAGGAGCCAAAACTGGTAATACCCTTATCTTTCAATTTCCTCATCATCTTCTTACCTTTAGTTACTTTCTCGTTTTATCGTCATTTTTCCCATAAGAGATTGGCATACCAGGTGTTTGATAAAATGTCCAAACTCGAGTCATGTCATAATATTCTTCTATTTCTGTTATGCTAAGCCTGAATATTGATTCGTTCCATATGTTGAGTGTTTTCACGAATGTTAAGATTATGTTGGGGGCTGTTATATTTAGTTTGCACTTCGCAATCGCAAATAAGCTAGAATTGTAAATGGCACTACTTTGTCTTCACCTTGAAGATTGGGCAAAACTATAGAAATTTCAAAATTATACTCTTTCTGGATAGTTGGGTAATATAAGTATTGTTGTATAACCAAGAATTTAATCTGGTGGGGAAGAGGATTGTTTTATTTATTTGAAAAGTATTTTTCAATCTAGTAATCATTGCTAAAAAAGGTGGTAATTAAAGATAATTGTGCTAACTAGCAGTTGCTAGTGATTGAAGCTGGAAGAAGACGGCTGTGATGACCTTTCTATCACTAAATCTTCATGGTGAATGTGTCAAGCACGAAGCAAAATGATTTCTATTTCATCAAAAAGTATTATCATTTTCTTCTTTCTATTAAATTTTTCCATGGAACAAAGCAACCTTCATGGGATATGAAATATTGGCATAACTGCTAGTTATAATTTGTTTGATGTTTCAGGGCTTGAGTATATCCAAGCTGTGGAAAGGGAGGAACTGTTGACGAAAATGGGATTTGGCAAACGCTTCCGCTACTTCTGGAGAGCAATGGGGAAAGGGCTCCTGTGCACATACGCGTTTTTGGGGGCTATATGGTTCCTCAATGAAACATCGCCATTTGGGTGGTGGACATTGAAGCCGCGGCCAAAGGAAGAGAAAGAGCTTGCTCATTTATATGAGCATCGGGAATTTCCTTATCCAGGTGATGACGAAGCTATGGAGGAGTTCATTGCTAAGGGAGGCATGATTGGCACGACAATCGGACCTAAAGGGACCTTTGAATCGGATAAAGATTCTTTTGAGAATCAGATTAAGAATAAGAAGTTTGAGCAAGAAGCTCAGAAACTGTGGTTCAGGATGAGAAATGAGGTCATCTCTGAACTTCAAGAAAAAGGGTTTGATGTTGAGTGAACAGTTAAGCTTAGATTTAAGTTGTGAAGCGGGTATAGTGCATGCTTATTTAATGAGGACAAGAGACTGCATAGGATGCTACGCTCTATTCACAAGGAATCCTAGCTATTTGACATTTTAGTACTGTAGTTATATATCCTCATAATTGGCAATCTTATTTCTGGACTCGAATATGTATTCCTACATGGCTTGAGGGAAATTTAAACTTCCTCTTTAGTTACTGATTCTATTATATATGATTTATTCTTGAGAGGCGAATATAGCTGAAAATGAGCTGGAAGCCTAACGGAGGGAATAATCGTCTGTGTATATGTGAATATAGCTGGTTACTTTGGCTAGATTTTGAAATATTCATCTCAATACCTTGAGCTGCCTCTTTTGTAGCTCTGCACAAACTGTTAAATTACATCTTTTATAATTAAATGACACTGCTGTTAGCTTTGTTTTGTCTTCTGAAATGTACAAGGGAAGCGCCAATAAGAGTGTACACCAAGGAATTATCTACTTCTGTTATCATAGTGGATTTTATTTTATTTGCTCAATTTGAGGTGGTGTTCGATGCATCAAGGTGTTATTTCTGTTGGTATATACGAACAGGAGATCGATCATTTATAAAATCATTATGCATTGTGTTTCTGTTTCTCGGTTTTAGCTGGTGTTTGGTGCAGCCATAGCGCTGCTGTTTATAGCAGTATATTGGTCTTTTGAAATCATAAACTTCCTTTTAGCTGCTCGATTTTACAACCATGGCACTAGTGTACCGACCCTAAATTGAATAACCATGGGAATTGATGTTTTACAATTTGCCAAAACTGCAGAGACTTGATATCCGTTATCAAACCATAGTCTGGGTAGTGAAAAACTTTGAAAAGTTTCGAAAGGATAGAAAATTTGACATAGAAGAATACAAGTTTTAAGTTTCTCATTGTTTGGGTATACAATGTCAATTAATTAATCAATAATGCCACATGCCTCATCAAGGGATGATTCATCAACTTTGCCCTAATGATGTTAATTTTGATAAAATTCCCATTAGTGGGCTTAACAGTCATGTGAACATATATCGTTATGTAAAATTACCATCAACAACCTTATTAGCATATATTGAAGTCTTAAATAAAATTTTCTTTGTTATGAAAACATTTCAAAAGCATCTCAAAGATAGTTTGAAAAGCTTGAATGCTTTGCTTCTTTTTGTTTACCTGCTGGATCATAGACATGCAATAACTATGCTCGGTTATTTTTGCCAAGAATATAAATTTACAAGATTAATAAAGTAATCACACAAATGATGATATATAAGGCAATTGGTCATTCACATAAACAATCAATAACATTCAGCAAAGCAACATGCAATTATTGAATAGCAAGCATATAGCAAATTATTAGAACTCCCTCTCCTTGGCCTCTTAAGATCAGGCTCATTGTAAGTAGAAGTTCTTGATAGTTTTATCTGAATCAAAGAACTCTCCTAATAAGAACAATATATTCAAATTAGACTAAAAATTAGAATTGCTTGTGCTTATTATGATTAAAATGGCTTAAACATTATTCACCTACTTTTATAACATAATTGGCCTAAATTAAAGAAAACACCTACACCCATAGCACTAGCTAGGGGGTAGTCTCTAAGGATGTTTATTTTTGGCTTCATTTAATTTTTGCCTTCAAAGGTTAAGGTTGACAATTTAAGACCTGATATGTGAATCTAAATATAATACGATTATAAACAGGTTTGGACTAGCAAAAATCGACATGAATAATAGATGGGTTAGACTTCAAAATGACATGCTAAAATTTGTGTATGGATTCGAGTTTTGTATGTAGACCTATTTATGAACCTGTTTATTACTATGGGTCTTAGGTTCGACTTGTAAACTTGTTTATTATTAATAATATTTTAAATATATTTAAACTTACATTGTTTTCTCTAACAGCCCCTACTTGGGTAATTTTGAAAAATGACAAAAGTTATTCTACCTTTTCTTCTAATATATAAAATGTGTAATTCCTTAATTTCTCTTTCTCTTTTTTTCTTTAGTCCTTTGGCGTAATGCATGTTATATTCATATATAGAGTCTTGTTATAAATATATAGGCACCTAACATAGATTCTATATATATATAATTATTTTTTTTATATATGATATATATAATTTATATGATATATATATATGTAATCTATTTGTTATATGTATAATATTATATATAAAATCTATAATCTTATGTATATATATGTTTTCTCTCTCTTTGAACTTTGTCCATTTTTGGAATTAACAACTTAAATTTTGCTAATTTTTACAATTAATTGCTTTGTTTTGGCACTACAAATGACAATGAAAATTTTGTAGGTAGTAAATTAACATTTTTAAATTTTAGGTAATTAATTGCAAAATTGGATAATGTTTATCTATCAAATGTAATATTATATATGTGTGTGTGTTATACATATAATAAAAGCATAATGTTATACAAATGTTATGCATATAATAAAAATAGATTATGTACTTATATTTTTGATATATATATTTTATAGATTTATGTTATGTATAATATGTATGTGTAATCAATATGTTATATGCATATATTCTATATTGTATACAACATATATATATATGTATGTGTGTGTGTTAAAGATATTATGAAAAAATAGATTACATATTGTTTGTATGTTATATATATTACACACACACACATATTATACATAAAACAAATAAATAGATTATATGTATATACATGAGTGTTGTACATATAAACACACGCATATTGTACATAAAACAAATAAATAGATTATATACATATATATATACATGCGTGTTGTACATATAAACACACACACACACACATTATACATTAAACAAATAAATAGATTATATTATATATATATATATATATATATATATATATATATACATGCGTGTTGTACATATAAACACACACATATTATACATAAAACAAATAAATAGATTATATACATATATATATACATGCGTGTTGAACATATAAACACACACACACACACATTATACATTAAACAAATAAATAGATTATATATATACATGCGTGTTGTACATATAAACACACACACACACATATTATACATAAAACAAATAAATAGATTATATATGTATATATATACATGTGTGTTGTATATATAATGTTATATATGTTATGTATATAATCTATAATTTATATATATAACAAAAAAAGTTGTATTATATATTTAGAAAAGTATAAATTTATTCCTTAATGTTTCACTATTTTTCTATTTTAGTCATAAGTATTTATTTATTTTTTATATTCAAGTTCTCAACATTTGCAAATGAGTCCTTTTATTAACGGTGCTAATTTTTTCATTAGAGAATTAAACATAGTGTAATTTCACTAGTCCACATAATTATATTATTTAATTTATATTGGTAAGTGAACTAATGAAATTATGCCATGTTTCATGCATGAATAAAAAATTTATCGTTATTAATAAAAGGATTGGTTTTGTTAACGTTTGCAAATGTGTAGGACTTGAAAACAAAAAGTAAAAGTTTTAGGATTAAAATAGAAAAACTGTGAAATGTAGACTTACTTCACTAAAACCGTTGTTTTGATTATAATTTTATGTTAATTTTTAAGATTTAATGACATTAATATTTGTAAAAATTAATTTTATTGTTGCCCTTTTTATGTTAAATATGTAAATAATTTATAGATTTCATAACTTTTTAATCAATAAATGGGTTCAACCTAGATACAAGACATGCAAGTTAAGTTATGGTTTATATTTCCATACATGATTAATAAAAGATTCGTGTCACATGTTAAGGTTTTTTATACATGAACTTGTTTAAATATGGATACGAGATATGACATGATAAAGTGAATTGCCGGTACTATCAGAGGCTATTCAAGAGGGGTTTGAGGAGCAACATAGAAGGAAATGAAGGAAAAAAAAAAAACTCAATTTGATTTGCTGACAAATTAATTTTATACACAAACATGAACCCTTTGGATTTGAACACACACTTGAAAATTATTATTATTATTAATTATTATGCTTTAATCACTCTCATGTGAACAAGGAAAACACTGGCATCTATAGGAAAGTTTGGCAAGCCTTGGTTATTCCCTTTTCATTCTTTGATTGGATCGACACAAGAAAGGAAAGCGCCTATCTCTTTGCAATTGTCCATTTGACAGCAGAGACACCCAAGAAAGCACATATACAGGTCTAACTATAAAAAGAAAGGGATTAGGAAAGTGTTTATAGGAAAACAATACGCGTAAATGTCGTCCTAGCATGGAAGGAAGGAGCCATGTCTTAAACCTTTAATCTTAGCTTACGATTATTATTATTTTTTTTCCGAAAATTATACTAAAGTGTTTTGCAGTTCGTGAAAATCATATTTGAATTAGATTGCTTCGATAGTTCTTGAACTTTTTATATAAAACATACTAGTAGCTAGCAGCCGTTTGGGTAAAAAGTTCATCTTAACTCTAGATCAAGATTACATACTATCGTGTTTATGTCTGGCGGTAAAGGTGGCTCCTGATGACAGTGCTCCGCGTCAAGATTGAAATGGTGGTGGTGAAGGGGTTGAGAACATTTTCAATCATTTTATTTTAAGATAGTGTTTGAATTATAACACTAAACAATATAAAGAAAATTAGATAATATAGAATAAGAAAAATGGGATAATGTAACTTTTTTGTACTATATTTAGTGTGCACAGTATTAGACAAGAATTTTAGTAATGCCCACTATTTAGATATTTATGGTCCATTTACTTCCTAAAATAAAATAGATTATAAAAAGAAAAGTTATCCCTTCAAAATAATTTTTTATTATAAGAAAATTTCAGTATTTATTTTACCTTATTAATTGCAGTATTAAATTGAAAACACAATAAAATTACCAATTTATCTCTATTTAGTTATTAATAAAGGTATAATTGATATAGCATTTAAACTTTTTATTCACACTATATAGGGAATAAAAAATACTACTTTTTCTTATGTAATATCTATTATTAATTGACTGGGAATAGAAAAGTCATGGGAACTAAAATTCCTTCCTCATTTTTCTAAGGAAATAAAGTAATAAACAGTTGAGAGAGAATAACTATTTTATTCCATCTCTATTATCTTTTAAAAAATAGGTCATTAAAGTACTATATTAAACATGATATATAAAGTAATGGATAAAGATTTTTGTGCTTTTGTCAAGCGAATTTGATTTTTTACTATATTTTGGATGATATAAAATATAAATATTTTGTCCAGTATTTTAGGATCATTTTTGTTCAATAATAAAAAAAATGTACAAACTAAATAAAAAAGCAAAATATTTTATTCAATCAACTACTATAAATTGTTGACAAGCAAATGATACTTAAAAGGATATTGTTGGCAAGGAAGATTTGGTTTAAGATGTCTCACGTGCGCTCTCCATGGGCGAAGGGGAAAATTTTCTAGTTTAGTCACTTGGTTCTACTTTGGAAAATGTTAAGGTATGGGCTAAGACTAAATGGAAGCAAAAATGGTTTTGCTTATTGAGTTATTGACTAAATGAAAATATTAAGATTAAAGCATTTTGTTCTTGTTATACAAACATATATTCATTTATATACTTTACAACGAGTCCCTATTTATGTTATTACTCCTATACGGGTATCTTATTGAGTTATTGTAAATATTTTTCTCATCATTAGTCTTTTTATATCAGATTGTAGTTGCTACTTTAATAAATAAATTAGAATTCCACTAAGGAATAGTGAATACATTTTAAGCCTAGGGGAATTATTGGTGTATGATTTAACTTATATACCGTTTTATTCAACACAACATGTTAGTAGATTATTAACGAGAGCTCGTAATGCTACGCTTATTTGGTATTGAACTAGTAGAGCTAGTATTAACTACTATGTTTTCCACATACTATTGTAATTGTGATTATTTAATATTATTTTAAGACCAATGTCCCATTTTGAAATTAGATTTAATAAAAGGGTTTAAAAAAAAAATAAACACACATTTATATAGATATATTGAAAAATAAATTTTTAGATTATCTTTGAGACTTAAAATATGTTTTATTATTTATAAATTATTTTTTATCACTTAAATTATTATTAGAACATACGCTCGGGGTTGGGGTTGTGGGGGATACTTTTAGAATTCTAGTGTACATTTTGATAGAGTGGAAACATTCTTATATGTTTTTCGAAGATTGAACATAAAATTATGATTTACTAAAAAACATTATTTGTTTGTATATAATGAATATCATATAAGGATAATCACAAAAGCTTTCGAAGATAATTAATATTTATTTGAATACAAAACGTGGTTGTGGTTTGAGTTGGAAAATACTTATATATATATATATGGCTTATGTAGATGCTACACAAACTTCAACTAATGACAACATATATAGACTCCTATATACATCTCTTAGTAAATATAAAAACAGTAATTACCAATATATAAATTCTTTGAGAATAACAAATAATATCTTAATTACAATTTCCTTCACTTGTATTACGATATGGATAATGGAAACCACTTTATCAGTATGTGCTTTTATAAATAGTACTTCCCTAATTTCGAGTTTAACCTTTCAAATTTTCTTTTTCGGTGTGACCATTTTTGCGATTCCAATTTCTTCGAAAGCATAATAATCTTATTAAAATGATTTTAGTGTTCAAAATTTTCTTGTACCGACTTACCAATTTTTTAGTGGTTCA
This sequence comes from Laguncularia racemosa, assembly GCA_037954665.1. Lineage (NCBI taxonomy): Eukaryota > Viridiplantae > Streptophyta > Magnoliopsida > Myrtales > Combretaceae > Laguncularia > Laguncularia racemosa. Next base: position 249,449 of record JBBMOL010000388.1, read on the forward strand.
CTGCTGGTGCATGCCTATTTACACCAGCCTAATTGTTTACTATTTTTGTAATAGTAAAAGATTTTGTTTTGATGCATCATTGTGTTATATTCAGTAGGTATATACTGACAGGAGGTCAATCATTGATTAAAATCACTACGCATTTTGCTTTGATTTCTTGGCCCTAGCTGGTGCTTGGTACAGCCATGGCGCTACAGCCTATAGCAGTATACCCCAGTAGAGTATATTAGACTCAGTGAAATCATCAGACTTTCTTTTAGCAGTTCTATAATAATAAAGTGCTTCTTTTTTCTTTTTCCTTTGAATTTTAAGGTAATTATTAGAAATCAAGGAAAGGGAGAAAAAGAATACTAATCTGAGACATAAACCAAAAAAAAAGAAGAAGAAATTATTAAGAAAACTAATATGAGAAAAGAAGTTTATGAGCAGAGCATCCTAAGTGGAACAAAATCTCTGTTTGCAATAATGAAATAAACGAAGATCCTAAACTAATCTAAAGGCTTTGCGTCCATCGTCCCTCATATGATGTAAGGTGCTTTTTGAGATTACTTGTTTAAGTGGTAGAAACAACAATGGGGCTTCTTACATAGTGAAAACCATCTGACCATGTTAGTCCGCCAAATGCAAAGTCCGGAATGTTGCTCATTGAGTTATTCGGAGGATTTTTAGCAGTTACGGTCACCATGAAGCTCTTCTCCGCACCGGTTCCCTCAAATGTCAAAACATTGGGCTCGACAGAGATAGAAAAACCAGCTGGTTGACGGACATGTGCGACATAGGTACTTGATGAACCAACATTCCTCACTCTACGGGTGAGGGTCTTCGAGCCAACAATATTTGGAATTGTTATTGAAGGGTAATTGAAGTCCAATAGACTGACTGACTCAGGACATATGTAAGGTTCATCAGAAAACAAATGCAGTAATGTTTGATTGTAACCTGAAGCGCATAGAAAGTTCAAGTAATCATTGATGTTCAAGTCATATATTAACCCCGGATCCATAGCACGGTTGGGACGTATATGTCCTGCACCATATCCTAATGGCGTTGCTTTATTGAAGTCTCCATCTAGCATTGGATTGTTTGTATTATCCCTTGTTCTTGCTGTTTAGAAGATTTAGTGAGGAAAAAGAATGTATTAGCTTTGTAATATTTGCGCACGTGAAAAATTTTAAGCTTATGATAGGACCTGTTGTCATGATTGCTGATTTGATTGCTGCTGGGCTCCAGTCAGGATGTAAAGTCTTTAGAAGGCCAACAACGCCAGAAACATGAGGACAAGACATTGATGTACCAGACTCGATATAGAAAGGTAGTCTGCGCTTATCGAAATCCATTCCTGTTGGACTCACAGCCTCACTGAAAGAGGCTAGAATGTCAACCCCAGGTGCTGTAATATCAGGCTGCATAAGGGAAATTGAAGAACCAATTATCAACTTCATTAATTATTACATAGAATTGAGACTCTAAACTAATAGATGAGCTGAAATGTGCAATTCTAAGATGTCTCTATCTGTATAGAGAAATTCATTGGCTGTAAGTGAAAATTTATAGCCTTGATACTGATGTGGAGGAAATAGCATTCATTTCCTAACCTTGAGGATCTCTGGAGTCACCGGGTTTGGTCCTCGTGAGGAGAAAGCTGCCAAGAATGGAGCAGGCTGTATCTTCAAGTGTGCGGTTGGTGTTGTTATGTATCCAGTTGGATTTCTGTTTAATATTATCCATCATAAATAGCTCAAAAAATTAATAAAAAGGACTAATTTCTCAAATGGAAAGGGCATTTAGAGGGAGAAAATATACTTGGTAGAGTAGATATAGGTAAATAGAGCGCCACCATCAGCATAAGTTATATGGACTGCGGGGAGTACATGAGCATCTGCAATAAGTTCATTTCCATTTGTCTTGTCATTGCAAAGAATCATTCCTACTGCACCAGCTATAGCTGCTTGTTGACCTTTATCAACCCTTGCAGTTTCCCCTCTAAGGCAGACTAAGATCTTTCCCTGTGCCTTCTTAGGATCCAATGCCCCGGCCTTGCAAAGTAGACTACATGAATAGACAAGATGATATTTTAAGTTATGACAATAATACCAACATAATTCAATATATAGGTAAATTACAATTTACAATGATATAAATAGTATTTAAGTGTTTTTTTCACTTTTATAACTTGTTTTATTTTCCATCAATCACATAACTTTTGTTTAAGAGATTTTTCACACTTTTGTAACCTATGTTATGTCTTATGTGGGCAACATAACACTTGTTTTTAGCGTGTTTGTTATAATATGATTGTGTAATTAGGGTTTAGAAACAATGTGCATATTATGTGACTCAACTAAAATGATGCAGTGCATTTATGTGACTATTTAAAAAGTATATAGACTATAAAGCACATCATATACACAGAAGACACAAATCATAATGTAGGTTATGAAAGTAAATGCTAAACCACAAGTTTATGTGTTTGACATAAAATATCACTTTAGTTTTAAAAGTGGACAAATGTTCAATATATTTCTAAAAGAGATTTATGTTAATTGCTCTTAACCTATTTATGAAGATAACTATTTCAAGAGCTTCACTTACGCATCGTAGGCGGATGCATTAGCTGCTTTTGCTTGTTCCCCAGTGATCAATGGATAAAGTGTACCCGTTAGAAGACCTTTAGCAAGACTTTTCCCATTGAAACGTGTACCATTTTTTATTTCAACAAAAGCTTGGAACTCACGGTCTAATGTGCTTGCTGCTACAGTTAATATCCATGGAGCTACATTAGTAACACTTGCATCATATGGTCCTTCATTTCCAGCTGAGCACACCACGGTAATTCCATTCTTTACAGCATGGAATGCACCAATCGCTAAGCTATCGGAGAAGTAGTCTGTTGCAAGCCCTCCGATGGATATGGAAAGAACGTCAACCCCATCATGTATTGCCATATCGAATGCTGCTAAAGAATCTGCACCAAAACATCCATTGGCATTAGCCGTCGACCAGCACACTTTGTAAGCAGCAACACGGGCTCTTGGAGAACCGCCTTTGGCAGTCCCATTGCCTACACCAAAGACGTTTGCTCCAGAAACGAAATTTCCTCCTGCAGTTGAAAGTGTATGGGTCCCATGGCCTTCAAAGTCTCTTGTTGATAGCTCAGATGGGTCCACTTTGCCCGCATATTGTTCAAATCCTTTGTTGAAATATCTCGCTCCTATGAGTTTCCTGCATAATATGATAGGGAACAATAATTCTAAATGAGAAATCTCCCTAGTAGTATAACTTTGTAGGGTACTCGCTTTTCTTTTACCTAACATTTTGTATGACCGATATAACTTGAGAAAAAGGATAACTAAAAAGGTAAAGTGTCATATATAGAATTAGGTGTAGCATCTACTAATTTTTTGATATACAAAAAATGAAGGCCACATGCAATTCTATTTTTCTATTTGCGGTCCTAATATGCTATAATGTGTATAGAAAATACACCTAACTTTATGTATATTCGATGGTAGTAAGTACGTCCATCAAGAAGACAAGTTTTACGATAAATATAAATAATACATCACTAATTCCACTATACATCCTCAAAAGTTATGGGAGGAAAAGACACATATTGAGGGTTAAGGGGTAATGATGGCGGATATTCATGGAGTCACATTGCAATTAATTTTAGAAAGGCATATAGTTTGTTGGGAAAACGCAGAAATTGTGATTTTAGATGTGCTAAAATCTCTTCAAAATGAAGAGAGATTTTTAGTTATATAACTAACCTGTTGCAAGGTATTGAGCCATCCTGACAAATACCTCTCCATCTGGAAGGAATGGGGCCATAACCTGCATCACTGAAGCTCATTGACTCTGGCCAAACACCTACAACAATTACAGCCTTCTTTAGTTTTTTTTGAGTGAATAATTGAAAGCATTGATAGTGAATTACTTTCAATTTGACAATATTTTGTGGTAAAGATTGTACTGCCGTAGAAATCAATAGCATAGTCTACAAAAGGGGAGGCCATAAGCGTATACCACAAAATTGATTTCCTATCTTAATTACAAATAAATGTGGTGCCAATTTGCCACTACTTGATGAGGTAGAATAATTATATCAAAAGCTGTTATACAAAATCTTTCCTAAAAATACATCTAGGCTTGCGAGCAATAAATAAAGCAAGATAGAAATAGCAAACTACCAGTGTCAAGATTTCCTATGATCACATCTTCACCAAATCTAGCCTTCTTCCACAATGAATTTTGGTGAATCAAACCATCCTTTTCTAGCATCATAAAATCCCAAGAATGTGTTGTATGTAGCTTTCTTGGTTGGTCTAGAAAAACAGAAACCACTCTTGGATGCTCTGCATTGAATGGGTGTTAGTCATGTCCGATCAGTCTAACTATAGAAATTAACGTTTAAATATCCTCTTTCAAAAGTATGCAAATAGATTCAAAATACGTAAAATGTAATTAAAATTTTCATGTTTTGATAAAAAAAAAGAGCAAGATGCGGAATACCACAAAGAGAAGTGAGCCATTATAACAATATACTATGTTTTTTTTTTTTTTTTTTCCATTGCTAGTAGGTGATAGTCGCACGCCTAGCACATATTGCTTTGGCGAAAGGTATAGAATAGAAGACATAAAATAGATGACAATGATCAAAGGATTTGAAGCAAGCAATAGCACATCCATACTTGCAATTTTCGCTGCATCTTCCTCCTCTAGATTGGCTGCAAAGCCATTTATATGTCTTTGATAAGAGTAGATCATAGCTTCTTTAGCATTCTCATGGCTACATAAAAAATTTAAAACATCAATTGCTTGAGAAACATATATAAGAAAAAAATAATCAAAAGGCAACTTTTCCAATAATAAATTGCTTCAGAACCTGCCCAGAAATGTTGCAAGAAACTCATGATGAGATTGTGTCACTTGATCAAGCACTTCGTCAGAAACATCCTTACCATGCGAGTGTGATCCCAGGTACACTATGTAAGTCTTCACACATAAATAATTTACTTTGATTAGAGAAATATCATAAAAACTGAAACAAAAGCTATAATACTCTAACAAAACATATGGAAATATCTCAAAACTTAAGCGTTCAACTTGTATAAATTTTGTAAACCTTTTTGGCTGCCAGGGCCTGCAATTGAAACAGAGAACATATCAAGAAAAAGTAGATTGGAGCCATCGACTTCCTCATTGTGATGATAGATGTTTCAGCTTACACCCTGTTTTGAAGTGAAACTCATTAATTTATAGAGCATGATGAAATAACATTTTCAATAAATATTTTGGATGAGCGTCTTAGGATTTGATTTGATAAACATTAATCTTTACATTTCTAGAGTTTATCTTACGTTGGATATGAACATTAAACAAAATTTTCTGTTGAACTAGATTGAGAATATCTCTCAATTAGATAAACCATATATGATGATATTAATCCATTTTTTTTTCTAGAATTACAACGTAAATGTTTGGCAAATTTTAATATTTGTTGTAATCTTCCTTCCTAGACAAAACTAGTTAAGAGTTTGTACAGTGCATAGATAAAACTTTGAATTATGATTGAAAAAATTGTAAATTTAATGTTTTTATGAATTAAAGGGCATATTATCTAATGAAACATTTAAATAATTTCTGATGGACATTGATGAAATATTTTATTCTTTTATCAATATTTTTATTCATTTGAGTATGAAGAAATATATATAAAAAGATAAATTAGAATATAATTAATATCATTATTAAGATAAGAATTGAACATGATAGAATATTTGAATATAAGAGAGGTAAATTAAGATGTAACTAACATGAGAATATGCTTTCAATGTAGTTGTTATTATCAAATTATATCCTATATATTTAATTTTTATATAATGAAATATGACTAAATAATGTTTTATTATGAAATTACTAAATAATGTTCCATTGTAAATTTGAAAGTCACTATTGCATTAAGTTTATAGTACTAACCAAGAATATTTTCTTTAACAATGAATTTATTTCAACTAGCAAAATATAAAAAGCTAATTAAAAGCTTTTTATACTAAACTAATTAAAAGCTTGCACAGTGCTCGGGTCTTGGATAAAAAAATGAATATGAAATTAAACTTGAAATTTGCAAAAGTATAGACCACATGAATCACTGGCTTTGTCTTTTCCTCCTCTTTGTATTTTTTCTCTAAACATTGAAAAACAAGTTTTCAACAGTTTTTCTCAATCAAATATAAAATATTTCCTCTTTGCATTTTTTCTCTAAACATTGAAAAAGTTTTGAACAGTATTACTCAGTCAAATATAAAATATATAAAAAACGTCTATTTTTTTCTTATAAAGAATCCTGATTTTCTTAGCTTCATAATACAAGTAAGTAAAGACATAGAAAAGCATTATAGATAAAAAAAAGTAAAAAAAAAAGCTACAAATTATGACGATGTAATTTATTGAATTATAATCCGACTGACAATTTAAGGTTCTAAGTCCTTTCGTTAAATTTCTTCTTTCTAACTATGATAAAATGCAAAAGCATAAATGATAATTAATAAGAATTATATTTATGAAGGATTATAAATAATTTAACCAAAAAAATTATACATATACATACAAATATACCTATACATATATATAATTATTGCTAGCAAATTTTTCAAAACTATATATATATATATGTATGTATGTATGTATGTATGCATGTATGTAATTGTATAATTATCAATGAGTGTAGCTTTAATGTAATTAATAAGTATAGTGGTTATTAATATACCATCTATATATGTTGTTACTCATGAGCAAAATTATGTTGCTTCTATTAAAAAAGTATACATTTTGACTATTAGACCCAAGATCAAGTAATATTAATGTGATATTGTAAGCGTTTTATATACAAAATATTTGGAACTTGTAGCAACATATGTAAAATTAAAAAAAAAGGTAATTTTTCCTAACATCATTATTTTAAGTTTATATGATCTTATTACTTAACAAATGAGAAAGAATAAGGAACAAGAATAGAAACATAAAGTGAGTGAGGTTGTTTATTTGTTAATATTGTTTAATAATTTCTTATAAGATGCTACAAGGTACCTTAAAATCTATATCTTAAAATATAGGTTTTGGTTTGAGTCTATGGTAAAAAGATCTTATACTCATACCTTATCATGTGGGAGCAGCTTTTGCAAAATCTTATACTCAAAACTTATCTTGTGACTCTTAAAATTCATTTGGAACCTACGTGGTCGAGTAGAGTACAAGTGGTTATCTTGTATAATAGGATTATTTACTTAATCCTAGTATTTATAAACATTTTTTATAAATAGTAAACATTAATAAAATCAACAAATCCTTATTACTTATTAGTATCAATGAGTATCATCATTGAATCAATATTAAATTCCACTCCTAATCGGCAATCATTAAATTGAACTGTTATTTATATATTTTATTTCCATAAATTTCTGCTAATACAAATATCATTAGTATTCATAAATTAAGTACAAAAATTTCTATTTCTCTTCAATTCAATTAAAACTCTCTATCTCACACAACCTTTTAGATTTAAATTTTGTTTGTCTCCCATCATCTTTTATGATGGATAGTTCCACAATTCAAAATTAAAATTATTGATTTCATTATATGTTTATGATGTAATTATTCGATTTCCTTAAATTCTAAAACTAATTAAGGTAGGTAATCATAAATTGAATCAACATTAAATTCTAACATTAATTATCATTGATGTTACATCTTCTATAAAACTTAATGATCAATAAAAGATAAAGAAGACAAATTTCAATAGCGAAATGATTAAAATGTCAACATACAAATATAAGCATTTTATGAATTAAATGATTAAATGGTCATATAAAGTAGGATCATTTTATATTGCATATCAGATATTGGTCATATTATATACCAAATATCTTTAGTTGGTAGTGATTCACTATATTCCATCATATCATAATTAACATTTAACAATTTATATTTCGTAAATTAATAAAGATATTTTGTGATCACTATTGTTTATTTATATGGATATATATTATATGTAGATTTTGTATGACTATTGATATTTTTATTTTATATTTATATATTATATGAATTGGAATAATTGTGCCATTTCATATCGAGTTATGTAAAAATTGCAACCTATTTGATATTCTATATTTTCTTTCTTCACATCCATTCCATTAAAACATCTTCGTTTTCACAAATTTATACTATTATACATTGCATTAATATTCATAAAGTAATTATATCAAGTTCCCATATCTCTTTAATACAATAAAAATTTTCCATCTAAAATAAGTTTTGACATTAAAAGTTTATTCATGTTTGTTCATTTTCTATGATGCTTAGAAATACAACCCTAAATTGTTGTCACTTTTTATTCTACATTTCTTCGTGATGTTATTATTGAATTTTCTTAAATTCTACTGTTACTTGATATTGATAATAGTCAAATTGAACTTGATAATCAACAAATTGAATAATCATAATTTACATCTTCCATAAACTTAAATGATCAATAAAAGATTATAATTGAAAAAAAAATTGGCATCTTCTCTAAATTCTTTTAAATACATAGAAAATTTTATATTTAAAAAAATTTTACAATAATAAAATGTCAATGATTACAAAGTTCCTCTGTGTTATTGTTCAAACATTGCAACCCATTTGAAATTTCTATATTTTCATCAATGACCTCTTTTACACTAATACATCTTCCTTTCCATAAATTTCTATTAATATATATGTCATTAATATTCATAAAGTAATTACAATAAATTTCTGTTACTCTTTAATGCAATACAAACTCTAGAGGTACTTTCTTATAAGCTTAAGAGGTGCCATTATATTGTGGCACATAGATCCTCTACTTCCGACCAGTGCATTACTTTGATAATGCTTGTAACGACTAAGTTGAAACTCCTCTTACTAAGGTATTCTCTACGTTAGTGTGGCATATCACACGTCTTATCTGTTAGTGTAGCTGGCTTTTGAGGAGGTTACCTATCTTGGGAGTGCCCTAGGCTAAGTGCACTTTACCTTAAAGTTCTAACAAACTCTAGGCTACACCAATGATTTAGATTTCATCAACTTCTATTTGGGGGATATCACATCATGCATAAGCATATAGGTATAAATCATCAAATCCTTTATTTTACCTTTGTTTACAAATGTCCTTAAATTTTACAATTGATTAACATTGATATTTGTCAACTTGAATTAACCTTAAATCCTAGGTAGACATGGATAATTGTTTATAAATTGAAATATATCAATATTATTGACATCTTTATCTATATTATTAAAGTAAAAGATATTCTTTTATTTTTCTAAATATTGATGTACAATATCCCAAGTTTCAATATTAGTGACTTCATAACTTGCGAATGTAACCGCTTTTGTTCTAAGCGTCTTTTAATAATTTATTAAAAGGTGTAGTATTTATTCAAGCTACATGATCAAATCCTACTATTTTTTTCCCTGTTTCAACTTAATGTCATATTTAACATTTAGGAAACAATTGTACATATATTGTTAAGTGTATAACTTTTACAAAATTAGATACAATCAAAATTACATCTTCTATTTTCATGAGAGGGTTGTTAAATTATTATTATTTTTTATCCTTTAAGCCAACTTTACTTCATAGAAGGGTAGTTATATCTATGTATACATTATATTAGAATTATTTTTATATCCATAACATGGGTGCATTGTTTACTAGTATATTTATATCTATATTATTAAGCAAATGCATATTCTATTAGACTTTACACCACCTTAAAAATTATTAAGATTGAATGAATTACCACTATGTCCTTCCCATCTCATTTAAAACTACCATTTCCACCACTTCACGTTCACCACATAAATTCCGCAATACCACATTCTATGGAGATAATTAAAACTACCCGATGTATCTTTCAAATAGCAATCCATTTTTATGCCCATGGTTTTCTTATTTTTTAAATACCCTAATATCGTCTTTAGTACACAGGAATGGAATTTGGATTCTAGATTCCATTCCCTTTCCCATATTTGGAAAGTTGAAGTATTTTTAGAAGGTGACATCACAATTTTGACTTTAAGGGTAGTGAAATTCAATTCCACCTTTGAGGGGTAAGAATAGTGATTCCATTTCACCTTCATTAATTATAATTAATTTAAAATTACTTATTTAACCTTTAAACTAATTATGAAATTTAACAATTAAAGACTTTTTTTTGATAAATATTACTATGTATACATTTCATTTTGTGGGTGACTCCAAATAGTTTATCATTGTAGTTTTGATTCTATTCCTTTCCATTCTAAGTCATTTCTGCATATCGTATGTGATATAAACTCAATAGTACTAATTTTCACATACACATTGCGAGTGTGTTGTTTGCTAGTCTAGTAGATCTAAAACAAAAGTACTCTATCTCTCTCGTTAAATTGTTTTTAAGTATTTGAGTATAGAAAAGGATTTAATTAGATTGCAAATTAGTACAATCATTAAGATAATTGAATATGATGTAATGTTAGAATATAGTGGGTCAAATTTGAATGTAATTAATATGAGAATATGTCTTCAATACAATTGCTATTATCAATATTAAGATTTCTAATAAACATTAGATTGTATGTAATACGCTTGCAAATTTGGTTATTGGTTTAGGATTGGCTTGACCTTAGTACGTTTTAGCCAAACTTTATGTCTTGGTCATAGAAGACAATTGTAGTGGCAAAAAAAAAAAAAGTGGTTTCATAAACTGAGGGATTATAAATATATATAGAAAGAAAAAAAAATTAAATCAATCTTACTATTAATGTAAAATAACAATTTTGTTTGTTATTTATCGCAACTTGAATAGCGAGCCTCTAAGTATCACGAAATGTTATAGATGGCTTGGTAGTCTGTAAAGTTAATATAAATAAATGGAAATATGTTTTGGGGGATAGTATTGACAGGAGTATAAATTGTAATTAGTGGAAGTACATGCTCGTATCATATGCATAGATATGTATATATTATTAATGACAAATGAGTAAATAAATTTATAAGTAAAAAAGAAAAAAAACAATGTATTCTAGATTAATTCTTGATGTAGATTATGGATTTAAGTATTGTTCCACGAAATTCGCCATTTCGATCGCAAATTCGAACCAACTTGTGAACCTCTTGATGGTGTGATTTCGACTTGATTTAAAGCATGTAAGATATCTATAAATTTATGTAAGAAGAATCCTAACTAACAGGTATATCAAATATTTATTTTAAATTTTCTTGAAATCTGATCTGTTTTCAAACAAGTAATTAAGATAATCTTCAAAATATTTTCTTAGCTACCCTAATTTGTTTGAGCTCCAAGGGCTCAATGTTAGCATGTAGGTGGTTGATTCTAATTTTATACTTGAATTTGGTGAATTGTGACAGATATTAACTAAAAACGAAGTTAAAATGGTAAATCCTATAAATATAATAACAAGTTAGACTTCTGGCCGCATTTTGGATGTGTAAGTTTTTAGTAGGCATTATTAATTTTCATAGCGAGAATTGTAATCTTTCAACCAGTTTTGTAATTATTATGATTTTCTGGAAGAAGAAACGCTAGTTATCGAACAGATCCTGTTTCACTAGAGCAAATATTTTGCTTAAAGTGAAAGAGGGTGTTGGTTTGGGGATGTAACCAAGGGTTATGGTATAATAAATAGCGAGGTTAAATCAAATTTTGGGTGTAAATGAGGTATTCATCATTAATCGCAAATTTGGAAGAGCATGTAACCTTCAAGAATAATAGATATTATAAATAGCATTATGCATATGTCTTCGTAAAGTTATCTTGGATTTGTGTAGAACTATTTAAATTTCTTAATTATTTACATGTAATTATCTAGAGGAGCAACTTAATTTGGTATCAAGAAGCATGATAAGAAGCATGATAATCAGTAAATTGGAGTGCTATCTAAGGCTTCTTGCAATAATAATGTGATGGATAACTCACCATGTCCTAAACTATATATATGTGGGTTATGAATACGAGTTTAGGACATGGTGGTTTAGTAAGAAATGAAATTTATTGATAATTATTAAAAGGGTATCTAAAAGAGTATTATGATTAGACTTGAATTAATACAATATCATTAGGAAAACCATGAATAATTGAAATTAATCAAATAACTTCAAAATTGTTCGGTATGTAACTATATATATGTGTGTACATTATGATTAATGAATCTAGTATGTTGATTTATTATAACGTGTTTAGGGAAATCTGGAACACCTAGAGTGACCCTTGGAGTAGTTGTTACTTGGTTAAGAATGTTACTTAATCAAGTGAGTATTGTCTATATTGAAATAGTAATGGTGTGAATGGTTGAAAACGTAGACCATTCATTGGATAGCTGTTGGTAAACCTTGCACAAGCACCTATTGTGACAAGTGTAGGAGGATTTGAAAATATATTTTTGGAATTGTGCGGAAATGTTGTTGGTGAATGGTTCTTGATTAGGGAATAAGCCAAACCATACTAGCAATGGTAGTATATTAGGCGGGTGCAAGATTGCTTTCCTATAAGTTATTTTAATAATTTTGCCTCATGGTAGTGGTTTATGTATTTGTGTTAGATTGAAAGCTTAGATGATAATCTTATGGAAAGTCTTTTGCATGTTGGTTGGTCATGAGTGTTGATGTGATGACGTGTTATGGCCATATTTTGAGCATTCTTATTTTGTTGGTTTAAAAAGATTTAATGTTTGAAGTGAGATCACTCGGCATTAGAAACAACTCCAATTTTTGATTGGTTTTGGGATATGTTTAGTATAATTTGATTGTATGCTAGCTAATGGTTTGTAAACTAACTCAAAACATTTAAGTAAAGTAAGACCTATTCTTTTCTCGGTGAGTTTGTAGTATGATCTTTAAATTGATCCGATAAGTTTGTGGCATAGTTGATGAATTGGCTTGGTATTAGTGACTTATCAGGATCTGGTCACCCCACTGTTTGTCACAGGTGAAAGGCACACTGCAAAACTACTAACATGATGTGTAAGCATATAAAGGCAATTAATAATTAAGTACTTGATAGGTTAAGGAGTGAATGGGTAAAGGTATTTTTTCTACCATGTATCGATATTGGCTTTGATTAATTGTCTTAAATATCTACAAGAAAGCTAAGTTGAATAATAAGTTGAATGGCCTTGGTAAGAGTGTAAAGGTAGGACTCCTACTAGATTGCCAGGACTAACTATGAAGTCTTATTTTAGATTTTTACAAAAGATAAGTCAAAAGTGATTACTAAGAAACTTTAGTAGGAGAACTTATGATTGTTGTAGGTGTTTACATCAGCTATGACTTGTGTTTTAGTATAATGTGATTACCATGTTATGGTTATTCTCTTATCTTTCTATTACTCACTTTACTTCTTAAAAAGTTGAGGGATTAATGTTTTACTAATCTTAGGCATAGGTATAGATATAGAAGGTTAAGGCTACTCATGGGCTTTTTAGGGAAAGGCTTTGGAGAGTGTTAGTTCCACCTGATGGAGACTTTAACTTTTGTTTGTTTTTGTTTAGTAGATCACTATGTCGCGATGTAAAAATTTTGTTAATCAAATGTAAATATAAAGGTATATAAGAACTTTTAATTGTGGCTCAGTAAACTTTGAAAAAGGTGATAGAGGTTATTTGGAAGGTCCGGTGAATTAGCAAAACTAGGTGATCAGTTAGCCTTAGATCATAGGCTAAACTATATGTAATACTTGAAAAATTTTATTTATTTTAATATATATATTTTCATAAAGAGCTAAGGACAAAGATGGAAATTTTACAAAATTCAAGGGCAATTTAGACATTTCACACGAAGGGTATAAATACTTCAAATTAGCCTAAAGAGTCTTCTTTGCTATTTTGAGCTGTAAAACAAAAACCACAAAAGAGAGACGCTCTCCTGGAGCAAACCCTAAGATGAAGAAAAGAAAAAGATGCGACCAAATTTCATATATGAGAGGTAAGGAATCTTATATGAATTTCAATTTTGGTTATGGGAATTGGAACTTATGAGTATCATGTGTGCTTTAGGATTTGAAGTTTTGAGAAGGGTATAGCGGGGAAGGGACTCAAAGGTTTAAGGATTCAACCTGTAGGAAATTTGACTTAAGTATGAAAATCCTTGTAATTTATATGTAATTACATGTTTTGGAGATTTAATTAAGCCTAGGAATAGAGGGAATTGGGTTTAGGAGAAATTAGAATGAAGAATTAGAAGTTCGTGGAGATTGTGGAGGGTAACATAGTCTCCCAACACTGTTGTGTTTCGATTGTGTTGAGTTTGAAGGTTACACCGCGAGATACACGGTTTCCTAACATGGTCGTGTTTCAACTATGTTGAATTTGAAGGTTACATTGAGAGATACACGGCTTCTCAATACAGTGGTGTTTCGACCATATTGAATTAAAGGTAACACGACCTCCTAACATGGTCGTGTTTCGACGTGTTGAATTGAGAGAAACACGGCCTCCTAACACGACCATGTTCTAACTGTGTTGAAGCCAAAATTTACACCGAAAGATACACAACCTTTAACATGATTGTGCTTTAGCTCGTGTTGAGCTACATGATCTCCAACATGACTATGTTGAATAAGATATAATTCAACTATATATCTATTTAGCTTCTAATTAAGTTAATTTCCACGCAATCTAAATAGCTAGTAAGACCTTAGAGAATTTAAATGATTAAGAGTAAGAGAATTCATAAAGAATATTGATCTTAGATTAAGTATTAAGAAGAGTTTGTTGATATACATATTTCAATTTAGCTCAAGTCCAATATTGGAAGTATTGAAGGCTAGGATTTAAGGTACATGTAACTTGTGTGTTGATTTGTGCTTGTTTAAGTTAGTTTATGCTTTGAACTTGATTTAATTGGATGAATTGGCTTAAGTGTTAAGTTCTATGTTGTATGTGATTGGCTTGGCTTCCTTAAGGAGCACCCCAATAATCTTTGTGTGATGTTATCCCTAGTGGAGTTGTACTTAGAAATGATCTGGGTTGAATGTTGGTTCTAAGGTTTAAGTGGACATGTGTGTGGAGCCCGTAGTGGTAGTTCCCATCACCAGGTTTAAGTGTACATGGGTGTGGGGCCCATAGTGACGGTTCCCATCACTAAGATTAAGTAGTTTAAGTGAACATGGGTGTCGAGCCCATAGTGGCAGTTCCCATCACCAATACATGTTCCAATGTGTTAAGGGGGTTATGAGTACCCTGTTGTTGCTTATGGATATAAATTGTCTTATGAAACGGTTGTCTATGTTTAGGGTGATTAGGATTTTGGAGAAATATGTTATTTGACTGTAATAGACATTATCTTTTGAAGAATATTATTTTAGTATTTAAAGACTTTTGCTACGTTAGATGTTAGGTATGGTTTATAAAATTATTTGAAATTTTGGGATGTATGAAATGTTTTTATATAGGAGTTACATGCCAAAATGTATCGGAGTCGATTCAGAGCTTTAACATGTTCTTGTGAAATAAGGACACATGGCGAGCAGTAGCGCGACCCCGGTTTTGGGGCGTTACACTACACTTGGTCCTAAGTATAACAAGGGAATAGACTCTTGAAAATCGTAATACGGGTGGGTTAAACTATGTGTGTAGTCTATTACAAGAGTCTTGAATGGAATGTTATTATGTGATTTGCAAAAATCAAGTTAAAAATGGAATCATATTAAATGTTGGAAGTAGGTACAGAGTTGATCGTCTTGTTTAGCTTAATATGTACTTAGAGGATGGCATAATGATTTGTCTTCCAGTTATCAGGTTATTTATGCATGTTATTTAATGTATTAAGTAGACATTGGGAAGGTAGGTTGTTATAGTGTATTAATCATAAAAACTTTTATATATAAATAAAAAAAATTTATACAAAAAAATATAAACAAAAATACAAAAAGATCTAAACAATTGAAAGTTAGAAGTAAAAATATATATCATCTAATAATAAATAAAATATTATAATATACTCTCTATATCATTCTAATTTCTACTTTCTTTTTAAAAGAAAATTGGTTTAGTATTAAAACCATATTATTTGATTCACTTATTATTTCAAATTTACTTTAATGAAATATTTAATTCATAATTACCCAAAAAAATATTTAATTCATTTACTAATATGCATTATAACATATTAAAATGCCATGATTTTCTTTGTTTCATGTACAAAATATTCTCAATCCATTTTCTAACCAACATTTACATGTCTCACTTTCAACAAAAAATGTTCTCATTGCATGTTTTAAACTTGAAATTATATTTTATTTTTTCAATTTTGTAAAAAAAATTGAAATTTATGTGTTTTAATTTTTGTATAAAAAAATCAAAGCTCAATATTCTAATGCCCCTTTAGCATATTTAAATGTTATTTGTCATATTATAACAATTATATTATAACAATTGAATTCAATACTTACATAATATTAACAATGACACCATAAATATAATAATAATGGTGAATTTTGAAAAAAAAAGTTGAATATTATAATGGTATTTTGAAAAGATAGAACACCATGAAAGAATATAATTGATCTCATAGCATGTATGCTTAGTATTTTACAATGACAAATGGTAAGTTATGAGGTTAAATTTTTTCATATTCAATTTATTTTGTTTTGGAAATCTAATAATTTGAAATAGCTGGGTAGGAAAAATGTATGATTACTTACTAGGATCAAACATCTTTTGGATAATGTAAATGTTTCGTTAATGTTATCAAATATTAGTTAATGAATTTGACCAAAATGTCACAACAAATGAAAACATAATTAGTAAATTTATAGGACTAATGTGTCAAAGTGATTGATTACATTCTTTTAGTTAAGTAGTCCTATTATGATGTCCAAATTATATTTAAAATTTTTATATTTTTTAAATTTTTTTGCATGTTTGACTTACATTACAAATTTTCATCAATATTTCTTTTAGATGATGATATATTTACAGTTACTCACGACAAAAGATATAATAAGCTCTTGAATTTGGTGAAAAGAAAAAGAAAAAGAAAAAGAAAAAGAAATAAACTCTAAAATTCAAGGCCTTCTAGTAGTATTCAAAAATTTTGATGATATATCACCATTGCTTTGAACCAAAGATGCAAATAAATTAGAAATACGAAAAACAATGTTTAGTTTAATGAACAACAAAAGTCTAATAATTTTAATAAAACAATACATAAAAAAGTTATTAGAAATCTAGAGCTACATTTTATAAAGCAAATACAGTTAAAAAAAAAAAAAAAACCGAACCTGCTTTAAACCTTTTGAGAAGTGGATGGTGGTTGAAATTCTTGAGTAATTTGCTTTAATGGAAAAAGTTAATTGATATATATATATTTATATGATGGAGTTAGCTTAAAATAAACTTTATATAATATTAATTTTTTCATAATATTATTTATATTAAATTAGAATATTATATTAACAACATTTAGATATAAGAAAAGAGAATGATTATTTTATAATAATATGTGCCAATCCTACGGAAGCATAAAAAAAAAAGAGAGGCCATTTTTCAATACTATTGTTTCTCTAATAAAAAATAAATGACTCCAAGTTGGCTCCATGAAGACATTTTATAATTAGCCTTGGTGTACATGATCTCTTCTAAATATCACCTACCGTTACTGTCATTGCTTGCATTATTTTCAACATCAAATCATTATACTCTCCATTTTTTTTTTCTTGATTGCGAAACTCGATATTTCATTAATTGCAAGAGAACTTCTACATAAGGATTGGTCGTAGAGGGTAAGAACCAAACTCTAGAATAGTGTCCATAGAGAATTAAAGTTCTTATGTTCTTGTTATGGATTATACGGGGAGAAGTAGGTAGATATGTAGGGATTGTTAAGATAAATTTGAGATAATTATGGATAATATATTCTAGGGAGAAGTATGCTTTTAATCTTAAAATTTATTTATTTTTTTATTTGAGTCCTTAAAACTTTTTTTCTTTTATTTGAACATTTTCAAAACCTTAAACAAATAGGATTTCCATTGAATATATTAAAATTTCTATCCATCTTGAGCATATATTAACTTTCGATTAGCTTTTGGACTATTTCTTACGTTTAATTATCATTTTTGTGTTATTATTATTATTTATTATATTATTCATTACATGTATTTAATATTATTTTTTTATTATATTACATAAATAAAAATGTTTAATATTATTTTATTAATTTAATTATTATTGACTAATTTAAAGTTGATATATATCATAGATGATAAAAAACTTAATAAATTTAATGGAAGTCCTTTTTTGTAATGTTTTGAAAAAATGTTGAGGACTTAAATAGAAGTAAGAAAATATTAATGACTTGAATAGAAAAGTGATTAAATATCGAGAACTAAATGTGTACTTTTCCCTATATTCTATCAACTATTAAATCAATGTATCATGAAAATGTAGGAAAAGATTTATTAATTTTTAGTTAAATGACATTTTTCATGGGCAATTTCAGGAATCCTAATAATATTCTACTAACTACTAAATCAATGTAGCACAAAAATGGAAGAAAATATTAATCTTTTACAATTTAATGACATTTTTAATGGCAATTTTAGGAAACCTAATTATGAAAAGGCATTATGATTCTATAACTATATAAGGTACAAGCTTTTTAAATTATATAATAATATAATAATATGATATAATGGGAGGAACTATGAAAGTACATTAATGATACCATATAAGATAAAATCTTCAAAACTATATATTATGATATGATATGATTTGACATAATAAATTATAGAAATAAATTAATATTACCATATAAAGGTGTTGGTTCAGTAATGCTAACATAAAAATGTGAGAGTTTTCGAAACTATATATTATATAATGTATAATATGATATTATGGAGATTGTTTTAACTAATAGTGCTTAGTAGTAGGAGCTGTCAATGGTTATTAGCATTTCTAGACACACAGGCATGCATATACATACACACATACCTCTATATATATGTAGCGCCCCGAAACCCGGCTGCACTATTACTCACTACGTGTCTTTATCTCACAAGAACATGTTAAGGCTTTGAAATAAATTAATAAAATTTAGCCTGTAACTCTTATATAAAAACATTTCATACACTCTCAAAATTCAAATAATAACTTAAATTGTATCAAATATCTAATGCAGTGAAAGTCTTTGAACACAAAATTAACATCCTTTTAAAAGGTACTATCTATCATAGCTAAATAACATAATATCCCAAATCTTAATCATAATAATAATAGTGGTAATCTTTGTTTTCCTCACTCTGTGGCTTACCCAAACCCAAGTCATCTTTTAGGTTCTCATCTCTCTCAATACTTGCATCTAAAAAATGCTCCTTGAAGGGTGAGCTAATGCTTAGTACGTATAACACAAACACATATGCATGAAAAATCATGAACAAGTGTCACACACGTTATGAAGTACTTAATGCATTAGGTCCACAAGCATCAACAAGTTACTCATGACTCTCTCAATACACTTAACACACTGGAACATGATTTGGTGATGGGAACTGCCACTACGGGCCCCACACCCATGATCCCTTAATAGTTAAACTTGATAATAGGAACTACCACGACGGGCTCCACACCTATGTACACTTAAACCTGGTGATGGAAACTGCTACTACGGGCCTCACACCCATGTCCACTTAAACCTTAAACTTGGTGATGGGAACAGTCACTACATGCTCTACAACCATGTACACTTAAACCATTTAATCAACATTCAACCCATATCATTTCCAAGCACGACTTCACTAGGGACAACGTCACATAAGGATTATTAGGGTGCTTCTTAGGGATCTACCACTACGGGTCCATAGTTTGAGCTAAGCACATATAATGTATAACTTAAACACTTAAGCTAAATAGTTCAACTCAATCAATTTCAACGCATATACTAACTTAAGCAATCACAGAATAGCACATAAGTTGCACGTACCTAGCCTTAAGCACTTTCCGATCTTGGACTTAATCTAAATGGAAATTTGTATAATCAACAAGTTCCTCTAATATTCAATCTAAGATCAATATCATTTTCTTATTTCTCTTAATCCTATACATTTAATTTCTTTAAGGCTTTACTAGCTATCTAGGTTGTATGGAAATTAGTTTAATTTGAAGTTAAATAAATATGTAATTACTTTATACTTAATTTAACATGGCCATGTTGGGGATCGTGTTGCTTAACATAGTGGGAGCATGACCGTGTTAGGGGTTTTGTATCTTTCAGTGTAAAACGTGGTTTCAATATGGTTAGAACATGATTGTGTTAGGAGGTCGTGTTCTTCTTCATTCAATATGGTCGAAACACGACCGTGTTCTTCTTCATTCAATATGGTCGAAACACGACCGTGTTAGGAGGCCGTGTTACCCTTAGCTCAATATGGTTGAAATATGACCGTGTTAAGAGGTCGTATATCTCTTGATGAAACTTTTACACTCAACACGGTCGAAACACGATTGTGTTAATAGGCCATGTTACCTCGGCAATTTCCACGAACCCTAATTCCTTTACTTTAAATTCTCTAAAACTCAATCCTCTTGATTCCTCAACTTAATTAAATCTCTAAAATAGTAATTGCATCTAAATTACAAGGAATTTCATACTTACATAAAAATTCCACAAATCACAACCTTAGCTCGTTGATTCTCCGTTCTCGTATAGTCTCTTTACACCCTTCATGTTCTGTATGAATAAATAATACTCATAAACTACAATTTCCATAAATCCTAAATTGAAATTCGTATGGAATTCCTTACCCTTTGTCTTTGGAATTTGATTATTCTTTTTTCCTTTCATCTCTAGGGTTCCAGTTAAGGGCATTTGTGTTGTCTACTATGTTACTATGAGGGAGTGAAAAGGAGGAACGTTAAGTCATATGGGATTAAATACTCCCCATTGCAAAATATCTAAATTTCCCCTTCAAACTTTCTAAGATTCCATCCTTATTTAGTGGTTCCAAAGATGCTATCTAATCCGGGTTTGCTACATGCTTTCTCAACATGGATACATGGAATACATTATGTACCTCGACCAAATTTAGTGGAAGAGCTAACCTATAAGTTATTGTGCCTATTCTTTCCAAGGTCTCTAATGGGCTTATATACCTTAGGTTTAGCTTTCCCCTCAACCCGAATTTGATTACTCCCTTTGTTGGAGAAATCCTTAATAACACCTTATCTCCCACTTGAAATTCTAAAGGGCGTCTTCTCTTATTTGCATAGCTCTTTTGTTGAGATTGAGTCATCTATATTCTCTGCCTGATTAGCTTCACTTTGTTTACTGCTTCTTGTACTAACTTTGGCCCCACCATCTGTCTTTCTCCCACTTCATCCCAATGTAGTGGGGATTTGCACTTTCTCCTATAAAGAGCTTCATATGGTGCCATCTGGATGGTTGCCTGGTAACTATTATTATAAGTAAACTTTACTAGAGGTATATGCTCATTCTATTTGCCTCCAAAGTCTAGAGTGCATGCCTTGAGAAAATCTTCCAGTATTTGTATAGTCCTTTCAAACTAATCATCTATCTATAGGTGGAATGCCATATTGAATTGCAGTTTGGTGCCTAATGCTTTGTGTAGGCTGTTCCAGAATTTGCTCACAAATCTTGTGTCTCTATCAGAAGTGATTGTCACTAGCAACTCATGCAGTCTGACTATTTCTTGTATGTATTCTTGAGCTAGTTTCTCTAATTTGTATCCTACTTTGATAGGTATAAAATGAATAGACTTGGTCAATCTATCCACTATAACCTAAACCACATCTTGTTTCTCCCTAGTGTTTGGGAGGGCTATAACAAAGTCCATTGTCACATGTTCCCATTTCTTTTTCAGTATTGGAAGAGGCTGTAATTCTCCGACTGGTCTCTAGTGTTATATCCTGATCTGCTGGTAGGTGAGGCATTTGGCTACATATTTTGCTATTTCTCTCTTCATGTTTCTCTACCAATAACAACTCTTCACGTCCTTGTACATTTTGGTACTTTTAAGATGTATTGTATAGGTAGAGTGATGTGCCTCTTTCATTATCTCTCCCTTCAATTCTGCATCCTTTGGTACATATAGTCTCATTTTGTATCTCAAGGCCCCTTCTACATCTAAGTTAAATTCTAGTGCTTTACCTTGTTTTGTTATGCTCTTGAGCTCTTGAATGTCCTTATCTTCCATTTGACCTGCTTTAATTTTGTCCATTATGATTGGCTGAATCCTTAAAGTAGCCATTCTTGCTCCTACTTCTTGTGTTAAAACTTCTAGTTTCAATTTGTGCATGTCTTTTAACAACTCTTTCTATGAAGTGATGAGAGTAGCTATATGGCCTTGTTTCTTTCTACTAAGGGCATCTACCACCACATTGGCTTTTCCTAGATGGTATTGTATTTCCAGATCGTAATATTTGATTAACTCTAACCATCTCCTTTGTCTCATGTTTAACCCTTTCTATGTAAATATATACTTTAGACTTATATGGTTAGTGAAGATTTTGTACCTTTCTCCATATAAGTAATGTCTCTATAGCTTCAAAGCTAGCACTACAGTTGCCAATTCCAAGTCATGAGTTGAGTAGTTCTTTTCATACGGCTTCAATTGTTGACTTTCATATGCTATTACTTACTTGACCACCCTGCATCAACACACACCCCAACCTTTGAACTGAAGCATCACTATACACTGTAAACTCTTCTTCACTCTTAGGCAAGGTTAAAATTGGTGCCGACACCAGTTTCTCTTTGAGCATCTAAAAAATGGCTTCACATCTATCACCCCATTCACATTTCACATTTTTCTTTGTCAATTTGGTGAGAAAGTTGCTATTTTGGAAAACCTCTCTACAAATCTCCTATAGTAGCTTGCTAGACCCAAGAAGCTTCTTACCATTGTGACTCTTTTTAGTCTGTGTCGGTCTACTATTGCTCTTACCTTTTTTAGGTCTATAGATATCTCATCCCTGTTAACCAGATGATCTAAAAAGACTACTTATTCTAGCTAAAATTCACATTTACTAAATTTGGCATACAACCTTGTAATCTGCCCAATACTAGTCTCAAGTGTTCTTCATGCTCTTCAGTACTTTTAGAGTATATCAGGATATTGTCTATAAAGGCAATCACAAACTTATCCAAGAAATCCTTGAATACTCTACTCATTAAATCCATGAATGCAGCTGGTTCATTTGTTAATTTAAAGGGCATAACTAGAAACTCGTAGTGTCCATATCTAGTTCTAAATGCTGTTTTTTGGATGTCCTCTTCTTTGATTCTTAATTGGTGATAGCCTGATCTCAGGTTTACTTTGGAGAACACCTAAGCTCCTTATAACTAGTCAAACATATTGTCTATCTTGGGAAGAGGATATTTGTTCTTGATTGTGACCTTGTTTAACTCCTTATAGTTTATACAGAGTCTCATGCTTCCATCTTTCTTCTTCACAAACAGGATTGGTGTACCCTAAGGAGAGACATCGGGTCTTATAAAACCGTTATCCTATAGCTCTTGTAATTGTTTCCTTAACTCTTCTAATTCCACTAGTGCCATCCTATAGACTGGTTTTGATATAGGTACTGTATCTTGTACTAAGTCGATGTTGAATTCTATTTCCCTGGTTAGGGGTAAACTAGGAAGATTTTCTAAAAACACATCAAGAAATTCCCTCACAATCAATACTCCTTCCATCCTAACTTCTTCATTGGCTTCAACAGATATGGTTGCCATTACACTTTTTCCCCACATCTCATAGGTAAGCAATCTAGTGGGTCTCTGTACTTCTAACTTGTATTCAAAATATCCATTCGTTAGTATATTAAATTGTACCACCATGTTGTAACAATCAATTGTGGCATGATATTTTGATAGCCATTTGATACCCAAAATAATGTCAAACTCTATCATTTCTAATACTAAGAGGTCTATTGGCATCACTCCTTTAGATATCTTACTTATTCTTCCTCCTACTCCTAAAGGGGTACTAACAACCATGCAATCATTCATATTTTCAATGTCCAAAGCACATGCACAGAAAAAATTTTCAGACATATGGAGTGTACTAGAAGCATACCTGCAATGTTGTCCACATTTGGGATATCTTGGTTATGCTGTTGATGAATGGCAAACACCCTGGTAGGGACTCTTTGTTTAGGACCTCTTGCTTGTGATCTCTCGTTGGAGGTCTAGCTTCCTGTTAAACTAGCCTTGCTTGATTTTTGATTTGTCATTGAGGATAGTTGATTAACTTGTGTCCCCTTCGGTTATACACATGATAGAAGATTAAGGGAACCAACCTTTTAGTGTAATGTTTGCTAATGTGCCCTGTCTTCCCACAAGAGAAACATGACCTCTATAGCCATCTACATTCTCTTAACTCATGAGTTCCATAACATTTGGGACATTTAACATTTGTGCCTATTTTAGTGAGTGCTAAGGCACTTTCTTGATCTAAAGAGGAGGGGCTATAGCTCTGGGTGTTTTGCATTGTAGCAAGTGATGTCTTTTACCCTTGTCTTGCTCTATTCCACTAGAGGTAGGTCTTTTTTTCCAAAGCTATTGTTGCTCTGTGACTCCTTTATTCTTCCATAATTTTCTTATTCTACTTAAGGTACTTCGCTTTGTTTACCATTTCAGCATATGTATTTAGTTGAAAGGCCCCTATTGTAAGTTGTAGGTCCAATTCTAATCCTCTCAAGAACCTACTAGCTTAGGACCTATCATTGTTGCGTACATTTTTAGGAAGGAACTGAATGAGGCGATTAAGCTCTACCTCATACTCTTCAACTATTTGATTTCCTTGTTCATAGTTGTTGTATTCATTCTCCATTTTTTCTGTATAATTGTTGGGGAAATATCTTTGATAAAACAGCTCCTTAAACACCGCCCAGTTCATGCATCCTCCTAGAAGTCTAGGGACCGAAGCCTACCATTTTGTTGTAGTTCCCTTCAGTATGAATGTAGTATAATTCACCGTCTTATCTTTTGGTATTTGGAAGGCAGCAAAAGTCTTCTCAATTTTCTATACCCAATCTTCAGCCTCGATTGGGTCATCCACTTTGGGGTTAAATTCCTTAGCCACTCTTATGAACCTACCAAAGCTGATGGGTTAGTTAGCATTTATGTGTTATAGGACATTAGGGGCTTGGTGTTGTTGTGCTAGTAGTCCTACTAGGTGGTTCAAAGTATGCAGTAGTTACACTATCTCTTCAGACATTTGATCTCTTTCCCCTTGTGGCTGTGGGTTTTGAGTTTCCTCCTCATTGGGGTTATCACGCCTAGCACCCCTTTCAGTTCCTGATTTGGTAATTCTTCTTAGAAGCATTTTGTTTAAGAAGAGATAACTGGACCAAGTTATGTTAGTATCGGTCATGGTCATTTTGATAGTATGTAAGCATATACACATATATCACTACACATGGGTCTATTCAAATATAAAGCTTAGCAGTTACAAGAATATAAGTAAAGTAATAATATGAGAAAATAATTCCATAATTAAGTAAACATCCTATATTTTACTCACTCTCTTCATGTCTCACTATTCTATAGATCCAGTAATTCTTCTAAAGATCATATTTTAAGCTCTGTTATTTAAAACTTATATCTATTGCTCATCGCTTAGTGTTAAAGATCATTACCTAAGCTCTTAAGGATCAATAACCTATGCTTTGTAGATCCAAACCTAAATCATAAGGATCATGAACCTATTCTCTATAGATTCAAACTTAACTCTCTAAAGATCATAGAACCTAGAGCTCTAATATGACTTAAGTTGTAACGTCTCAAAACCCGAGTTGCGCTACTGCCCGCCACGTGTCCTTATCTCACAAGAACATGTTAAGGCTCTGAAACAACTCTGATACAATTTAGCTTGTAACTCCTATATAAAAACATTTCATATATTCTCAAAATTCAAATAATAACTTAAACTCTATCAAACATCTAAAGTAATTGTAGTCTTTGAACACAAAATTAACATTCCTTAAAAAGGTACTTTCTATCATAGCTAAATAACATAATCTCCCAAATCTTAATCACCATAATAATAATGGTAATCTTCATCTTTCTCTCTTTGTGGCTTACCTAAACCCAAGTCATCTTCTGGGTTCTCATCTCCCTCAACACCCGCATTGAAAAAAGGTTCCTTGAAGGGTGAGCTAATGCCCAGTACATATAACACAAACATACACGCATGAAAAATCTTGAACAAGTGTCACACACGTTATGTAGTACTTAAACACAAACAACCATTTCCTTAATGCATTTAGGTCCACAAGCATCAATAACTCCCTTAACACACTGGAACATGATTTAGTGATGGGAACTACCACTATAGGCCACACACCTATGTCCACTTAAACCTTAAACTTAGTGATGGGAACTGCTACTACGAGCCCCATACTCATGTACACTTAAACCACTTAATAAACATTTAGACCATATCATTTCTAAGCACGACTCCACTAAGGACAACGTTATACAAGGATCATTGGGGTACTCCCTAAGGATCTGCCACTATGGGCCCCTAGGCCGAGCCAATCATATATAACATACAACTTAAACACTTAAGCCAAATCGTTTAACTCAATCAATTTCAACACATATACTAACTTAAGCAAACACAGAACAACACACAAGTTACACATACCTTAAATCCTAGCCTTAAGCACTTCTTGGTCTTGGACTTATTTAAATAGAAATCTATATAATCAACAAGTTCTTCTTAATACTCAATCTAAGATCAATATCATTCTCTTATTTCTTTTAATCCTATTCATTTAATTTCTCTAAGGCTTTACTAGCTATCTAAGTTTCATGGAAATTAGTTTAATTTGAAGTTAAATAAATATGTAATTACTTTCTACTTAATTCAACACGGCCATGTTGGGGACCGTGTTGCTTAACACAGTGGGAGCACGATCGTGTTAGGGGTCATGTATCTTTTGGTGTAAAACTTGGTTTCAACATGATTGGAACACGACTATGTTGGGAAGTTGTGCTTTTCTTCATTCAACATGGTTGAAGCATGACCATGTTAGGAGGCCGTATTACCCTTGGCTCAACATGGTCGAAACACGACCATGTTAAGAGGCTGTATATCTCTTGATGAAACTTTTACACTCAACATGGTCTAAACACGATTGTGTTGGGAGGCCGTGTTACCCTTAACTCAACATGATCGAAACACGACCGTATTGGGAGGTCATGTATCTCTCGGTGTACCTTTCAATTTCAACACGGTCGAAACACGATCGTGTTGATACGCCATGTTATCTTTAGCAATTTCCATGAACCCTAATTCCTTTACTTTAAATTCTCCAAAACTCAATCCTCTCTATTCCTCGACTTAATTAAGTCTTTAAAATACATAATTGTATCTAAATTACAAGGAATTTCATACTTACATAAAAATTCCATAAATCGCAACCTTAGCTCATTGATTCTCTATTCTTGTACCGTCCCTTCATACCTTTCGTGTTTTGTATGGACAAACAACACTCATAAACCACAATTTCCATAAACCCTGAATTGAAATTTATATGGAATTCCTTACCCTTTTGTCTTTGAAATTTGATCGTAGTAGGAATGTTAGGTCATCTGGGATTAAATACTCCTTGTTATGAAATGTCTAAACTGCCCCTTCAAAGTTTCTAAAGTTCCATCCTTATCCCTAACTCTTCATGGTAATACATATATTACATAAATAAATAGATAATATTTTCAGGTATTACAATATATATATATATATACACACATACATATATATATATATATATATATACATACATATATATATATAAGAGTAATTATATATTTCTTAATAAAAGCAAATAGTGTAAGACTGTAGGTGCTAAATTGATACTATAACAATTAAAAATACATTCAACTATTGCAATTTTTGATAAAAGGTCATCGATACATATTGATAAAAATGGGTTAACCAATAATGAAATTTGACCAAGCTCTCTTAGGTTTTAGTATTATGTTGAATGTTTAGTTATGGGCTAGTAATATAAATTTGACCAATAATAAAATTAGACCAACAATAATATCTTTTTTATTTCGACCAATAATAAAATTTGAACAAGCTCTCCCATTTGACTAATAATATATTGCTAACATCTTAATGAAAAAATAAGAAAAAATAAAAGGAGATAGTATTGTAGATTGTCATGTTAGGAAAATGTTCTATAGAACAAAAAGATTTTCAAAAAGGTGTATAAAATTATGTGGAGTTGGCTTTGGGCTAATTGGAATCTTTTAGGTTCATTTAAGCCTAATTAAGATTTATTCATGAAGTTAATTTCTAAATTAGTCCAATTTGGTTACTACAGTTATTTAGGTTCAATTATTAAAATTATGTATTACCATAAGAACCACTCATGGGGAAGGATATAGGGTTGGTCCATAGTCCTATATGGATGGGCCAACCTTATCCGAAATTATTTAGGTCATTTAATATCTAATTCAAATTCATCATTTTAGAAGCGCTTAACTTCAAAGGGTTATAACTTATTTTAAACCCAAATTGAATCAAATCAAAGTCATTTTATTCCTAATTACTTTCTCTACTTATTTTATCAATAGTCAATTTCGATACTCCAAATTTCCTAATCTGTCCCAAACATGAAATTCACCTTTAAAAGCTTATATCTCTTTCATTTTAAGTCCAAATCACTCCAAGCCAAAGCCTAGTTGTCCTAAATCATTTCTATTCCATAAAACATCATTTAAATCTTAGATTCAAGCCTAGAAAAAAGTCTAGAATAGCCTAAAATAACTAAAAACATCCAACATTCAACATTCCATCAAGAATTAGCCCAATTAAACCACAACTTGATTTTTAAGTTTCATTTCACATCCAATCAACTTCAATTCAACAAATAAACTTGTTATAACTCTAATTAACCAAAATTAAACAATATTAATCATAATTTTTCAAATTCAAACATGGCAACATGCAAAGTGGTGTTGCTCACAAATTTTAAAGGCAAATACTTTAATTTTCACCTTAAATCGTTTTATAATTTTACTAAACCTCATATAAGCTTTAAATCATCATACAAGTTCAAATTCAACCGAACTTCCCACTTCAAGTATGTATGAAATATGCTGGAAATTTTAGGTTATAACCTTAATCACCTTGTTTACATATCAACTCATCAATTTTAATCAAGCCTAGGATGTAATTCACTATATTCAGAAACGTCACTATCTAAACTACTTCCAAATACACAAATCATTACACCATTCATCAATTTACTACATTTTATCACTCAAATCAAATTTAAAGTAATATATATATATATCTTCAATATTTAGCATATAAGTAGCGCCAGCAATTCTCCTCATTCGCCATGCAATTTTCCACTTTAAACTCAATTCTAACTTATCAAACCTCATTTAATCACCAACTTGACACATCTATTATCTTCACAATTCATTAATCAAATACATGTTTACTTTAATCAAGCACTATAGGTGGTAGTTCAACATGGGCCCATTCACAAACAAGTTTAACTTCATTAATTATGCTATTAGGTGCTCTTATCACCTTAAAATTTCATCAATCCATAAGTTATCTTAGTTAAGTCTCCTTAACTCATTGAAGAACATGAAAGCCCTCTTTAACCCAGGTTGGCTAAGTAGTCTAAGTGCTTTAAAAGAGTGTTTTTCTCACTTTAACACAATTTCTAGCCAAAATGTCATCTAATTATTACTTAAAATTAATGTCATGGCACTAATCCATGATTATTCTTAATAAACTACCCAATTACCTTTATTAATCTCCTTGATCGTGACCTTCAAAGCCCTCTTAAGATGCTTCACCTTGATTAGAACCTAGAAATTTCAAGAAATAAGCTAGATTTGTAAGAGTGATTAAGGGGTCATTAGGTTTAATTATAGGGATTAGTAAGAATAAGGAAGGGATCACTTAGGGTTTATGCCTGTTCATAAGTTTATGCCAAGTGTCCCTTATCTTTTAGCATGTAACATATTTTTCTTCCATTTTATTCCCACCCTATATTGGTTGAAATTTTCTCATCCTAAGTCTCCAATTTAGTCTATTGATCTTAAGGATTTAGCTATCTTTTAGTAAAACCAAGTCCAGGGATATTTTGGTCATTTTTCAAAATTAATCTCCAAACTTTAATTTCCCTTTTTCAATTGACTCGAAATAATTCATTAATGATTTTTTTGCCTAATTAAAACTTTGGAACTATATTTAAGTTCTCTAAGCTAATTTGGACTAGTTTTGAAAAAAATGAGTTTAATGGCAAAAATGTGATTTTGGAAAAATTTGGCCCTAAACTTGAAATTCCTTTCTTAATTGACTTAAAAATTTTCCTTCTCAATTCATTAGCCATTTTTATCAATTTGGGGTTTCTCAACAAGTATGATATTTACTAGATTCAATAAAATCAATCCAAACATATGACAACATCTTATTTGACATAAATAAATTTAAGAAAAAAAATCATTAATATGTGGTTTTCTTAAGACAAATGGAGCCACAAACAATATTCCACAAAAAATATGTAGTCAAGTAATTCCCAAGTGGGAAGTGAAACTTTAATTGAACAACTAAAATTTGGGTTTATGAGAAAAGAAACATTCATAGAAATTCTAAACTTATTTATTTATTACACTATTTTACATTATACTATACTAATATTACTCCAAAAATTCTAAAGTTTGGAGGTACCCATCATAATGAACACAAAATCAAACCAAATGACAAATAGGCCCATATCAAACCAAAAGTTTGGATATGTTTATTGTCACACCCAAAACCTAAAAGGTGACGATAGTCCACCATGTATTCCCCTTAAGTAAAACACATAAGGCTTATATGTAACTAAGTGGATTTCTAATCTAGTTTTAGAGCATTGAAATAATTTAATTAAGCTTATAAAAACATTTTGTGGTCTACTTGATTTGAATAAGTGCTGGTAGATGCTAAGTCTTAAAACTAGGTTTCAAACATAAACCTTAGTCTTAGGGCCTATCAGGCCTACATAAAAGTCTACAACTAGATTTAAATAGTCTATAGAGCCACATGCAGCTCCTAAAACATAGTTTATACAAGTCTAAAAGTCATAATCAAAGACAAACCAAACTAAGAACTGTGTTCCTTGTCTGCTACCTTACTTGCATAATCTCATAGCTTCTCCTTGGAGTCGTATGCCATAGTGTTGTATGAAGGGTCCATAACAGAGTCATCTACACCTAAAAAAGGTGTAAATTACAAGAGCCTAATATATAGCAACACATACAAAAGCATAGATGTCACACAAGCCTATCTCTAATGTAACAAGCATCAATTTATTTTATAATAACAGTTAATTAAATAAGCATCCAGCAAAGAAGTACTCATGACTCCAGAAACACGATAGGGGAACTAGGGTCTGATGTTACCATAACAACCATCAAGGATTAACAAGAGGAAGCAGATTCCACATTGAGCTAAAAAACAAAAACCAAAAAGTAGCCTCATCTAGATGTCTTCACCGTTATGTGGTCCACATTTATCACAATCTAGCTATATCGTATTGCCTATTGAAACCCATAACCTTGAGTGACTCCCAATATACTTTCACTCCATTTATAATGCCCATTATTTGATGTGATTTTACCTACCAACTACCTATTAAGCCATCTTCAATGACCTAAGTATCTATTTTTTTTTTTATTATTATAGAGCTTAAACTACACCATCATTTTAAGAAAGATTTCTTCTATTCATAAACAAACTACATAACAATCACTTGTGTAGGCAAGACTGTGGTCCTGACAGTAAGTCCTAAAGAGTGGCAGTGAGATCGTTGGTCAGTAGTAACGTAATACTACAAAATATATGTTAATAGTTTGTTAGGATGTAAGAACGCTTTCTTAGAAAGATGAACTTATTAAAAAGAACCACTTCAAAATCCTCTTCTTATTCATCTAAAATATTAGATGACAAGGATCTAGAACAATTTGATCAGGATATTAGAAATGAACATGAAGTAAAAATAGCCGACATAGAACAAGATCTTAGAAATTAGTCAATTCCAAAAGAACACCTAAGATTGATTTATCAAATAGGAAGCTTTAGTTTTCTTCATGACTACTTAATCAAAACTGTAGAGAAAATAATAAGCCTCTTAGGAAGAAAAGAAATAATTAGACTTTTATCAAAAGACACCTTAATCAAACATAGGAAAGATAATTATAATTTCTTACACATAGGGTTGGTCTAATTATCTATTGCTCCATTACATAGGACTGGCATAAATAAACCATTATTAATATGGTTGAGAGACGCAAGAAATATTGATTTTGATGAATCAACCTTGTCAATGTTTCAAACTAACCTCCATGGGGGACCCTGGTATACCTAGTGTTACCTTAATTTTATAATAAGCTTAGAGGATCCAAGAATTTTAGATAGTCTAATGCTCTATATTCAATCTCAAAACAATAATTATGTTGAGGGAACCAAGACTATTGCCTTAATATACGAGATATATTATAAGGCAATGAAGTTAGTGATTTCCCCAAAAGCAAAGAGGTTATCTCCTAAAGGAGAAACCATCTTGCTCGAATCAAACCCTCAAAACACTAAGAGCTTTACTCATAAACCATTAAGATAGGATGAAATCTAACTCCCTAATGAATGGTTACTATAGGAAGTATTACCTCTTAGACCTTTTGTCTCAAATCAAAATCTATCTCTTGTTCAAAGATATGATGATGGAAGCATTTAGATCAGATTCCCTTTTATAACAGATGAAAGGCCATAAACTCCTATTGCTTTAGAATATTTGATCCAATCTCCTACTTTAAGTCATGCCCCTAGTGGAACTCCCAATCTTTAAGAAGGAATAGATCAACTAGAAAAATTAAGAAATATAGAACCTGATCCAAAACCTGGACTTAAAGAAAATGCGGTCAAACTTGAAGGAGTAGATTTTCAACCAAATATTCCAAAGACCGTATACAAACCAAATTCTCCAACTTTGTCTCAAATAAACAAATTAAACACCATTGATTCAAAAGAGCCCTTTCAATTCGACAAAGATTTGTTAAGAAGAGACTTTTATTCTCTAAAAAATAAAAAGAATAGACATAAGTTTTTCAAAGTTTATATAAAGGAAGAAACAAAAGCCATAAGATAACTATGGCATTTTGATATGGAAAATTATCTAAGAAAAATTGTACCCTTTTTCCAATGGATGAATGAAAACTTTGGTCCAAAGAAGAGATATTTTATTCACACTTTTAATAAAGTTATCAAAAAAATGGGAAACTATTTTAGGTCCGACCTGTTTAACTCATCCACCTCCCCAAGAAATAGAAATACAAGCTAGAGAAACTTCCATCAAAGCTACTCCATTCAAAGATACGAGTATAGGAAACTTTAAACTAACTAGCACTAGGACATAAAGAAACTATACCAATCAGATACTGCATACCATCAGTATATAGACTGAGCGTATCGAAAATGTGATCATAGAAAACCTTGCTAAAGGAAAAGGCAAGGAAATTATGAAATGAATTTATAGTTTAAATACTGATCTAGCCATTAAAGGCTTCAAATTAAAAAAATAATTCAAAACTAGATGACTTAGTTGAAAATTAAAAAAAAAATTAAAGACAATAGATACAATTGATCAAGATATAGATAACCTAGCTGATCAGTTTCAAGAAAAACTCAATATTGACAAATTAACCTCCTATCGATAAAAAATGAGGAATTAGTACCCAAAACAAACCCCTCCAGACACAATGATTGAAGAACAAGACTTTGCTTCTACAAATGTATATGTTGGAAAAGGCACATACGAATGGAACATTGATGGACTAGCAAAGTATCAAGTCTTACTAACAGAATGGCAACACTGATTAATAAACTACTTAAGCTTTAATAATAGGATTCACTGGAATGTTCAAAGGTTGGTGGGAAAACTATCTCATCGAGGATGAAAAATTTTATATCCTAAATGTTAAAAAAGAAAATTTCAACTGATCAAGGTTAATTAATGCATATTGAAGATGTTGTTTCTACCCTTTTATATTCAATTATGAAACATTTTTTTGGAAAGCCTAATCAATTTAGAGAGAAAAATGCAGATATTTTTTCAAAACTTAACTTGTCCACCCCTTCAAGACTTTCAATGGTACAAAGAGGTTTTCCTCACTAAAGTATTTTCAAGAGAAGATTGTAATTCTCAATATTAGAAAGAATGCTTCATCTATAGACATCCAAAGCTTTTTTCAAACAAAGTAAAAGAAAGAATAAACAGGGAATTTAATGTTCCTTTAGGATATTTAACTTATGGTCAAATTGTCACTGCTATAAGTGTAGAAGGATTAAGCTTATGCAATGACTTAAAACTTAAATAAAAAATTTCTCAAGATAAAGCCAGAGTTAAAAGAGAATTAGGAGACTTCTGTTTTCAATATGGTTATGAAAAAATCCAAGCCTCATCTTCAAAAATTAAAAGAAAAATGAAAAGATAAAAGAAAAATTATCTAAAGTTTAGAAATTTAGATGAAAAAGTTAAAAAGAAACCTTATAGATCTAATACAAAAAGATTAAAAAAGGAAGTAAAATGTTTCAATTGTGGAGCAAAAGGGCATATTGCTCTAAATTGCTCAAAAGGAAAAAAAAAAAGATATTCCTTAAGATATTAAAGAAGAATTATTAAAAATCATTAATGAAAGCTCTTTAGGATATAGTAGTGATCAAGAATCTAATAATCTTGTTCAATACATGTCAAATAGTTCTAGCCTTGAGAGCGATCAAAGTATTGATTGCTGCTCAAACAACATTTGTTCATGTAAGAAAATTTTGGTCATAACTGAAGAAGAACAAGCTTTATTAAAATTGATCAATACCATGCCTAATAAAAAAGAAAGAGAAGACTATCTCAAGACCTTAAGACTACTCAAAGATGATCTATCTTTAACTAAAAAACCCTATTCAATGACGGAGATATGTGATCCATTTAAACCTAAAGAACCTCTAACCCTAGAATTGCTCCAAAAAGAAATCAATAACCTCAAAAAAGAGGTCAAAGATCTAAAAGCTCAATATCAAGAAATCTAATCTAAAATTGACAAAACTACTAATGAATCAAGTAGTTCATCTGGTAATTCTTCAAAAAAAGAAGACGTTGGTGATTAAGAATTTATAAATATTATTAAGCATGTCCAAATACATAAATGGTTTGTCAAAGTTAAACTACTAGTCAATAACGAATGGTCCACTGAATTAATTGCATTATTAGACAGTGGAGCTGACCTAAATTGTGCTCAAGAAGGAATCATTCCTTTAAGATTTTTCAAAAAAAAATCCAAAAAGCTATTAACGACAAATGGCTTTAGGATGGATATTTAGTATAAGTTGTCAAAAGCAAAAATTGTTCAGGATGGAGTAAATTTCAAAACCTCATTCATTTTAGTTAAGGATAGGAGTAACCCATTAATTTTGGGATCTCCATTCTTAACAATGCTTTATCCATTTACTATTACTTCTGAAGGGTGAAACAATTTCATCTTTTTTGAAGAAACTACTAATCCATTCCTTTTTATTATTTTGAAGAAAATTTCTAAGTGTTTAAAATGTTAGTCTATAATTTTTGAAAATATTAAGACATCATCTATATATACTATTGAAAAATAGGTGTACGGAGAAAAAAATGCCATTCATGACATTTTGGAATTCTGATGGAGCAATTTTTAATCCAAATGGCATAACAGTCCATTCATAATGTCCAAATGGAACATTAAAAGCAGTTTTGTATTTATTTGCTTTGTCAATTTAGATTTGCCAAACTCCATATTTCATATCAAATTTTGAAAAGATTTTAGCTCCTAAAAGCCAATAAAGTAAATCTATTTTATTAGGTATAGGATACCTAATCCATTTGAGAATTGCATTTAGAGGTTTGTAATTGATAACTAGATGAGGGGCTCCTCTTTCTAGTTTAGCATTCTTTTGGACATAGAATGTAGAGTAAGACCAAGGGGATTTTGATTTTCTAATTAATTTTTTATTGATCAAATCCTAGATTTCTTTTTTTTGAAATATTCTAATAACTCTTGGTTCATTTGAATAGGTTTAGCTTTTGTAGGAATTTTATCTTCCTTAAAGCCATCAATATAAGGTAATTTAACAAGGTGTTGCTTTTTGGAGCATAAAGCATTTGGGAATTCTGAGAAAATTTCTTTCTCGAATTTCTATTGCAGAGATTGAATTTTTTCTTCTTTTAGAAGCTAGGGATTGCTCAATCCGTTTCTATTCTAATTCTTCTTTGAGATAGTCTATTTGTCTAATCTTATGAGTCAATTTATCTTAGAGCAAATTAATATGTTTCTTTTTTGTTGGAAAGATAAATTTGAGGAAGATTTTCTTTCCCTTTACTTTTGATTTTAAGCCTTCAGAAGTAATAGTAAATGGATAAAGCACCAACCTTTGATCATTCCGGTAAATCCTATTATTAAAGCTTAAGCAGTTTGTTGATCAGTGTTGCCATCTATTTATAAGAATTGGTAGTAATAATCATTTGATTGATAACAAACAAGACTTGATACTCTACTAGTCCGTCAATGTTCCATTTGTATATGACTTTTCTAGCATATACATGTGTAGTAGCAAAGTCTTGTTCTTTGATCATTGTGTTTGGAGGGGTTGGTTTTGGGTACCAATTCCTTATTTTTTATCGATAGGAGGTTAATTTGTCAATATTGAGTTTTTCTTCAAATTGATCAACTAGGTTATCTATATCTTGATCAATTGTATCTATTGTCTTTAAGTTTTTTAATTTTTCAAGTAAGTCATCTAGTTTTGAATTTTTTTTTTAATTTGAAGCCCTTAATGGCTGGATCAATATTTAAATTGTAAATTGGTTTGATAATTTGCTCACCTTTTCCTTTGGCAAGGTTTTCTATGATCACATTTTTTATACGCTCAATTTGTATACTGATGGTATGCAATATCCAATTGGTATAGTTTCTTTGTGACCTAGTGCTAGCTAGTTCGGAGTTTCCTATACTTGTATCTTTGAATGGAGCAGCTTTGATGGAAGTTTCTCTAGCTTGTATTTCTATTTCTTGGAGAGGTGGATGAGTTGAACAAGTCGGACCTAAATTAGTTTCCCCTTTTTTGATAACTTTATTAAGAGTGTGAATAAAATATCTTTTCTTTGGACCAAAATTTTCATTCATCCATTGGAAAAAAGGGTATAATTTTTCTTAGATAATTTTCCATATTAGAATACCATAGTTGTCTTATGGCTTTTGTTTCTTCCTTTGTATAAACCTTGAAAAACTTATGTCTATTCTTTTTATTTTCTAGAGAATAAAAGTCTCTTCTTAACAAATCTTTGTTGAATTGAAAAGGCTCTTTTGAATCAGTGGTGTTTAATTCCTTTATTTGAGGCAAAGTTAGAGAATTTGGTTTGTATATGGTCTCTAGAATATTTGGTTGAAAATCCACTCCTTCGAGTTTAACTGTATTTTCTTTGGGTTTAGGTTTTGGATCGGGTTCTATATTTCTTAATTTTTCTAGTTGATCTATTCCTTCTTGGAGGCTGTGAGTTCCATTAGGGGCATGACTTGAAGTAGGAGATTGGATCAAATATTTTGGAGCAATAGGAGCTGATGACCTTTTATTTGTTATAAAAGGGAATCTGATCTTAATGCTTCCATCATCATATCTTTGAACAAGAGATGGATTTTGATTTGACACAGAAGATTTAGGAGGCAATACTTCTTGTAGTAACCATTCGTCAAGGAGTTAGATTTCATCCCATCTTAATGGTTTAAGAGTAAAGCTCTTAGTGTTTTGAGGGTTTGATTCAAACAGGATGGTTTCTCCTTTAGGAGATAACCTCTTTGCTTTTGGAGAGATCATTGACTTAATTGCCTTATAATATATCCTGTATATTAAGGCAATAGTCTTAGTTCCCTCAACATAATTATTGTTTTGAGATTGAATATGGAGCATTAGACTATCTAAAATTCTTGGATCATCTAAGCTTTATTGTAAAATTAGGGTAACATTGGGTATACCAAGGTCCCTTGTGGAGGTTAGTTTAAAACATTGACAAGGTTGATTCATCAAAATCAATATTTATAGCGTCTCTCAACCATACTAATAATGTTTGATTTATGCCAGTCCTATGTAATGGAACAATAGATAATTGGACCAACCCTATGTGTGAGAAACTATAATTATCTTTCCTATGTTTGATCAAATTGTCTTTTGATAAAAGTCTAATGATTTCTTTTCTTCTTGAGAGGCTTTTTGTTTTCTCTATGGTTTTGATTAAGTAGTCATGACGAAGACTAAAGCTTCCTATTTGATAAATTGATCTTGGGTGTTCTTTTGGAATTGACCAATTTCTAATATCCTGATCAAATTATTTGAGATCCTTGTCATCTAATATTTTAGATGAATAAGAAGAGGATTCTGAAGTGGTTCTTTTGAATAACTTCATCTTTCTAAGAAAGCGTTCTTATAGCTTAAGAAACTATTAACATATACTATGTAGTATTATGTTATCGCTAACCAATGGTCTCACTACCACTCTCTGGGACTTACTGCCAAGACCACAATCTCACCTACACAGGTGATTGTTACGTAGTTTGTTTATGACTAGAAGAAATCGTTCTTAAAACGATTGTGTAGTTTAAGCTCTATATCTCCTTCTCCCCCTAAAAGAAAAGGCAACTTAGCTTTGATGCCAATTCTCCTAGGTATACTATACTTAGAACTATCACTAAAAGATAGCCAAAATCTTTCATCTTGAATGTGTATTCAAGTCCCACCAGAAGGTATTTCTCATTATTATTATTGTTGTTGTTCTTGTTGTTGTTGTTGTCATCATCATCATCATCATCACCATCATTATTATTATTATTATGGGTTATGTTTAAGCTCTTGGTATCTTACATAACTAAGGCCTGTACTAGTTATAAGCCCAACAAAGGTATAGGGGTCCAACTAGCCTTTCACTATGTTTGGTTCACATGTTATTTAAGGTTTATTAATTTAGTTTATTCATGTTATTTGTCAATATTAATTCTATTATCCAATTAAGTTCTACTTAACCTTCTAAGGCTAAGCCTAAAAAGCTTTGGCTCATTTTAGTTCAAAGTCTCTTATTATCTTCCAAGTCTATGTCTATATGTCTTATGAAGACCTAATTAGGGTATTAGGCCCTAAAGGAAAGTGAACCCAATTTATTTTCAAATTGAGCCCACTAATATAATTAAGAATCAATTAAGTTTATTATCAACCAATCGAGATAATTAACCTAATTAATTAAGGTAATCAAGTCAATCAACTAACAACCTAGTTACCTAAGTTAATTATTTAGTTACTTTAGGTCCAATAGATCCACTCTATTATTTAAGGCCCGTGTCTTGGTATGTTTAGCCTAGGCCCATATGGGTTATGGGTTGAAGAAAAGAAATGGCTCTAATAATTGTGAATAGGATTAAGCCCA
Source organism: Laguncularia racemosa (assembly GCA_037954665.1). Lineage (NCBI taxonomy): Eukaryota > Viridiplantae > Streptophyta > Magnoliopsida > Myrtales > Combretaceae > Laguncularia > Laguncularia racemosa. Next base: position 288,989 of record JBBMOL010000388.1, read on the forward strand.
TAAATGAATTTAATTCATTTAGCCTAATTAAGCCCATCACACTTTATTACCTAATTTAATTTACCTATTATCTATATTAATTTATTTAGGCCTAACTATTGATCTAAGCCTATCTAATTAACTACTTAATTTACTAAATTGAATTAAGTTAGTCTAATGGGGTCTAAAATGCTCTAGTTTATTAACTTAGGCCATTTAGGGTTTTCTAGGTTTGATTCACTTAATTTAAGTCCATTTAATTCATTTAGGCCCATTATGTCCAAATTAGGGCCATTTTGATCCATGTTATCTAAATTACCTTATTTAAGGCCCATTATGTTCTAATAATTATTTCTTAGACCCACATAATTCATTATGCCTAATTTAAGCCCATTTGAGTTATTTCATATCTAATATTTCCATTTTAAGTCAATTGAGACCCATTGTGTCCATTTTAAGCCCATCAATTCCTAGTAGCTACTACTTAAGCCCCATTATTTTATTATGACTAATTAATTTTATTTAAGGTCCTTAAATGGTTTCAAGCTTCATTAGACATATGCAAGTTTGGTATATAGGAATGAACCTGAAATGGAATCATGATTCCAGATACCATTCCCTTTCCTATGTTTGGAAGGGCTCTTAGAAGAGGGAATTGCCAATCCTTAGAATCAACAATTCCGTTATCAAGGGGAATCATGATTCTACCTCTAAGAGGGCGAAATCATGTTTCTATTTCCTATCATCAACAATGATCGCTGAAATAACCTTTGTGATTCATTAATACATATTTATTATATTTACTAATTAAGAACAATTTTGGTAAATGCCATTATATACAATTCCATTCCATTCCATTCCGTAAATGTTTTCAAATACAATAATGGACTTGGTATTCTATTGTTGAGTTTATTTTATTTTAGATTCCTGTATACCAAACTTGACAATAAAACCCATTTAGAATGATTTATTTATCTAAGGCCCATTACTTTAAACTCGAGCTCAGTTACTTGGTTTGGTTGTAGCCCCGATTAAAAGTAGATTGAAGATCAAAATAAAAATTGCATTATCATCGGATGATTTTACTATATCTCAACAAACACAGTACCTTACATTGAATGAATAGTAGAAATATTATGATTAAGTAACAATAAATACTTTCAAAAATAGAATTATAATTTTGACCATACCTCTTAAAAAGTTATACTACACGTGAATACTTTTGTGGTTATTCACTCATATGTCGTGCAACGGAACGTTTATCATATAAATAATAAGCAATCATGTGTGGCAAAAAAAAAAAAGAAAAGAAAAAGAAATTCATGCAATTTTGTTGCTAGCTTAATTAGTAGATACCAATGCATAATCAGCCAAAACAATTTTCTTACTAAATAAACATATGCAGCATCCGTAAAAAAGAATAAATAAATAAATAATTTTTTTATCCTTTAATTATACATTTCTTCTATATTTTTAAAGCACTCTAATTGCAAGTGCCTCATGTTCTTATCATTTTCATTAAGAAGTTCACAATGGAATTATTTTTATACATGTAGCAAGAATGCATCATCCACATATATATATACATATATATTATTTAGATGATTAGCTTTAAGTTTTGGTATCTTATTCTATTTGCCCAAATCGCCTTTTGCAATATTAATATTTATGTCATTTGCTATTTGTTATTTTACAATAAATGCTTTTATATTATATACCATTGTGAGGTTATATAAACCATCTACAATAAAAATTGCTACTTTTACAATAATAACTAAATTTACATGCATTAAATTTAGTGTCTTAAATTATATATATATATATATATATATATATATATATTAAATTCTTTCCTCTTCCTTCTTTCTCTTTTTTAATCTCTTTCTCTACACCCATTTTTGGAATCCTAGTTCCACTTCAACCCAGTTCTTCAATTGAATGTAAATTCCACCTAGTTGATCATAATTTAAAATAATAGCTTTTCTTTTTCTTTCTAAAGTTATGAAAATTTTAGTTTTTTTCTTTTTTTCTTTTTATCTTTATACGCATCTTGAATTGCATTTGGTTTGTGATTGTCAATAATGAGAATGGATGCAAGCCTCCACTTCCAAAATCTTCAGTTTGGCTTTAATGGCATTCAGTTCCTCGATTGAATGCAGCTACTAAGCAATCACAAATAGCTTGTATAATATTTTTTTATTTCAAATATTACAAAAATAGGTTACTAAATTTCTTATTTCTTTCTAGGTTATAGTTGTGTTTTAGTATTTTCTAATTTTAAACAATTGATTTTGATTTAAATTTATGTTATCCCCTTTTTCATTTGTCTTAGTTGATCTCTTATCAATCATATTGTTTATCAAAAAGACATATAATTGACAAGTATGATCATATTGTGTATATTTGCTGATATGTCAGTGTTTTTAAAGTTTATAAAATCATCCTTTTCTTCTTCAACAATTTTTTTAATTTTGTTTAATGGTTAGATTGTCAATCTCAGACCATCTTGTGTGTTGAACGATAAGTGAAATAATGCAAATAAAAAAAAATCAATTTTCCATATGATTAAATAAATTAATTTATGCTAGGGTTTTCAAAATGATTTTTGGACATGTGTACAATTTATTTGATGTAGCAATTAATGATTTAATAACTAAGACAATATGATGGTTTCATTCGAGATACTTCACTTCCAAAAAGTTAAGTTTTTTGTGCTAATTTTTATTTTATTGTGCTTTGATGTGTTAGTTCATTTTCTTTGATGCATTTCACTTATCGATTTAGTGGATAGCTTGTTTAAGTAGTATTAAAGCTATAGGTTTAAATTGCTACAGAAACCTAGTAACTTGGCCTATAGGCCGATGAACTAAGAGAGTGGGATCTAAATTGGTATGTTTTCATGAAGTTTGAATGCTAATTTGACGTGAAAATGTATGCAAGAAAAGAATAAATAAATAAGTAATTTGAAATATAATTGGATTCATGTGAACTTGTCATATTAAATGGATTATTTTATGAAAGTTGTAGAACCGCTAAGTTAATTGAATATATGTTGATCTATTCTAGTGTAAGCTACTGATATTATGAGTCTATGTATGTGGATTACGTGTAGATTTACAAATTCAATTGAGTATGCTTGGATATCATTATTTCTAATGTGTGCATGCTATTGATGCGATGGATTATTTGAGAATTTGTTGAGTTTGATTTAGAGCTTTAATTTGACTATTTATATGGATGTATGATCACAATAATATTAAATCTCTAATGAATGTATAAACACATATTAAATTTTCCCTTAACCTTTTATGGAAGGTAACACTTAAATCACAAGACAAAAAGCAACAATAATGCTCAAACCAACTAATGGTCAACTATAGCACCTCTAAGTTGACTAAAACATTTGGTGTATTTGTGGAAATAAGAATACATCATCAAAATAAGATTATAAACCAAAGAAGAAATTTAATCCAAACATTCCAAATGTTAATGAGCGTTTGTCTTAATCACCCTTCCTCATATGGATGGCCATGCTACCTTATCAAAATAATAACTTCATTTGATAATAACAAATATTATGACTATAATCAAGCACCTAAAGAATGTTTTAAAAAGGAAGTAACAAGTGTAACTCCAATCACAACCAAACAATGATTTTGGTACAAAATAGTAAAACTTAGTCAAATATCCAAAAGTGAGGCAAATAGATCTTAACCACCCTCCCATAAGATGACAACATAAATATGGATCAACAAATATGGTAAATGACTAATGATGGAAATGATCAAATCCACCTAAAACAATGAAGTTATCTCACCAAACCCTAAAAGGTGAGTAGTAGCATGATAATGATAAGAAGCAATTTAAGAGGATGATATGATCTTGCAAGATGGTAATAAATAAAAAATGATCAAGTTAACATGTTGGCATACTTATGGATGGAATGGCGAATCGATGACCATCTCTCTCTTCCTTTGCATTGAGAAGTTAAGTCTTGGTCAATCTCATGTTGTGTCATGTCATGTTAAGTTGAGTAGTCAATTAGTTTTGTCAGGTCAAGTCTTTAAGAGTCTTAATTGAATCTAAGTCAATGGAAGGTCAAGGTTTGCTAACCACACCCCTACTAGTATTCGTACTAAGTCAAATAAAGTAATCGACCTATAACAAAAAAGAATGATAAAGGACTAAAAAATGGTAAAATCAATTGGTAATTGTAAATAATCAATAATAATAAAAAAATTCCAAAAAGGGGTTATACTAAGACGAAACACCCAAATCTATAATACTCTACACAATAACATTATCAAAAGAAAATAATCACCAATGCGAACGAAAATAAAGTAGAAAATTAGCCTAACTATCTTCCAAAAAAGACTAATAACAACAAACATATGTATGAATAAGTTTGACAACAAACATAACGATGAAGAAATAATTCTAAAGGAATAAAATCTAAAACACTACAATTTCTAATGATAATCAATAAGTTGAACAAAGAAAACATGTATGCATTGTTTGTAAATGTTAATCATAGTTTTGGCTTCTAAAATTTTGTGCTATCATATGATTCCTTATGCTATTAAAAGTGGTAACTTCCTGTACAAATAGTGCATGGTAGTAGAGAAGTTAGGATTGGAGGTATCCATCTTAAGGTCATGACAATCTTAGACATTAAGAGTCAAAATTTGGAGATTTCTTTGGAGTAGAAATGAAATTGAACAAGGAAAATAGAAACCTTATGGATATAAGTTGGATAACTAAATTGGAAATACTTTTGGAGATGATAACCATGTTTTAGGAGAAATTAAGGAAACTGTTAGAGAAAAAGACAAGTTAGTTAAAGGTAAGAAGAGTATTACTAGTTTAGATGAGATTTAACAAAAGATATAGGCCATGGGAGATCTATATGGGTCAATAAACTGATAAATTTTGCAAGGTAAGCTATTGAGAATAGTAAGGAAAAGGTCTTTATGCATATGGATAGGAGATAATGAAGATTGCAACCCAAATCAAATCTATTTGGGATCTAGATTATTCTAAGCTGATGAATATGAAGAAACCATAAGCAAATTGATTGAGAATAGTGAAGGAGAAATGCTCTTAAGAGAAACAAGGCAAGAAGCACAAGTAGCAAGAATTCCCCCAATCATTAAAACCAATTTCAAGGATGAAATTTATATTGAGGGCAAGGGAGGATCAAACAATCCAATTTTTTAAGGTCAATTAAGTTAATTAGAAATATAAAGAGAATTCTCAAGAAGGTAATTAAATATATGTTTTTAAAATTCAAAAGTTAATTTAGGAATAAAAACTTTAAAATGATTGTTTTACCTTCAAGTTTGGTTTTATCAAGATTAATCCAAAAATAAGTTCCCATTTTTAATAAAATATCCCAAGTCAATAAATAAAAGTGATTAAGTCAATAAGAGGATTTTTAAGGCCACTTAAGAAAGGCTTTTTAAGGTTTAGGGCAAATTTTGCAAAAATAACCATTTTATCTCTAAGCTCAATTCTAACAATCTAATATAAGAAGAGACTCCTAAATCCTAATGAAATATCTAAAGCAATTAAATAAGTTGGTTTAGTTGATAACAAATTAGTCCAAGTGAATTAAGATTGACCATTGAGGCTTAGAGGTCAATTTCTCAAAATTGACATTTTTGCCCCTAACTTCCCTAACTTAATTATGTTAAGCCCTTCTTAAAGAAAAGTCTTTAAAGCCTAATGAGGAGTATTAAAGTGTTGAAACTTCAATTAAAAAAAAATCATTTTGTAATTTCAAGTTTTAGGTCAAATTTCTAAAAAATGATTAAAATGCCCCTATAGTTGATTTCATCAAGAAATACCAATATTTGGATTTAGATAATTTTTTAAGAGTATTAGAATGTCAATAAGCTAAAATGAAGGCTAGAATGATGATTAAAGAACCCAAAACCTTAACCAGGTCATGTAGGTTACATGTGGCAAAATTGGAATAATATGCCAAAATAAGTGGAGCCCACATCATCAACCTAGGGTTTAGTGTGCACACTGCCCCATAAATATTCTTTTGTGTAGAATTTTCAAATCCTAAACCCATTTTTCATTCTACAACACTCTCTAAAGGTAGGAACCTTAAAATCTCACATAAAGCCTAATTATCTAGCTAAAAGAACCTGACTTTAAGATAATTTAATTACTAGTCTTCTTATCTTGTGTGACTTAGGTTTTGATTAAGAAAAACATCTTAAGGGGGCTTAGCAAGCTAGTCACAACTCATATAGCTTTAACAAGGTAAGCTGGGGTTTTAGATGGTTAAATGGTAGGATCATTAAATGTAGGTACTAATTAAGTCTCTTAATCTTAGGAAAATTGTCCATAGTTGAAGAGAACCCACTTGGAAATCTTTTTAGGGCATCCTCAACCTGGGTAGTGGGATTTTGTGGTGCTGAAAAAGGTAAACCCCTTAAATTTTACTTAAAATGAAGGTTTAATATAGTTATATAAGCTTAAACTAGTTTCTTAATTGCTTAAGTGAGCTAAATATAGATTATTTGGTGGGTTTGATGATGTGTGTGCTAAAATGATGTCTTGACCAAATGGGTATGATGAAAATGGTGATTCTCTAGTTGATTTTAGGTTTTGATGATGTTCATATTGAAATTTGATGTATATATGATGTGTAAGAAGCTTAAAGTGTTGATCTTGATTCATAAATGTCTAGAATTTGTCAAATTTAATAATTTTCTAAAGATTCCAGCATGTATAATATTTTGGCAAGGCATGATTTTCATGTTCAAAGTGTTATATATATATATATGTGTGTGTGTGTGTGTGTGTGTGATGATTTTAGAGTTATGATATGTTATAAGAGTGATATGATGCACGTATGATGAATTAGGTGTATAAAGTTATGGTCTTGAACTTGAATTCTTCAACCTAGTGGATTTTCCAATTTTCCTAGGAATTTCCAGCGAATTTTGATTTTTTTTTAAATGATGAATTTGATGTATGTTTTATTTACACAATGATTCTTGAAAGTGTCCAATAAATTCTAATATTATAGTGCAATTAATGTGTATATATTTACTTAGTTTCAAGACCCATGATTTGTTCTTGAGATTTGAGAACAAGTTTGAAGGTTCATATGAATATTCAAAGTATTCTTGATAAAAACTCCCTTTTGGTTTGTTTTGATTATAAAATATTCATCAAAAAGTTTTTTTTTTCCACTCAATTTTTACAAATTACGTTTTCAAATAGCTTTTTGATTCAAGATTCAAGAATGATGATAAATAAAAATCAAACTCAAAACACATCAAACCAAATTTCGATTCTAAGAATTGGGTCAAAGTTAGTTTTGGAATGTGTTTGATTCATTTTTAGTGAGATAGAGTTGTAAAAGCTATTTATTATTATTTTAATAAGTCTTGTGTAGAAATTGGCATAATGAGCTAAAATAAGAATTAAAAAGGCATAAGACTTTTAGATAGGTCTTAGTAATGGCCGACCCATTAGGAACCCTAAGGTTAGCCCATCACCTATATCAGGCCCATCTAGAACCGACCCACCAAGACCCATGGTCAGTTCTCTCAAATTTCATAAAATTTCTAAATAAATGGGCCTAAACTAATTAATTTGGATAATTGACAAAATTAAAATCATAATGGACCTAAAATAATTTGTTCATGGTTTGGCCCATTTTATCTATTGGGCCCATTACCTATATGGGCTTGAGACAAAATAATAAGAATTGGACTTATAAATAATATAATAGACCTAATGGGCCTAAAGTAATTAAATAACTAAATTGAATGACTAGAGTGGTTAATTAACTTGATTACCTTAATTAATTTGGTAGTTAGCTTAATTAATCAATGATTAACTTGATTAATCAATAATTAGTTAAGTGGGCCTAATTTCAAAATTAATTGGCTTCACTTCCTCTTTCAAGCCAAACACCTTCATGGGCCTTAGTAATAATTAAGGCTTAGAATAAAATGAGATTGAAGGCTTGAACCTGTGATAGGTCAAGGCCCATTGGACTTAGCCTTTAGAAATTAAATGAAATAATCTAAGTTAGTAGTTAGTCAAGATAGATTAATTAAATAAGTAGCTTTATTAAACCTTAAAGGAATTGATAGGCCAAACTAGTCTAAGGCTAATTAGGCCCATCTTCTTTTCTTGGACCTACATATAAGTGGGCCTAAACCTTAATAAGATCATGTGGAATTAAGTACTAAATTAGATAAAATGAATTTAGGCTACATAGGAACCACTCAATCATTAAATTCAATTATGACTAACTCAAGTTAAATCTTTGGTTAATTGATTTACAAGTTGGAAGTTAGGATACACCTTGCTTCTGAGCTCAACAATGTAGGCGTGCAGTAACCTTGCATGTTGCATGCTAGGATAGAAATTAATGACAAGACTAATATATAAACTAGGCCCAAATAATTGATTGTTGTGTGTGCTTGGTCATCTCAATCTACTAAGTGACACCCTTAGACTAGGATTATGTCTATAGGCGTAATTACCAAGATGACATAGTAGTTTAGGTGCTTAGGCCATCAATGGTGACTTTGCAGATAGTTGCTAGGAGGGAACTACGCTAACATAACAGCCATTGAAAGTGGAGAGAAATCATAACAAGTGTTATATAATGGTATGTAGAGACACATACGATATATTATGGATAGATTGTTACCAATGATGTCTAGATAATGATGGTGAACTTTGTAGAAGACTACTTCTTAGTTGTTGATTTGCGTAGAATTTGGATAGTTCCTACATCCCCCAATAACCCATTAAGATTAGACCCTGATGTTTCTTGTTGTGTTTCCAAAGGCATAAGTACTCCTACATTGATTGTTACTAATTAATTTTTTATATTATGTAAACTAATACTTGTTGCATTAGAATGAGGCCTAGTGTGACATCTATGTATGTTTATGTTACTATGTGCTAGGTGCTTGTCACTCATTCTTTATTTACTTTTTCAAGTGGTGGTTGTTGTATGCTAAAGTTTAAAGTGATCTTGTACTTGGATTCGAATGGCAATATCTGGAGAGTAATGTGCCTAACCTTATGTAATTCTTGAACTTTATAAATAATTGTAAATGGATTATCTAAATGAGCTTTTATATTATTACTCGTTGAAAACATTTTTGTAGAAACTAAAGTTTAAATGAGCCTCTTTTTTTTTTGGGGTAAAAGGCGAACAAATCAAGCAATCAATTGATTAAGTGTTTTCTCTCAAAATTAATAAATGATTTCAAAATTTAAAACTAACCTAGAAACTAATGTAAGTTATAGAAAATCTTAAATGTTCTACTTAAGTGGAACACATGGCGAACTATCATTACTCTTTTAGGTTTCGAGGTGTGGCATTTTGTTTATTGATTTAATGGATAGCTATCTAATGCTAGGTTACGTTTTTTTAGAAACTAGGTTTATTTGCATTAGGTTCTTCAATAACTCTATTTCTCTCCCCTCTTACCATATTATATAACGCTCCAATAGTGCTGATTTTTTTTAGTACTTTCACAAGATTTTAAAGTTAGATATGAAGAACCCGAATTAAAAATTTACTTTTAAAAATGTTTATTTTTTTATATCATTGTTTTAAAGTTTCTTCTACATTATTTTCAAAATAATTTTTTTTAATATCTAAAAGATGATTGTTATTTTGGGAAATAAATTTGTTCATGCTATCAACATATCATAATCACCTAATACAATTTACTATATGGTTTAAATATTTATAAGATTATCCTAATATTCTCTTAACAAAATAGATATGATCAACATTAATGGCATTAGCATTTAAGAGACAATCGGCATCATTACCATGGTCAAATTTTATTATTAGTCAACCCATTTTTATCAAAATATATTGGTGACCTTCTTTTTTTTTCTAGAAGTTGTAATAGTTGAATGTATTTTTAATTGTTATTATATTATTTCAATAGCTAAATTATTGCACTAGTAGCATCACAAGTAATGGTATATGCACTGAAATTCTTTGCCAAAATAACAGACCCAATGGATTTAATATTCGTATAAATTGTTTTATTACACTTAGTAGAATACATGTCACAGAAACACAATTTAGGCCCATATCCTAAATGGATCTTAACAAGTCAAAGATAACCTAAATGGTCTTTGTACCCAATAAGGTTTGAAATCAATTAAAAACCTAAAGTTAAATTAAAATTAGGTATAATAAACAAAATGGACCCAAGACATAACAAATAGGACCAAGTAGACAGAATGGGTCTAGGTTAATTATGACATCACATAATAGACCAAAATGACCTAAATAGACCTAAAATAGATATAAAAATAACAATTAGGCCTAAATAATATAATTGGACTTAAACAAAATAAGATGGGTCTAGGCACTTAAATTAGCTTATTATGAACCTAAATAGGCATGAGATAACTAATTTGGGCATAGGTTGTACAATTGAACATAAATTAATTAAATTGGGTAAATTAATTAGTATTAAGATAATATGTTTCAATTGAATAAAATTACATCAATTAATAGGCTAACTAACTTAATTAGAGCTAGTGGGCCCAATCACAAAAATAATTGGACCCACTTTTCTTTAGGGGCCTAAATACTCTAATTGGGCTTTAGTTATATCTAGATTTAGACTTAAACAATATAATAAGCCTAAGTGAATAAACACTAAATTATCTAGACCAAATTAGCTAAAAAGTCAATTGGGCCTTCTTAATGAGCTCATAACTAGTATGAGCCTTAAATAGTCTAAAACTAAGCTTAGAATAATATCCAAATAATTAAAATAATCATCTAAGTTAATTTTTCTTTTTTGATGCATAAAATTGGCTCATCTTACTTAAATGGAAAATTAGATTTCAACTCGAGAACCTTTGACTTTTCTAGGTATGTAGTAACATGCCTATTGCTTGCTAGATTTGGAATTTAAACTAAGCTAATAATCAACTTAGTTAAGTGTTTAGGTGTTGCTTGTGTGTGGTTGTTTCGGGCTAGGGCTATGGTCTTAGTTTAGTAACCTCAGTAGTTAGGCACTTAGGCCTTTGTGGAATGGCATGGTGTGTAATAGATAAGTGAAATCTTATTGGATAATGGGCATTGTAAGTGAAGAGAAGGTATATCGGGAGTTTCTTGGGGACTATGGGTCTCTATGGGTGATATGATATAGTTAGACTGTGATAAGTGAGGATGGCATAATGGTGAGGTCACTTAAATGAGACTATTAGGTTTTTGGTTTTATGATGTGGTGTCTAATTGCCCCTGTTAACCCTCGATTACCCTTAAGGTTGTGAAACCAAAAAACGTAGGCCATTTCTGATGATAGAATTAATTAGGCTAACTATTTAAGATCTCAATAAAGTAGAATATAATATCCCAAATGTTTTTTTAGACATTCAAATAATTACGATTCCTATTTATACTTTACAATTATGCATAAAGATTATTAGCTACATAAAGTTGGTCTTCCATCTTTATGTAACAAGAATTTTAGTTAATTTAAGACTCTTTTAAATATTTATATAGAATTTTTCTTCTTTTAAGAGATGTAAACAATTAACAAGTTTGAAAAGCTTTTCTAACTAACTTCTCAAGAAAGCTACCTTAAAGTTAACTTTTTAAAAAAGGCTATTTCACTAACTTCTTAAAGAAGCTTAGTTGATTAACTTCTTAATTAAGACATCAGAAGAAACTTAGCAAAAAAGTATACTAAGTTAACTCCTCAAGGAACTCATCTTGATAAACTTGATGACAAAGTTTCTAGTAGCTTTTTATAGAAAACCACCAAATCAACCTCTCAATAAAACTACTCATTTTGTAGAAATCTTAACCTTCGAGATGAATTTATTCCCTAAATCTAGAAAATCTTATCTTCAGATAGTCAAATAAGGTTGAGATACTATAGTTGACCTAGTAAACCGGTAATTGACTTGAGTTAACTCCATATTAGATAAGAAAAGACTTGAGTTGTGTAAACCTTAAAAAACTTCAAATCAAGAATTAGTATGAAGAAAAATCTCAAAGAAATACATTGGAAGTGAATAAGAAAAATTGACTACAAAATTGGATTTGCTTTATGATACGTGATCCAACTAGTGTGTCTAAAAGCTAAAGAATTCGAAATTGAACCAAACCCCAATAATAGGACATTGCCCTAGAAAAACTAAACTAGAATTTGGATGTTTAAAAAACCTAAATTCAATTCCCAAATTCTTGGAAACAACTATTGATGTTAAGAATTCCTTTAGAACTAAGAACAATTAATGTCGAACTTGGAAAAACTCGATATTCGATCCAAATGAAACCAAAACTTAAACGATGATGAACTATCCTATAATAAGTCTAAAGAAAAAAAAATTAATCAAATCCAATTCTACAAAACAATCAAATTGGGCGAAGCAAAAATTGGGAAAAACATGAACTTAACAATTCTTACATATGGGCTTGAAAGGGAAGAGAAATGAGGCCCCTTTTGAACCTTAGCCTAAATTTAATATGAAACTTCCCTCATTTAAGATCTAATCAAAGCCTAACTAACCACAAGAAAATAAAGAAAATTGGACAACTTATGGTAGAACCTAAGACCCCTTGCCTATATGAACTATCGACTGGGTAACTAAAGGATTAAGTGGAAAATAATTAGGATTAGCTTAACTAAATGAAAGGGGTAACTAAGAGCTAACTAAATGGTAGCCAATAGGGAACAAATCTAATGCTTAATTACAGTAGATGGTAGATATGTCCCTTGAGACTTGACCTTTTATCCCTTGGTTAAAGCTCTTGCTTACTTAAACCATGCTAAGGACCAGTAGATCTTGCACTCAAACTTACTGCCTAATTTTCTAATTTCCTACACCCCATTTCTCCTTACGCAACCTCCCTTCATCTGGAAGAATTTCCTACTAAAAGCTCTCAAGAAAAATCCACCAAACACTCACACACTTGCAACACAATTAACAACTCTATTTTCCTTTGGCTTTTCCTTCTGATTTCACCACCTTCTGATCACCACACAAAATTCAAACCCTTTTGGAAAATTAGTATATGGAAAATACTCATAAGAACTCTCAAAAAATCCCTAAACATTTAGTAAAAATTGGATCCAAAAGGAGTTCCCTAAGTTGTCCCCTATTCTATCATTGTAGCATACCCTTGAAACACACAAACTGATCATGCCCTTAACCACTTCCAAACAAGCTCATTTTCTAGTATCCTCAACATCACTTAAGAGGCTACTAGGGGATCGAAAGATCCTAGAAAAATCGAAGCTCAAAGCCACCCTAAAAGGTAGAAAAAGAAGGAGGAACTCCAACGCCCAAACTATAACATGTAGGATCCTTCACTTTTATGCTGATTTTGTTTTCTTTCTTTGTAATATTTTAATTCCATAGCTTAGGATAGATTTTTATGGCTTTATTTTTGTAACTTTCCATGTATATTGAAGCACATTTAGCTTAGGAAAAATATTCGACATGTAATCCCCTCTCTTTGATGTAAAATCGTGGAGCTTTGCTTCCTTTTAAGCTTTATATGTTGAAGCTTGTAGAAAAACCAATAGAGATAAGAATTTGAAAATTTTTAAATCTTCTAGATGCTTATGTTTAGGAGTTAATTAAGTGTATTTTTGATGGATTACTTACACTCCTAACTATGGAAAGCATTAGGTACTAAACTAGGTCTTCTAATAGCAAGAAATTGGAAAGAATGGCAAGATTGATTCAAAGACTTTCTAAACCATGTCAAACCTATTTGAATCTGGAAATTTATAAATTTCTAGAACCTAAGAATAATGAAGTAACATTAGGAAAATTCTGGAATTAAAAGTCTTAAAGGAAAACACAAAACTAACACAAACTAAGTAGAAAAAAGTGAAACTAAAGCCTTGGGAAAAACCATACGAAATTTTTAGACCAGTTTCTAGAATTTCCAAAAGAGGGCAGGGCACTCACATGCCATTTTTAAGCCTTAAACATATTCCAAGTGATTAAAATTAGATTCCTTGGATTATTTGATCAAATTAGGTGGAAATGGACCTTAAACAAAATTCACACCTAATCTATCTAGTTTAGATTGGAGCCTTCTGAAGTCCAAATGATCAAAATGATTTCGAAAATAGAAAGAACATTCAAAACCCTTTAAAATGACTATAAATACATGACAAAGGGATTTTAAATGAAAAATTTATACAACAAATGTTAAAATCTTCAAAATCAAGAAAATTGACAAAACTAGCCCAACTAGTGTAGATTAGTTTTGACCCAAACTTATGGAGATATTTTGTCTTATCAGTTGATGTGGTATTTGGGAACAATCTATTGCCTGACTATTATGACTAGAGACCATACGATTTGGTGAGTGTAAAAATCCGATGATTATTGTTTCTTGCTTATTCTTATAATTTAGTGCACCTACATGTTGTAAGTATATGAATGTGAATTGGATTTGCATGTGGGGGATTACATGGGTTATTGTATGTGCTTGGATGTTGTATTTGAGTGCCGATTGAACTTGATTATACCTGGCTAAGTGAATGTTTCTTTCCCTTACATTACGATTGTTTGTATAAATTGCTGTGAACGCCAAATAAATTGACTTAAGAGTATTTGACCTTAAATATAACAAATTATGCATCATGGAGTCTTGCATGTAAGAAGGTTGTTGGCATCATGCGGTGGCATGGAAAGATCCCATGGGGGTTACACTTTATGGGTGTACCATGTCACGACCTTTGGGAACTACGTAAAACTTAATAAATGTTGTTCTTTGATTGAAACCTAGGTTTTTCCTAGTCTAGGGATTTCATGCAGCATATGGTGGAAACTACATGTCCTAAGGGCCCATGAGGCATGACAAGTTGACTTGGGCCTACTAGTATAAAAACCCAAGTTGACCAAAGTAAACTCTCAAGTTGACTTAAGACCTCTCGAGTAATGATGTAAGTTGACTTGCTCACAAAACCAAATAGAATCAACTAATCTCAAACTCATGAGATGATTATTAGTAATCTAAGCATGCAAATTAAAATTAAATTCAACTAGAAAAACTAAAATTCCTACCGGTTAGTACCAACTTCTTGTACTTCCATTCAATCCTAAATCAAGCTACTAGATGATAGCAAAATCTTTATCCTAACTAGAATATCTTATGGAAAAGGAAAACAAGTATGAACACTTGATAGATTAAACCTAGAAATCAAAATAAAAAATCACAAATTCTAGCCCGAATGTTATCTATAATTCCTAAGGATATTCGTAGGTAATTTTTTTAGAAATCTTATTAGAGAAGGAAATACACTTAGAATTTAGCTCCAAATGAACCCGAGAAAGGTCCAAGAGCTAGAGAAGACTTAATCTCAACCAATGTCAACTTAGTTAAATTAAAAGTTGACTTAAGTCAATTGACTTTACTTAAGTCTTCCATTTGACACCTTCGGGAAGACTTGAGTATACTTAGAGCATTAAAGCTGAGACCCGACTTGACTTAGAGAAGACTAGGTAAATAAGACACTAAGGATTCATACGATACCCTTTTCCAATATAATTAATGAATTTAACTTAGTAAAATTTCAGTTGAAATCCATTAACTATTGTAATTTCACTAAACTCCTTACTTGAGAGTTCGATTTTATTCTCAATTTTTCACCTAGTTACTTAAACTTAAATTTTTCCAAATTTTATCTATAGAGCCAATACTTAGCCCCAAATAATCTTTGAGTATTAGATCTAAAAACCTAAATTCAACTGATTAAAGTCTATTCCAATTTAACTTAAGTGAACTTTTGACAAGCAATTATACAACTCAAGAAGACTTGCCTTAACTTGAGTTAATTCTTTTCCTAATCCATCCTATCTTATCTTAATCATAAGTATTAATATCTTAAAACATAGATTAGCAAAAATAAACATAAATTAATAACAAACACAATTACAAAACAAAATCGAAATCAAAAGTTCTTAAACTTTAACCTAGAAACATCTAATTGGTTAAGCTAGAAACACCCCCCCTAATCCCAATTTATTTTAATTAATTCTTTCCATTATTCATTTTTACATCTTAATTACTTAATAACACACAAAATGAAAAGGAAAACACTAGAAAAATTACACAAAGAAAGTCGTTTTCTTCTCTAAGAAGGTGTCAACTTCAACTCAAAATTTCCACATGCAATCTTTGAAAAATCAACACCTTTATCTTATCTTATCACTTGGAAAATGACCTCTCATCATGCCTTATCTTGACCTATCTTCTTAATCAAAATTTCCACACAAGCAATAAATGGAAAAGACCTAAGACAAACCGTTTCTCTTCTTCTTCTACTTCTTCTCATTGGCATCACCCTTGAGTCAAATTCCACAAAACATCTTTAAAAAATCCAACCTTAGCTTATCTTATTAAATTCTATCCTATGTTCATCAGATCTTACCCTATCTTATCTAAAATCCTATCATGCCTAATCTAAGAAAAAAAAAAATGACATCAAGATAACATAGAACATGACACTCCATGACCAGTTCAAGAGAAGGAAAAGTAACCATATGATTTTATCTAATTAAGCATCCTTTCCCTATAATATTTTATCTTAACTTACCTTTATCATATCTTATCCTTATCCTAAAACATCTTACCTTGACTAAAGCTAGAAAAATGACTTGGAAATGATGTAAAAAGACCAAGCCACAACTGGATCCAAATTAGATGCACTAAACATGTGATTTTTCCAATTTTTGAAAAGGTTTACTTACCCTAGTCTATCTTATCCTATCCTCATTAAATCTTACCTAAATTTTAACCTATTATAACTTAATTATACCTTGATTAATCAGTAAAAGGACATAGAAAAATTCAGAAGGATGACCTCTCAAAATTGGTTGCAATTCCTCTTGATTCACATAGACACCCCATGTAGTTTCACCAAAGATGTCATCATCTGATTCACCCCTTGTCTTAATTTAATTTAATCTAAACTACCATAAATTGGCTTGATTAAAATTTGATAAAAGACCTAAAAATATCATAGAAAAATTAAAGTTTTAGAGTTAGCTAAGCAAGAAGAAAACTACATGTAAATTTCATTTCTAAAACACCTTATTACCTTACTTTGTTTCACCCTAACGTAAGACCGTCTTACCTAACCTTAATCTATTCTAAATTAAACCAAAATTTACCACGTTTTAACTAAGAAAATGATCTTTAATTAATAAAATATTAGCTTAATCCAACTGATGTAACTTCTCCTTTGAATATGACAAATAACATGTGATCTTATCTCTAACACATCATTACCCTACCTCATCCTAAAGCCATAATTCCTAATCTATTCTATCCTATTTTTAGGTATCATCACTACCCTAAATATTCCATTAAAATGCTCTCTTTAGGTGTGGAAAATCAGAATAAACTTTAATTACAAAACAACAAAACCTGATTACTATAAGAAGGGAAGTAAGGAAGCTAACTTACCAAAGTAAAACCCCCATCTCCCATGCCACTTTGAGACCTTTACTCTCTACTTTTCCCCCATCCAAATCTCCACCAAAAACATTGAATATTTCTTTAAGAATTTAAAAAATTTCATCTATAGTTAACTTCATTTTCATCTCCAAAACTGACAAAAGTTTTGGGACCACTAACTTCATGCATTTAGGTAAGAAACTTCAACTTTCTTGAAGTTTGTAAGGCTTCTAGTTAATTTCTAAAAATTTGTGACTAATTCTAGCTAATCTTTATGTTATAGGATCCTTATCATAGGAAATTATAAGGAAGATCTATTTAGAGAAAAAAGGTAAGAAACTTCCTAGAAGATTGGTGAAACTTCTAGTGAATTTCTTGGAGAAAATGTTAACTCTAGCTATTTCTTATATTATAGGGCCTTTATTTTAGGTTTCCAAAGGATTTCCAACCAAGAAAGGTAATCTAATTCACCTTAATCATCTTTGTAACATAGCCCTTAGATAATATACTAAGACTTCACATTTCCAAAAGTTATAGGATTTCATAAATCTTTCTACTATAATAATCCTCATCCTTGAAAAAGTAAGATCTTTTCACTAATCTTTTGTTTAATTATGTAGTAGAGCATCTATCTGGGATATTTTAATAAATTCTAAGACATTTACGTTTCTTAGTACTAACATATAATAATTACAAAAGTTCAAAGAAAGGAAGTTAAGGCTTTATTTATGAACCTTGAAAACTTATGATCTTCTATGACTATTTTTGACCTATTGAACATCCATGGACATATTCTTAGACATATAATTGCATTATCATGACATCGTTTGAGAATAGGACTTATCATGACAAAGACCTAAGTGTGGACTTTGAAAACAAATAGGTTCCTAAACGAAGGACGTAACACTAAAAGACCCTAAAAGACTAATAAGATTTGGGGTTTAGATTAGGATATTAGAATAGTATATTTTAGTAGTAGTTATTATGATATGTATTTCTTTTATGTGCACGGAAATTGTAGATTTGGAGGAGAGAATAGTGGTGCAATTTCTGGACTTTGAGGGCACAGTTGAGTAAGTGGTGTTTCTCATGAATTAAATCACTTTACCTAGTAATTAATGTGTTTTAAGGAATGATTCTTGAAGAAACGTTTATGTTTAATCAATTAAGCGCATGGGTTAGCATTCACTATGATATAGAAATACGAATTTTGGAAGAGTGTGAAAGTTTTTACTCATAACTATGAAGTCAAATGTGTGAAGTCTGAAAAATTATAAAAATAATTAAAGGAAAATAAATAGAATAATAAATTATCCGAAACAAAATGTTTAAACAATATTAGGTTAAATATTGAAATTAATTTAAATTATAAATCTAGGAATTTAAAATGGAAATTTAGAGTAAAAATTTATGTTTAGAATAATCAAATTAATTTAGACGTAAGTTTTTCGTAGTAAATTTCCAAAAATATAAAATTTAAGTGTATTCTCACACACGTATGAAATACAAAAATAGAGACAATTATAATATAAAATACAATATATAAATATATATATAACTGCCGTTACATCGCCATCACATCACATCCCGTCCAGCCCCCTGCCCCCTCTCTCTTCCTGTTCCGCTCTCTCTCTCTTTCTTCCTTTTCTTTTTCTTTCCTTTCTTCTTCTTCTTCTTCTTCCTTTCTTCTCCTTCTTCTGGATCTTCTTCTACTTTAGCAGCACTCCTTCTTTCTCCCTTACCTTTTCTTTTTTTCTTCTTCGTTCCTGGTCGCAACCTCGTGTATCCCCCATTCCCTGCATCCCCTTTTCCTTTTCTTCCCACCTTCTTCCTCTCGCCTTCCCATCTCCCCCCCATTGTCCATCACCCCATCCTTGCCTTCCGTTTCCCTTCCTCCCTTCATCTTCCCTCTCGTTTTCCCTTAAATCTTCCTTCGTACTCTTTGGATGAATATTTTGTTGATGGTGACGATGAAGATGACCATGGTAGCAGTAGTGACAACGAGGAACTCCAATAATGGTAGCCACTGTGATAACCATGACCTTTAATAGCAGTAATGACGGTGAATGGTTGAGTGTGTGAGTGTACATGAGAGGGGACGATCATAGCAATAACAATGGCCACGATGACGAGCTTGATGGTAGCAACAGTTGCAACTACGACTGGAATGATGACAACAACTCTGATGATAACCCTAGCTGCAATGACAACAGCAGTAATAAGCGCCGACCTGCAACAACAGCCACTATAACAGTAGCAATGGTGTCCATAACCGAGGCTTGGCATCGTGTTGCTTCATCTCCTTTCTCGATGACGGCAAGCAGCGATGATGGCGGTGACCGTGGCGATGAACAGCAGTGACGACCCTCTTCCCGGTGGCAATAGCAGCCGCAACGTCCGACGGCAACTTTGGTGGTAGCGGCAGTCGCAATGACTGACAGCAACCTCGGTGGCAGCAATAGCCCCAATATCCGATGGCAACTTTGGTGGCAACACCAATGGTAACGGCAATGGGATAGCAACAACCCAAATAGTGGCAGTCACATCGACAACTGCGACGAACGCTACGATAGTAGCGGTACAATGATGATGGCGATGATGGTGGCAATAGCTTCCAACTTGAGTCCGCCTCATCTCCTTCCTTGATGACGGAGGCAATGATAGTAGTAGCGACTAGAGGAGGAAAAGAAAATGAGGAAGGGAGAAAAGGAGCCGAGTTGCATGGTATGTACGGGGGAGAATAGCTACAGTAATGGCGATGGTCCAACAGTGGTGGCAGGTGGTTGTAGGGGGAAAGGAGAGAAAAGAGAAAGAAAGGGAAGAAAAGAAGAGAGAAAAGAGGAAGAAGGAAGGCCAGCATAGAAAGGAAGAGAAAAGGAGGAAAAAGAAAGAGGAAAGAGGAGCCGAGTGTGTAGTGTGTGTATGTACGTATGTGTATTGAAAGTGTGTGCGTTGAAGGATAGTGAGATGTGCATGAGGATGTGTATGTGCTTGTGAAGGAAGTGGGGGTGTGTGAGAGTATGTGGATGTGTGCGAATGGAGGTTGTATACGTGTGTGTGTGTGAGTGTGTGTGGATGAGGAAAATGCATATGTATGTGTGGATAATGGTGTGAGATGTACAAGATTGTATGTGTGTGGAGGAAGGTACGTGTGTGTGTGCGGAAATGAAGATGTGTATGTGCATGAATGAGGAAGTGTATAGGTGTGTGCGAGATGTAAGGTTGTGCATGTAAGTGTATGTGGTAGTGTGCAGAATGTAGAAGGATGCATATGGTGTATGTGTAGGAATGTATGTGTATGTGTGGGAAAGGAGGAGGTAGGTGCGTAGAGTATGTGATGATGTGCGTATGTGTATGTGATGTGTGAGGTGTGGGTATGAATGTATGCATGTGTAGATGGCGTGTGTAAGGGTGTGTAAGTAAGTGTATGGTGGTGTATGGAATGTAGAAAGATGTATGTATGCGTATGTGTGTAGGGATGTGTATAATGTATGTGGGAAAGTGTGTATGTGTGTGAATGATGGTGTGTGTGTGCGTACGAGGAAGGAGGTGTATGTGAGTGTGTGTGTGCATGAAGGTGTGTATGAGTGTATGTGTGGAGGATGAATATGTGTGTGTGTGTGTGAATGGGTATATGTATGTGAAAGGGAGAAGGAGGAGCCGAGAGTGTATGTGTGTATGTGTAGGATGATATGGGGTGTAAGCGAAAAGGGTGTATGCATATGGATGGTGTGTGGTAGGTGCGGTTTGTGTGTGTGTGTGGATGCTATGTAGTGTGTAAGGGTGTATGTGTATATGTATGGAAGGTGTGGAATGTGCGGAGCATGTGTGTATATGTATGGAAGACATGTGGTGTGTGGGTATGTATATATGTATAAAGAAGGAGTAGTATGTGTAGGATGTGCAAAGTATGTGTGTAGGAGTATGGAAGGTGTGGAGTATGGACATGTGTGTACGCGTAAATATGGAAGTTAAGGATGATGTATGCGAGATATGTATGTATGAATATGAGACAATGTGTGAAGTGTGAATATGCATGTATGGGTATGGAAGGCAAATGTGGTGTGTGCAAAGTATGTGGGCGTGTATTGATGGTGTAAGATGTATATGGAGTATGTGAGTAAGTGTATGAGATGATGTATGGTGTGGGTATGTAAGTATGGATATGGGAAATGTGTAATATGTGTAGAGTATGTGGGCAAGTGTGTATTGGTGGTGTAAAGTGTGTGTGGGGTATGTGTGTAGGTGTGTATACGTAGTGTGTGGGAAAGGTTGGTGTATGTATGACGGAAGCATGAGTGAGGATGAAAACTGGTAGAAAGTATGAGGAACTCGTAGGTGGAAATATCAACAAAGAAGAGAAGAAAGAAGATGATACAAAACCTTTAAGGACTGCTAAATCCTACAGGTTATCTTACAAGTAGTTCATTGGAAGATATTAGAGACAATTGGATAAATGAAAGGTTCAAATATGCTTCATGAACAAGAGTAGTGTCTATGATGGTGAAGATGGTGAAGGGAATGATTCAAGTAACATCTAAGATGATGGCTTGAGAGATATTGGGAATGAAATAGATTTCACAATAGAGTGTTCAAAGGATGTCAAGGAAGATCGTTCCTTCTGGAACTTTGTATCAGAATCATGTTGAAGAAGTGTTCAACATTTGAATCTTGTTTACCCGAAATTCTTTAAGGGGGAAACTTCATGCTTTACCATCAAACACAAGATGAGCAGAGTACACATATCAGGTGCTAGAAGACTACCAAAGTCAAGTGGAGATGCAACTTTCTGTGATTGGGTTAAGGAAGCAATGCAGAAGGATATTGACTTCAAGAGGAACGCAAAGGAGTTACTTGCTGGAATCGCTTGACTCTGGCTAGGACTACGATAACCCCAAACAAATGAGTGGAAAACTTAATGATATGCTACTATGTTGTATTGTATGTTGAATGCTATACATGTGAAATT
The DNA here is from genome assembly GCA_037954665.1 of Laguncularia racemosa. Taxonomy (NCBI): domain Eukaryota; kingdom Viridiplantae; phylum Streptophyta; class Magnoliopsida; order Myrtales; family Combretaceae; genus Laguncularia; species Laguncularia racemosa. The sequence goes on from JBBMOL010000388.1 coordinate 311,395, forward strand.
GTTATTTGTTATGTTTAATATTTAATGTGATTATTGTTGAGTTAAGTTATGCGGTAGGGAATAATGAGTTAAGTAAGAAGTCATGAAGAATATAGGGGAATGAATGGTTCGAGAGTTTAAATGTTATTACCTTAATAATAGCATCTAGCACCATATTTGTAGTGCTATAACCATAAGCCTTACCCATGATTTAAAAATTATTTTTTTCCAAAACAAACCAAAATATAGAAACTTAGCTTTTCCTTCTATGGCTACCGAGTAGGTATGTTTAGTTGGAATAGGGTGCGCATATATCATTATGTATACATGTCAGAGTTGGTTCCTGAATGTGTATACATATACTTAACAAACTTATTTTCATATTATATTTACGAAATACACTCATGAACCTAATCATACCAATCATGAGTGCAACCTTGGTTTTTACAACTCAGTGACCATATTTTCTTACCCTCTTAAGTGCATAAGGGGAGATGTCTAGAAAAGTGTCTTCAATTAAAGAGATGTCGAGCACATACCTATATGTTTGAATACATACATATATATCATATACAAATGTCCTGAGGACATTGAAAGAGAAAACGAGACGACCTTTCTGGCTCTCGAAAGCGTGAGAATGATAGAGCACTTGAGAAGTGCAATGGCACAAAGGTGTTAAAGATGATTAATGTAAATCAACCCCGAGTGGTTAGTTTGATATGTGAGATAAATGACACAGAGGTGTCAGAAATGATTGTAAGCCAACTCGAGTGGTTCGACATTTGAGATAAATGGCACAGAGGTGCCAGATATGATGATCGTAAGCCAACCCGAGTGGTTCGGCATTTAAAAGAAATGGCATAGAGAGGTGCCAAGTTAATTTAACTGGTTGTAAGACTAGATAGGTCTATGTTCATAGGGTTTGGGTTTAGTGTCAATGTTGTGTAACAAGAAATGCATAATCCTCGCTTGTGATGAGTAAAATGGAATGTTGATGTTTACTTCTTTGGTATGATTGCTTGTGATTGTAAATGTTGCTTGATTACCCTAAATCAATTAATTAAGGGAGTGGACCTGATTAAAAACTTGACATGCATTTCCACGAGACATTGCATGAGATTGAAGGCCATCACTGTCACAAGATACGTCGGAAGTGATCAAGATGATCGCTGTTCCACTAAGTGCGAACTAAGTGATTAAGGGATTGTCGTGCCTTGACAGTTCCGAGTCCGGCCTATCCTTGAGGGTTTTGCTTTATCTGGTGCAGAGAGGCACGAGAGCCTTCACTGTTGAGTTAATAAAATATCATAATTAATAAAGTGATAAGATAAATAAACAGGGTAATGACTTAGGTACTGATGGTGGCTTTGGAATTCCCAACCCAAGGTCAAGGGGGGGGGGGGGGGGGGGGGGGGGGGTAAACCTTAGACTTCATGTCGGTTACTGGAAGACCACGTGAGATACTGCATTCATATGGTTGTTCATGCATGGCATACATTTAATATTTTAAATTGAATTTGCTTGCTTGTGTAGCATAGGTTTAGTAACTTAATGTGAATTTGCTTGTGTGTACATAGTATTGAAAGTGTTACCATCCCATTCACTGAGCCATAGTGTGCTCACCCCTTACAGGCTTTTTGCAGGTAGCAATTACGAAAGCGCGGGATGGGATAAGATGTGAAGTGTTGAGAGTTTTGGAAGACCAAAATAACAAAGTAAGATTTGTGAAGGATAAATTTACTTAGATGAAATGTTAGGACCCCATGTGAGTAGAATATGAAATTGAAAAACCTAGGGTTTATCCTATTTTACTAATTAGTAGGGGATATCGAATCTCTGCGATCATGGTTGATCGCGAGATTTGACTTCCATAGCGATATTTTATTATCTAATTATATGTACTATAACTTGTTGTAGATGTAATTATTTACTTAGAGTCTTACTATCTCTGACTCGTAAGACGATTATCATGTAACGGGTGCACACGTGCCATGATAATTTTAGTAGAGACTTCTAGACCACCTTTCGGGGCATGACAAAATGGGTACATGAGCATGAACATGCTTGTGTTGCCACCTAGTCTATGTACATGCCTAGAATGGGACAATATAGTCATGTAGTGTAGATTGATTTTTCTTTTATTAGTCTAAGAGGTACACGAGAAGATACACATTCATGTACCTACCATGTTCTTCAACATGTTTTACTTGAGAGAAACATAGGGAGATACATGTTTGTGTACTTGCTTTTGTTGACCATACTCCTTGCTAAATTGTTGTTACTTTTAAAATTTCAATTCTCAAAGTTGTTTTAAAAATCAACTTTGCTAAAAATAATTAAGCTTAGCTTAAATGGAGTACTAAGCAATGGTATGTAATTGTTAAATCAAGATTTGAAGTTAAAGAGAATTGAGGTTATGTGGGAACTACAACACTAAGTATGTGTTTGCCTTGTTGATTGTATGTGATAGGTTAGATATTTTAATGTAGTTATGGTATTCTTGGTAATGGTTCTTTGTAATTAAATGTGTCTAATTTCGTGTGAGTTTAATAGACATTAAATTAGGTTCTTGATGATTTGTATGTGGCATTTTCCTTAGTGGAGTTGCATACTGAAATGATTTTAGTTTAGGTTATTGTTAATGACTCATGAACTCAAGTGATGATAACTTATCGACTCATGGACTTGTGTGTTATGAATATGTGACTTCAATAATGTGACTACTATGTTTGTCTTACAAGTGATTGTGATTCATCTTAATGTTTATGCTTTGTTATGTTGGCATATTTAATTTCTACATAGATGCATGCAAGTTTTGAATGGTTGGCATGTACTTGTGACCGTTGGCATTCATGTGCTGAGCATAAGCTCACTCTTTTTCTTTTTTAGCTACAGGTGGTTTAGATGAGAATTTAGTGTATGAGGACACAGATGTAAGACATCTTTACTAGGATTGGAAGAGTGGTGATTATTACTATTATGCAGATTATTAGTAAATATTATAGCAAGTTCATGCTAGTAACTTCTGGTTTTTAGTTATGTAGTTAGAGATGGACTCATGTTATGTTATCTTTGCTTCTTAGGTGTAGATAAGGGGTCTTGTTAGGAGTGGTCACGAATGTATCACATGAGTACTGCATTGCACGCGAATTTAGAGAAAAGCAATTCAAAGATGGCACATGATGGGATGACTAAGGAGAGAGTGGTAGAGAGGAGGAACATGTAATCTTAAGCATCTCGAATGTAGAAGTGATTGATAAGGGAGCTAAGGAGACCTCAAGCATTAACCTTACAGTTCTTGGGCAATGGAGATTGTTCTTCACTTGATCTCTTGTTTGATCTTTGAGAGTAGAGAACTCTTAGTGGAACACTATTTCTTTGATCTTTGGAGTTTGGGGAAAAGGTCCCTTAATGAGTAGGAATGACTGGATATTTATACTCTTAGGCCTGATGACATCCATTAGATCACTTTAGCGGTCAACGGGTAAGATGGAGTCTGCTTAACTTAAGGTTATCCTAATGAGCTTGCCATAGTCTTAAAACCAATAGCCTTCCTCATAAGTACATGGGCTTGCTTAAGAAAGGTTGGATGCAGATGGACTAGTCCAACAATCCCTGTTCCACACCTACCCAGCCAATTCTTCCTAAGTTATCCCAATAATTGGACTGGACTTATTAGTCCCTATTGCATAGCCCAATGGGTCAAGCCAAATAATTAATAGGCTTAGCTCAATATATTTACATAATATTTTTATCCCTCTACATTTTACCCCCTAACCAAAATCCTTTGAATGAAGTTGAAGGGGTTTAGGTATTAGATAAGCCTTTCTAATGGCTATGGAATTACTTGGTGCATGTGCACTTGTGGAATAGCTACATTGTTGTTGCATATATATCTTGCATGATTCATATTACAAGAGCTTGGAGCTAATGCTACATATAATTTAGTTTTTTTCTTTCTTATTTTTTTTTAGTGCATAAGCTTGCAACACCATTTAATTACGCATGTCTCCTTTAAGCTCATCAAAGTGACCTTGCCCCTAAGATAACATATGCATAAATTTTCTTTAATAGACAACCCTTATATATATGTGTGTATATATATATTTCATTCTTGTAGAGTATCTGGCTTGTTAAGTTGTCTTCAATGTCTTAATTCTTCGTTAATGACTTCAATTGATTTGCTTATTCCAATCCATGGAAATGAACTAGTAAATCCATATATTATGCGCATATTAATTTTGACAAAAGTAGAAATTCTAGATAATAACAATAGCCTTACATTTGGAATCACCTTAACATGCCAAATATCTTCAATATATTACCAATAGATCCTCAAAATGTCATACCCTATATGCTTTAGAGCAAATATCCAAATAAAATCTATTTAATAGAATATCTTCATGATACTGAATGGGTGCTCCATATACTATTCTTGTATTCAATACGAAATCATTTAGAGATGCTCTACCTTTTTTTATTTCTTATATATATATATATATATATATATATTATTTTGTGTGTCGAAATTATGCCACACAATGAAGCTCCTTCATCAATCAGTAACAAATTCACCATGCTGCCACTCATCATGCAAATCTTTCTTATATATATTTCCTATATATTTCTAAAGCAGTAAATCTTTCTTAAATATTTCTAGTGTACCAAATCTTTCTTATATGTTTCCAAAGAAAATCTTTTATATATGTTTCTTCTAAATCTGAATCCTCTCATGCTTAAAAAAAATAAAATAAAATCATAGTATAGATATTCCTTCCAAATCTATATTCTTTACATAAGCATGCCATAATCTTTCGAATTCATTATATTCACTTGCATATATTCCTTTCAAATCCCGATTCTTCACATAACAATGACATAATCTTTTTGATTTATCGTACCGCTTGCCTTTCTTTCTTTCCACTTTTTTTTTTATATTTTATATATATATATATATATATATATATATTGAATCTCTCGGCTTTTTGAGTTTGTTATGTAAATTTTTTAATTTTTTTTCTTTTGGTATCTTGTTTAGAAGAAATTGAACATGAGTAGTCATCGGGAGGGACTACACTTTTCCATAATTTTCTAACATTGGGCTCTGTTTTTGCTAGGGCTTCTACGGTTGCAACAATGACCAAGATAGCAAGTGCTCTCTATGGTTTTCCATCTTTTTGGTCTGTTTTGCTAGAGGTTCCACGATTGCAACAACGACAAAGACAAGTAAGTGCTTTTCCCTTCTTGTGTATCTTTTTTTTTATCCTCTTCTTAAACTATCCACCCGATCTCTTTTTCTTATGGTCCTATCCTTCTAAGCATGGGATGTGGAAATTGTTTCAATTGTTGAGGCTTGTTAGCATGGTTAGGGAAGCTTCAATTACGTACTTAGGCTTCCTTTTTTTTTTTAAAAAAAAAGATAACCCATGCATGTTCTCACGCGTATACATACATACACACACAAACACACACATATATGTATTCCTTTGCCATATACTATAATCATGACGGCACTCTATTTCCTTTATATAAGGGTGTTAATGTATGGCACATCCATCAACAAATATTGAACATTTATGAGGATGGAGAATACATTTGTTGGTGAAATGTCATTTAGGAGTGCTGTTTCTTCTTTTTCTTTTTATCAGTTCAATTTCATGTTGTTTGTTTCTATTCCTTGACAGTTGATATGAGTGTGGTTAGCCAAGAAATTGAAATCAAAATAATGGTGGTTACTTTGATAATGGTGTATGTCTTGCTTGCAATTAGGCTTTGATTTCTTTCCCTTGAACCTAACCTAAGCAACAAAACATCATTCCTCTTTTTTTTTTTTTTTTTTAATGCCTTCCTATTGTGTTTATAGTGCATAGGTTGGAAAAGCTTATTAATTAGGAGAAAAGAAGGGTTTGTAGTCAATATGGGATCTAAATTTGGCACTCTAAGCATTATCGCCGTATTGATGGGCCTTAATGACCTATAATCTCAACATCTAAGGAAGAATGCCATAGAGGAAATATTTTGCTTAGCATCAGATGGGAAGAAGGCTTTTACAAGGTAGGATGTAGAGTGCTTAATTTGTGATAAGCTGAAAGGTGTAGATAAATGTTATTATAGGTTAGAGAATTTGAATCAATCTTAGCTTGCTTGTCTTTCTTTGCCTTCCAATAACCATAATGATTCATTCACATGCATTTGTCTCATATGATTTACTCCTTAGTATGGTAACACAACTTCTCATGTCCATTATCTAGCCATTCGTCTTATTCTTGTCTTCACCTTTGGCCATTTTATTGCTTTATTCCATTCATGGCTCCATGCTTGTTATCTATTTGCAACTCAAGAAGTTGATTCAATCTCCATCAATGAACATGCTTGATTAGAATTTTATTTTTCCCTTGCAAATTTAGGTGATATAAGGGCTTGATTTGTTGACAATTTGACATAAGAATGAAGTGTGTCTGAGTTTAATGGCATGAGACATTCTCATTGCAACCTTGATCACAAGTTTTCTTGGAGAGCAAATAGGAACTTTTTTTCTTCTAAGTTTGTTCCAATTGTAAGCAACTTTACTAAGTTAGCAAATAGGAACTTTGTTCCTCTAAGTTTGCTCCAATTGTAGTAAGCAACTTTACTAAGTTTGACTAAGTGATAGGCACTTGTTTGTCTTCTTCCTTTGATCATGAGTATGATAGGAACTTCATTCCTTTTCTTGGTAGAAAGTTTTCCACAAGAGCATTCTTATCCACCTCAAGGTTAGATAATATTGCTCCCTTGAAGAAGACTAGGATCTTTCATGCCATTATTACCTTTACTTAATTGCGGTTCCAACATAAGAGCGAGATGGAAATGTAGCTATGACTTAGGATCCTTTATGCCATTACTACTTCTGCTTAATCATGGTTCCCACATGTGAGTGTGATGGAAGTGCAATTCTCATGTTCTTTTGAGGATTTAAGGGGAGATATCCTCAAAATCTAGGTCCAAGCCATAAACAAGAGTAATTACTCTCATTTTGTGTACTTACATGAATAAATCTTATATTGATAGCTCATGTATTTATTTTTATCATTGTAGGTGATAGAAGTTAGTTTATCAAATCTATCAAAGCAAGAATATCATAAAGTTGAGTATAGTAGGCCTTCAATAGAGTAACCCTTGCATGCAGTAGACCCTAGTAGGTCTCAAGTGTAGTGAGCCTCAATCATGGCATGTGTTGCGCGTAGAAGGACTTAAGCATAATAGGCTTGGTGTGTAGTAGCCCTTAGTAAGTCTCAAGTAGATCAAGTCTTGAGCATGGCAAGCTTTAAGTGGACTGGGTGGGGGGCCTCACTATCAAAGGTGAATAGTGTTGTGGTTTAGGAGCAAAAGAAAAGAGTTGCCTCTATTTTTCACCTAGATTACATTATCAAGTAGTCACCCTTTGGGTGGAACTCTTGGGTAGAGCATGTCAGCTTTGATGTCAAAGTACATGGCTCTTTTAAAGAAGACTAGGACATCTATGCACTGATTGGGGATTACGTCCCTTGACTGGCTGTTATTGCTCAAGCATCCTGGAAGCTTTTTAGGTTGACGATGGTGATAGCACTAAAGATCTAAATGATTCAATGAAGCTGCTTTGATATCGAGGTACAAGTCGAGGAGTGAAAATGATGCTTATGTTGATGCATTGCTTCTTTGTGTGCTGCACTTGCAATATTTCTCCTCTTTTAGTTGCTAACATGTCTCATTGAGACGGGGTAACAACTTTAGATTTTTGGTAAAATTGTTCCTTTTATGATTTTGTTATGTCATCTCATCTGATAGTGTCATCAGAGGGCGTCTTGGTAGCCTGCATTATTTAAATATGTGTAAGTCATTATGCACTTAAGAGGGGATGCCTTCACTTAGTAGGAGTGATATAAAGACCCACTTAGAGGGGCATCATGGATATGAGACCACTTAGATTCTTAAGATCTAAGAAGCCTCTAAAGTCATCTCATGCATCAAAGAAAAGTTCTCTCTTGCTAACGATGATGCATAAAAGATTTATTTAGAGAAAATATTCAATCACACTTAAGTAGCGATAATGACATTAGTTATGAGCTCCCTTTTAATAGTCAAGGGGGTATTTCCCACTACTCGACTATTTAATATAAGATACTAGGGGGTTAAAAATACTCCATGATAGAAATTTTATGATTGAGCATAAGTATATTGATTTTCTTACTTAGCTGTGGTGGCTTATGATGTGCATGGGAGACAATGTTCTTACTGGTCTCTATTGTATATGCTCGACTTTCTATCATGCGCTTGGGAGTCAAAGCTTATACTAGTTTGCACGATATATGTAAAGCTTTCCATTGTGCACTTGGGAGTCAAAGCTCTTACCAGTCAACATCAATGTTTACATTACCCCTTATATACTTTGTTTCATTGAATTATGAATTTTGTATAAATTTTAACATGATGATTCATTAAGGTATAGGAGTAAATTGGCTAAATGCTACTCAAGTTGAGAAGTAGCTTCATGGCTAGCTTTAAAGGAATGAGCAAGTTTTGCTCATAATTGGAAGCATTAACATGAGAGTTAAATGTTAGGGTATCGCTTGGGCTTAGGGTGTGAGAGCCATGATGCCGAGGTTTTGCTTTGGTTTAAGGTGTGGGAGCTATGATGCCAAAACTTTGCTTAGGCTTAAAGCATGGGATCCAAGATGTTAGGGCATTACCTGGACTTAAAGTGCAAGTATATAAGACTATATTGCAAAGATTTTTTTTTTTTAAAAAGAAACTTTCATCTTTTATGGAAAAATTTGCTATTTATTTACAAAATAAATGTCAAGTTTTAACTTTAACTTTAGTGCTTAATAGATCATTGATCACTGTCAGATGAAATCTCTCATAGAATATCCTTCTTAAGCCTTGACAATCTATCTTCCTTGGATCTTGTATACTGTCATAAGGAGTACACCCTTCACCCATCTTCACTGATGAAACTTTCTATTCCCTTATTTTTTTTTTCTTGTTCTTACCCCCATGAGAGCCTCACATTCTCTTCTTTCTTTTGGACTTCTCTTGAGTATCTTCCTAAGTGGGTAGTGATGTACAAACCCTAAGTATGTCAAACCTAGAACCCAGCGATCAATATTGAAATCGGATTCCTAAGGAACGTCTCAAACAAGTAAGAACAGAACTAAACCCTAACCACACCTGTTGATTGAAACCTAAGTTATCAAAGGTTTCCCCAAGCATTTATTTTGAAGAAATCATGGATTTTGTTCTCGAAGAACAAGATAGAGCTTTTCCACGAAAAGTTGTATATTCAAAATAATGATAATGTTCCAAGATGTGTCGTCCCCTCCCCTTTTATGTGTTTTATATTAGTTTACACATAAAGAAAAAAAAAACACTAAACTTCCGAACATAGAAAAACCAACCTTGACTTCCTAATGGCTAAAAATCTTATAAGGAAATATACTAAAACACAAAACTAAACAAATAAAACAAGTCATAACAAAACTGAGTGGCTCTCCTTTTTGGTTCAATTTCCTTTTCAAAAATAATTTATCTTAAGGCTTCCATATCCTTGCACCCTTATGTGGAAACGTGATTAAGTTGATAAAGGTTAATTCTCCTTTAGTGTAACTTGATTCCTTTTCTTGTAGATCCATGACTAGTCCTTGTAAGGCTTCACTCATCCGTTTAGCTCTAGCTCATGTCATTGGACTTCTAATACCATGTAGCGGGTCATTGGACTTCGACTCATTAACTTTTGATGCTAGTTGATCCTCATCATTTTCTCATTCCTTGAAAAGATTCGTCCTCGAATCACCTACATTATAAAGAGTAAGGTAAAAAACATTGAAAGTTGCGCTTACATTACCATAGTGACTTAGTAAATCAATCTTGTAAGCATTATCATTGATGAGCTCTACCACTTGAAAAGGTCTATCTCCCCTAGGATACAATTTAGACTTCTGTTGCTTAGCAAATCTCTCCTTCCTTAAATGTACCTACACCCAGTCTCCTGGATGAAATACGGTTTTTGCACGTCCCTTATTGGCTTGACGAGCATAGTGCTCGTTTTTCTTCTCAATATTGGTCCGAACTTGAGCATGCAATTCCCTAACAAATTCTGCCTTTTTCTTTCTATCAAGGTCAACAAATTCGTTAGTAGGCAAAGGCAAAATATCCAATGGAGTTAAGGGGTTAAAGCCATATACAACCTCAAATGGAGAATACGATGTAGTGGAATGCACCGTCCTGTTATATGCAAATTCTACATGAGGTAAACATGTCTTCTGTTATTTCAAATTCTTATGAATCACAGTACGTAACAAGGTTGAAAGAGTCCTATTGAATACTTCAGTCTAACCATCACTTTGAGGATGTGCAACAGTAGAGAACAACAATTTAGTGCTTAGCCTATTCCATAGAGTACACAAAAAATGACTCAAGAATTTTACATCTCTATCACTCACAATAGATTTAGGCAACTCATGTAACTGCACGATCTCCCTAAAAAACAAATCAACAATGTGTCTTGCATCATTAGTTTTGGAACAAGCAATAAAATGAGCCATCTTACTAAACCTATCAACAACAAAAAATATGCTATCTTTGCCACTTTGAGATCGGGTAACCCTAATATAAAGTCTATAAAAATCTTAGTCTAGGGTTGTTTAGGCACAGGTAATGGAAGGTATTCCCCATGGGGCATTACTCTGGACTTAGCCTTTTTACATGCAATGTACTTATCACACACATTTTGCACATCATGTTTTATTTTAGGCTAATAAAAATGTTCATGCAAAATATCCAAAGTCTTTTTAACCTTAAAATGCCCCATTAAATCGCCACCATGTGTTTCCCTCACTAGCAATTCATGCACAGACCCTTTTGGTACATACCACCTATCTCTCTTAAACTAATATCCATCATGTCTATAGAAATTAAAATATCTAGACTCAGTACAAGCAACTTAAATTTAACTAAAGTCAACATCATTATCATATAATTCCTTAATGAATTCAAATCTAAGCAATTTAGTATGCAGAGAATTCAAAAGAGAGTACCTTCGAGAAAGTGCATCGCCACCACATTTTCCTTTCCTTGCTTATATTTAATCACGTATGGAAAGGTTTCAATAAATTCCAACCATTGGGCATACCTCTTGTTCATCTTACCCTGAGTTTTCAGATACTTTAGACTCTCATGATCGGAATGATTGATAAACTCCTTAGGCCATAAGTAATGTTGCCACGTTTACAGGGTCCTCACTAAGGCATACGGCTCCTTATCATACACTGGATAATTTAATGTAGCACTATTGAGTTTTTCGCTAAAATAAGTGATCGTTTTGGAATCCTGCATCAACACACCACCAATACATTTCCCGGAAGCATCACATTTAATCTCAAATACTTTCTTCAAATTAAGTAAGACTAGTAAAGGTGTGTTGGTTAACTTACCTTTTAGGGTTTGAAAAGCCTACTCATGCGCTTTAGTCCATTTGAATTTAGCATTCTTCTTAACAAGGTCATTTAGAGGAGCAGCTATGGAACTAAAATTCCTCACAAATCTCCTATAAAAACTAGCTAAGCCATGGAAGCTCCTAACCTCATTTGCATTCCTTGGTGTTAGCCATTCCTGGATCGCTCTCACCTTTTCCTCATCCACAACAATCCCCTTTACACCTACAACAAATCCAAGAAAAACCACAGTTTCCATAAAAAAGGTGCACTTCTTTAAATTAGCATATAACTGGTTTTTCCTCAAAACATTAAACACACACTGCAAATGCTGAAAATGATCATCTAACGTCTTGCTATAAATCAAGATGTCATCAAAGTATACAACAACAAATTTCCCAATAAAATTACGCAGAACATGATTCATTAATCTCATAAAAGTGCTAGATGTGTTTGTTAATCCGAAAGGCATTACCATCTATTTATATAACCCGTGTTTAGTTTTAAAAGTCGTTTTCCATTCACCCCCCTCTTTCATATGAATTTGATAATAGCCATTCTTTAAATCAATTTTAGAAAATAAACAAGCATCGTGCAATTCATCAAGCATATCATCTAACCTAGGGATAGGATGTCTATACTTAATTGTAATCTTGTTGATTGCTCGGCAGTCAACATACATTTGCCATGTTCCATCCTTCTTAGGAACCAGGATGATAGGAACTGAACATGGATTGAGGTTTTCCCTTACAAATCCTTTCTCCATCAATTCATCAACCTGCTTCTAAATTTCCTTTACCTCTTTAGGATTAGTCTGGTAAGCTGGCCGATTAGGAATAGACACACCTGGCAAGAAATCAATTTGATGCTCTATACCTCGTAGTGGAGGTAGACCCTTCGAAACTTCTGTAGGAAACAAATCTTCATATTCCTGCAAAAGAGACACCACTATATTAGGCAATAAAGGGTTAAGGTCAGCATTAGTAAAATACACATCCTTGTACATAAGTACAAGTAGTCGTTTCCTTGCTAACATTGCACTCTTTACCTTACTTTTTTCTTGCAATCTTCTCTCCTCTCAATGTTTTAGAATCTTTTCCCTTATGGCTCATCGGTGTTTGTCTCTCACTCTTTTCTTTCTTCTCACCCTTTTCTCGCACACTCAAGTGTTTCTCTCTAAACTCTTTTGCTATCTTAACCTGATCTTCACAAGCTTCCCATTGTTTTGTGGAGTTAGAATCACCTTCCTTTTGTTTAGAACATAAGAATATTGTACCCATTGTACATCACCTTCCTATCAAATTGCTATGGTTGACCCAACAATAAATGACTAGCCTACATGGGAACTGCATCACACATCACCTCATCACAATAATTCCCTATAGAAAAGGAAATAAGAACTTGCCTAGTCACCTTCACTTCCCATACTCATTTAGCCACTATAATCGATACAACTTTAGATGCTTTATCGCTTTTAACCCCATCTTATCCATCAACAAGGTGCTAGCAATGTTAGTGCAGCTACCACAATCAATGATCAAGCTACATACTTTGTTCTGCACGTGACACCAGGTATGAAAGATGTGCTCACTTTGACCCCCTTCACCATCATCCTGAGGTTGAGTACTGAGGACTTGTCTAGTAACATATAACTCTCCACTCATGGGTCCTTCTAAGTCGACATTGTCATATTCCTTTAAGGGTGATGTATCATCTTCCTCAGAACTAATACTCTCCACATTTCCATTATCGTGAATGATCATAACTCTTTGATTTGGACATTGAGATGCAATATGTCCATACCACTAACACCTGAAACATTCGATATCACGAGTTCTTGAAGATTGTTTAGTGTCAGATTTACCTTTAGAAGCAGCGAGTGGGCTCTTGAACTTCACATCCTCTTTTGATTTATAATATGTAGGATTCTTCTTCCAATTGGACTTCCATGAAGAGTTGGAAGTTGCCCTTATATTTCAATTGCTTCTCTACCTTGATCGCCCTATATAACAACTCCTCCATGTCCACATAGTGATGTAAATCCACCACATCAGCAATCTCCTTATTCAACTCGTTAATGAACCTAGCCATTATAGCCTCATCATCTTCCTCAACTCTGGCTCTATTCATGGCTATCTCCATTTCTTTATAATAGTCCTTTACGCTCTTAGACCCCTGTGTCAACCCTTGGAACTTCTTGAGCAAATCCCTATGATAGTGACTAGGAAGAAACCTCTTTTGCATAATGGTCTTCATCTCATCTCAGGTACTAACAGGCCTCTCACCATACCTATGCTGATTACATACCAACTAGTCCCACTACACACTAGCATAGTCAGAAAATTCAGTTGCAGCTAATTTAATTTTCTTCTCCTTAGTGTAATTGTGGCACTCAAATACATGAGCCACTTTCTTCTCCTACTCCAAGTATAACTCTGGATCATTCTTCCCTTGAAATGATTGTATCTTCATTTTGATACTCCCTAGATTACTATCTCGCCTTTGGGTATTTCCTCTCTCCCTCATGTAGTTATACTCTCCTGAGTTCGTTTCTTCACCCTCTTCTATCTAAACCCCTCCCCTTAAGGGTCTACTTGCACCTCACCCAATAGTAGTGCTACTGGATAGTTCCGTACTTCGTTCCATCTTATCCATCATATCATGGATTTGCTCCAGTTCACCACTTAGGATTCTCTTCATCTCTCTCATTAATGCATCAAACATCACCCTATTTTCCCCTCCTCTATTCTCCCCTCCAGTTGGACTTTATCTCGACCTATCTCTATAATCAAGAAAAGAGATTAGTAACAACAAATATAATATATCACAACTCACTTGTGTGTTTCTCCCAGTAATAATGTTCTCACAATTCACTCGTGTTTTGCTCTCAGTAATAATGTTCTCACAAGCCGCTTTTACAATTTTTTAATATGAACTTGGATTGAAAACTTCTCAACATAAACTAATAAGGAAATTCTACTGACTAACTAATTGATTCCAATACACTGCACTTAAGGGTACACAATACGGATCAATAGTTATTCAAGATTCACTATAGAATTAGAAACACAAATAAAGAAGATATCCTTAGCATGAAATTGGAAAGGATAAGATTGCACCAAACATATAATAGAATATCAATGTAATTCGAATGCAAAATTAGAAAGACAAGATAATGTTGAAGGACGGAATGGAAAGTGTATTGTATTACTTAATTATGTGATTCGAAGTAAGGATTTGTTTGGTAACTCGGCAATTTGAATATTTCTATGGTCGAAATGAATTTTTTTATACGAATTTCTAAAGATATAGAACAAGAATTAAGGATTGAATTTCAATTTACTAAGATAACAAATTGTTGTTCGGTCACCAATAGCACTTTCTACGGTCAAATCATAATTTTTTTTTATATGAATTTATAAGATATGAACAAGAACTATGGAATGAACAAAACAAATAATTAACAAGGATAGATGTTACTTGATTCAAGAAGCCTAAGCTCTGATACCAAATGATGCGCAAAACTTAGGTATGTCAAACCTAGAACCCGACAATCGATATTGAAATCGGATTCCTAAGGAACGTCTTAAACAAGTAAGAACGAAACTAGACCCTAACCACACCTGTTGATTGAAACCTAAGTTATCAAAGATTTACCCAAGCGTTTATGTTGAAGAAATTGTAGAGTTCCTCTCAAAGAACAAGAGAGATCTTTTCCATGAAAAGTTATATATTCAAAATAATGATAATGTTCTAAGATGTGCTGCCCCTTCCCCTTTCATGTGTCTATATTGGTTTATATAAAGAAAAAAAAAAACTAAACTTCTAAACATAGAAAAACTGGCCTTGACTTCCTAATGGCTGAAAATCTTATAAGGAAATATACTAAAACACAAAACCAAACAAATAAAACAAGTCATAATAAAACTGAGTGGCTCTCCTTTTCAGTTCAATTTCTTTTCAAAAATAATTTATCCTAAGGCTTTCATATCCTTGCACCCCTCTGTGGAAACATGAATTAAGTTGATAAAGGTCAATTCTCCTTTAGTGTAACTTAGTTCCTTCTCTTGTAGATCCATGACTAGTCCTTGCAAGGTTTCACTCATCCATTTAGCTCTAGCTTGTGTCATTGGACCTCTAATACCATGTAGCGAGTCATTGGACTTCGGCTCATTAACTATTGATGCTAGTTGATCCTCATCAGGTAGTGGTGTGCTAGTGGCTTTTGAAATAGTAATCTCTCCTTCTTCAGTGTATTCATTGAAAAATGCGGCTTCAGTGAAGTATACCTCATTATGCTCAAATTGATTGTTCATAGCGGGAATGAATATGACTTTTCCCTTCCAATAGCCGTTAATGCACTAATGCCATGTTGAGAGTATGAGATTGTGATTGTGCAACCACTTTCTTCCAACCAGTAGATGGTAGGATACAGGTACATCGATCACATGAAACTATGTGGAGCTCTGTATAGGACCCACTTTAAAGCTCACATTAACATACTCTATTATTGTAGACGCGTCAATGAAACTATTCATGGGGTACTACCATGTTCTTCTCATGTCTGTGATCATGACTTGTTATTGGGTAGAGAAATTTTCCAAGAATAGCTTACATATAGACCCCTATCAATCAATTGACCTTACAGGGAGATTGACATACCAAGTGTATGCCTTTTTGGTCAGTGATTTGGAAAATTCTGAGTTTTAGGTCATCATCCAGCCTATATACTTCTCAAGTCTCAATAAACTTAAGTAAATGTTCTTTGACACTCCCTTTCTTGCTATTGAACAAGATGAACTTAGGACTAACATAGTCCTTAGGATACAGTTTTTCAGTAATGTGTTGATAGTAAGAGAGTCTTAACTCTGTCAATCCTACAATCAACTTTTCTTGTATTTCTTTTAGGTATATTTCTAAATCTTCCTTTTTTACAAAGAAGGTCCCTGGCAGATACCATGGAAGTAGGTGTGGGAGTAGGCTAACGGCTAAATCCACCTAGAGCATGGGAGGGGGGGGGGGGGGGGGGGGGGGGGGGGGGGGGGGGGGGGGGGGGGGGGTGGGGAGGGGTTAGCGAGAGGAATTGCATGTGATGGAGTTACATGGGAAATACCTTACTACGTAGTAATGTTGGTGTTTGGGGTGGAGCCACACTTTGTTACATAGTAGTGGTGGCAGCCAACCTTGTGACGAGTGGAGCAAGCATGGTCATGAGTTGATTTAGAGCCCTTATGTTCGCTTGCATAGTTTACATCATTTGTGTAGGATCTATAGGAGCTTCAGGTTGTGAATTGCCTTGACTAGTATTTTGCAATATTTGAGACAGGTCCTACTCCATTAATTTAATGTTAGGATCTTATTCTTGATAGATATTGTTAGATGGTCCTCTCTTCCTAGTAGCTGCCATTACTCTTTTGTCACTTAGCTCTATCCCCAATAGAGTCACCAAAATGTAGATTAGGATTCTCAATAGAAGTGGTTACGCGCATATCACCCGGGTACTGCACTATACGTGAATTAAGAGAAAAGTAATTTAGAGATAGCACGTGATGGGATGACTAAGGAGAGAGTGGTAGGGAGGAGGAACATGCAATCTTAAGCGTCTTAAATGCACAAGTGATAGATAAGGGAGCTAAGGGGACCTCAAGTATCAACCTTGTAGTTTTTAGGCAATGGAGATTGTTCTTCACTTAATCTCTTGTTTGATCTTTGAAAGCAGAGAACTCTTAGTGGAACATCGTTTCTCTGATCTCTAGAATTTAAGGAAAAGTTCCCTTAATGAGAAGGAATGATTGAGTATTTATAGACTCTTGGGCCTGATAACATCCGTTAAATCACTTTAGCAATCAATGGGTAATATGGAGTCCACTCAATTTAAGGTTATCCTAATGAGCTTACCATAGGCCTAAGACCAGTAGCCTTCCTCATAAGTACATGAGCTTACTTGAGAAAGGTTGAATGCGGATGGACCAGTCTAACGATCCTTGTTCCAAGCCCATTAGGCCAATTCTCGTCGAATCATCCCAATAATTGGGTTAGCCTCATTAAACCCTGTCACATAGCCCAATGGGTCAAGCCAAATAATTAATGGACTTAGCTTAATATATTTACATAATATTTTTAGCTCTCTACATTAGGCATGATGTTAGATAGTTTTAATAGGAGTTATGACTCCAACGCATTTTTATGGTTCTGTCATATAGGTATAGAGTGAGACTTAATAGAGCTACTCAATTATTTTACTTGGAGTTTTAGATGTGGTATTGTTCGTGATTGTTATATGTCTATTTGGAGTTATTAGTGGAAGTTTGAGCCTTTGAATGTCACCAAATAGTAATGATATGTAGCGGGTTATAATATCTTGAGCCTAAGGTATTACAATTTAAGTAGTATCAGATCTTAGGTTTAATAAACTTAAAAAACTTAAGAATGGAATTAGTAGGACAGTGAGGAATGAAGAGAGTAGGCTATTGTATGGATCCAATATCTAAGTAATAAATTAATATATTGATGTGTATTAGATGATTGTTTCATAATAATTGTCCTTGTTTTGATATATTATCGTAATGTTTTTCGTCATGTTGTTTCTTTCCTTATACCTCTCCTAACTCTCTAACTTAGTCCTATTGTTATTTTTGGATTGGGATCATCATTAGGTGTGAGACATGATATATTCGATAAGCGGTATTCATAGGGCTAGTTGCAACAAATTCAGAATTAGGTTATTGACAAGATAGAGTAGTTATTGTAGGTAGTTATAGAGTAATGATGGTAGATATAGGGAAGTCGACAAGGACAAGTAGGCGGTGCAAACAATGTATTGGTTGTGTCTATTATGTTGGATTAGTTCGTTAAGTTAGTATGGGAGTTTAAACCTTAGCCAAATGACCCTTTGGATGGTTAAGGATGGATAGAAGAAATGGAGAAGGCTTTTGTAGCTTTTGGGGTGTCAGAAGATAAAAAGGTAGATTATACTATACACCTACTAAGAGGCATTAAATCTTATTGGTGGGTAGGGGCTTAAAGGTTGTGTGGGTTAGACTTGTAACTTGGAAGGATTCCAAAGGGCATTTTATGGAAAATATTTTCTAAACAACCTTAGAGAGAAGATGATAACATAGTATTATTAGATGTAGTTAGGGTTTAAGTTTGTGAAGGAATATAAGGTAGAATCGTACCATTTGATGAAATTCATTCTTAAGGTACAAAGAACAGATGAAAGCTCAAGGGTACAGAAATTTATGCTAGGGTGAGAGCCTATCTTATAGCATAAGGTTGGATCCTTTAAGTTGACCACATATGTTGAGGTGGTCAATAGGCAAAGTTGTTAGAGTAGAGTCACAAGAAGATTACATAGATGGAGGTTAGTAGGAGTAGAGTATTGTTGCAAAAAAGGTATGTTTAAGGAATTGTAATTCAAGAGAGGGGTAAGTGACTCCCAACATATACAACCAATTTTGTGGTCATTGTAGCTTTGTTAGTACAGGCTAGAGCCTTGTCACAAGCTTTACCCCTAGCTCTTGATACCATCAACTTTTTGTTATAACTGTAAGTAGAATGGTCATGTAGCTACTAAGTTTAGTGTTATTAGAGGCTAGTTAGTTCTAGCAAAATAGGTGAGATGCCCTTAGGATAATATTTAGAGTAGTAGACAATAAGCAATAGGACTAAGTCAGAGAGTTCCTACACATGTTTATGCCTTACAGCAGTAGCAGCATCAAGATACCCCAGACGAGGACAATATAGCGGATACGCTTTTTGTACACTCTTATAGTGCTTATGTCCTTTTTTGATATAGGTGCCACATATTCTTGTATATTTGATAAGTGTTTTTCAACACTTATTATTAGTTAATTTTTATTTGGTTTCAATCTATTTTATAAGCACATTTGAATAGGTATTACACTTAATCAACTTATATTTTTATCTTATGTCTTTAAAGGAAACTTTAGATGAAATGAAGCAATTTTGAGTAAGTTTCACATGAATAAAAAATAAAAGATCAAGTTGCCCTATTAGAATGGATGACATAGTCACCAACACAAACGTGTTGGGAGCTTTGTTGAGTAAAATATGGAAAGCCTAAAGTACGACTATGCTAGAAGTTGTTCTTTATTGACATAGGCATGGACACGACCATTACCTAGATTGTGCCGAAGTTAATTTGTAATTTTTTGAAGAAATTCTTTGACGAGAGTTACACAAGCATATGCATGATCATGTTATGACTATGTCATGTATGAATGTTACTTTCCAAATCAATCATGGTTGTTGAAGATTACCTTCTTGAAACATAATTAATTTAGAAGATTCAAATTCTTATGGATTAAAGCTAAGTTTCCTCAATTATGAAGATCTTAATCTACTTTAGGAAGTTACAACTTTCTTAGATAGGCTGCTCTCGATCAATATGAAAAGGGAGAAGTCTAAGCTTTTAGGACATAGAGTTTTCATGTTTGAATTAGAGTAGAGTTAGAATTTTACTATTTATTTGAATTTTTTGTGCTTTTCTTTTTGCCTTATTTTAACACTTTTTCTTTCAATTTCAATATGATACTAACTTAATTTTCCTTTTGTATTCGGGTGTGATGAACCCTACAATGAACATGTAATTGCTAATTTATTATTCAACAAAATTATTCATATTCTTGTAGTCCAATTATGTGTATTTTATTGTTTTCAAATTAATATTATTGGTGTATTAGCTTTAAGTTTGATTTCATACATAAAGATTGAGAGATCATATGTTTGAATAGATCTAACATAATTGAAAAGAGTTACATGCAATCCTAGTGATATGATGATGTAAAGTTTTTGGATTAGGGTCAAACATAATAGTGGAGTTCAAAGATTGAAGGTAATGTAAATCTACGAGTTTTAATTAAGAAGGGATTTCAAGTAATCATCCTAGAGTTAAGAATTAGTAGATTTGAGAGAGTTATTAGTTCAATTTAGGAATTCCTATGGTCTAAGAAAAAAATAATGGAATTAAATAATAATTAATTAATTACATTAGTAATTACAAGGGGATTTAATATTTGGGTATGTTTTTATAGATTGTTATTTTCTAAAATTTACTTGCTATTTTCCATTAATTTTATCACTCGGATTTGCTAATTAGATAATGTGAGAAAAGGTTAATACTAGCGCTTATAGTTTCTATAGCTGACAAGAATTAAACTCTTACAGGACCTATCATTAAGGCCCAAGCTAAGGGTTTACATAACTTAGTTTTGAGAATCTTACGTGAGAAACCTAATCTTGAGGAAACTAATTTATTTTATTCATTCCTATATTGTAATTGTTATGCATTCCAGCAGGTTCACTTATTAGTCCTATAGGGTACCAAATCACCTATACTTTTGAGTGAGTCGAGATCTTCATCGGGGCTTAATTTGAAAGTACCATGAAGACTGGCATCTTGAAGACCAATTTATTTTATATATTTGTCATTTGTGTGGACTATTTTATGTTGTAATTTCCTTTGGGGCACTTTCATTTTGATTGTAATTTTCATTTAGGACCAACTACCCTAAAAGTGGCATAATTGTAATTTTGTGTATTTTCTAACCCTAAAGGGAGCAAGTATAAATACTTGCTTAAAGTAGGGCTTTAGGAGGAAAATTTTCAAATTAGACCCCTTCACTTTATGTGAAAGAGGTTAGGGTTTTTCTTAGTTCAAATTTCTCTTATTAATTTCAATCCCAAGAATTGAGATTTTGGCGAGTGCAACACTTGGAATTGTGAGTCATATCAATTTCATTTTTTTGTGATTTCTTTTCTTTTCTAGTGTGTAATATCTAGGGTTGAATTGGAAGTTTCTTGGTTAGATTTAATTGCATTTGTAATCAAATTATTATTACAAACTTGATTGGTTCTTAGCATTTGTCATCACCATCAAATTTTGCTTCATCTTGTGGCGTGAATTGGCTCTTGTTGGAAAGGTTAATTACGGTGTTGTTTTTGTTGATCTTGTGTATTATTCATGTGATTTTCAAGTATATTTTATGATCTTCATTGAGGAAAACATCATTGTGATATTCATTTCATGAAATATAACAATCGGTTCACCTAATTCATTTAGCGTTCACGCAATTTTTGTCCCCTTTAAACTGGTTTGATCTTGTGAATTGAAGTTGTTCCTTTGGTTCATTTGCATGTGCTTAGACATTGGTTTTAAGCACATCAATAACATTGACACTCGATATTGTTATTCACTGTACTATAGTATTGGTAGTTGTACTTGCTTATAAGTTTAGAATAAAAGATAGATCAGTATCAATATCTAATAGATTTATGCTTTCTTGTGGTCTTGTTATTGAATCTTTAGATGGCTCTTTAAGTGTGAATACTCCCTTGGGAGTTGGAAAGGTCTTAAATCAAATTTGTAAGGATGTATGCATTTAGGTGCAGGGTTAAGTGTTGTTAGCAAATCTTTTGGCATTGGAGATGATGGATTTCAATGTTATTCTAGGAGTTAATTGGTTATCTAAACATCATGCCACCATTGATTGTAATAACATGGTGGTTCACTTCAACCCTCAAATGAAGATTCTATTAGCTTTAAATTATAGGTTTAGAGACTTGTTGGTTTACCTACTTATGAACTATGGGGGTAAAAGTAGGTTGGTCGTTTTGATGGTAAAATCTAATCAAGTTATAAAGCTTGACTAGGTACTTGATGAGAAATTTTCCAATACCACCTATACCTTCAGAACTGGATTTGGCTAATGGTCCAAATCGCTTATATTTTTACTTTATGTTCTATATTCTAATAACTATTTGAGAAATAATCTTACAGGTACAATAATAATTCTTCATGAGATGCCAATATGTCCTAAACTAGTTGATGGACACAAGACATTTTCAGATTTACAATCAAAGATCCATTGCGATTATTTCCATTCCGAAGCATTGGCTCATGAAGACTTATGATATTTTTGTACTTTGTAATTGTTCTATAGACTATTTTATGTTTTATTTTTCTTTTGGGACACTTTCATTTTATTGTAATTTCCATTTAGGACCGGCCACCTTAAAAGTGGCAAACTTGTAATTTTCGACCATTTTCTAACCCTAGGAGTAGCAAGTATAAATACTTGCTTATAATAGGGTTTGAGGAGGCCAAAATTTGCAAAATTGAGATACACTTTGCGTGAGGATTAGGGTTCTCCTAATTGTCATTAGACTCTTATCAATTTCAATTCCAAGAGTTGAGATTGTGGTGAGTACAACACTTTGAAATTGTAAGTAATATCAATTTTATTTTGTTGTGATTTTTTTTCTTCTCTAGTGTGTAATATCTAGGGGTGAATTGAGATAGTTCTTGGTCAGATTTTTTATTGCATTTGTGATCAATTATCTTGTTATAAGATTGAATGTTTTAGTACTTGATATCATCATCAAATTTAGAATCAATTGTCACGTGAATTGTGCTTGTTGGGAGAGGATAAAATCACGGTTTTGGTTCTTTTCTTCTTCATATATTTCATGTGGAATTCACTTATAATTGTTATTATTTAGTGAAGTTTATCATTATTGGATTGTGATTGCATCATTGGACCTTTGGATTTCATCAAAATTCCAATAGGGTTCACACAATTTCTTGATTCCAATTAAATTGGTTATGTTTGAGATTTGAAGTGTTCCTTTGGTTTATTTGATTGTGCTTGGGCTTGGTTTTGAGCACATCAGTACTTATGGTAAAAGAATTTCCAACTATGTTGTCGAATGACTTACTGAGATTGTTACTAGTCTAAGATTGATACTAGGTGCATCACCAATATCTAAAACATCTTATAGAATGGCACCTATTGAATTGGATGAGTTGAAAACATAGTTGCAAGAGTTACTAGATAAGAAGTTTATTAGACCTAGTGTATATTCGTAGGTGCACTTGCTTTCTTTGTGAAGAAAAAGGACGGTAGTATGAGATTATGCATAGACTATAGAGAATTAAATTGAGTCACAATTAAGAATAAGTATCCCCTTTATAGAATTGATGATCATTTTGATATGTTATATGGGGCTCACGTCTTCTTCAAAATTGATTAAAGATTTAGATAACACTAGTTGAGGATTAAGGAAGAAGATATTCGAAAGAAAACTTTTAGTACTCAGTATAGGCACTATAAGTTTCTAGTGATACCTTTTAGATTAATAAATGTGCCTATAGCATTTATAGATTGGATGAATCAGGTATTCAGTGACTTCTTAGACAACTTTGTGATAGTTTTTATTAACGATATCTTAAAATAATCTAGGAGTAGAGAAAAAAATGAAGAGCACTTAAGAATAGTACTAGGTAAGCTTTAGGCTAAAAAGTTGTATGCTAAGTTTAAGAAGTGTAAATTTTAGTTGGAGAAAATGGCATTCTTAAGCGATGTAGTAAACAAAGAAGGTATTTTAGTGGACCTAAAGAAAGTAAAGGTAGTGGTTGATTGGCCTAAACCATAAATTTTAATAGAGATTAGAAGTTTCTCGACTTTAGCATGTTATTATAGAAGATTTGTGGAAGGAAATTCTAAGTTAGTTGCTCCCTTGACTAGATTGATGTAGAAAGGAGTGAAGTTTGACTAAGATGACTAGTGTGAGAATAGCTTTCAAAGCATTGAAAGAAAAGTTGGAATCAGCCTCGCTTTGGAATTACCCAAAAGTAGGGAAGAATTTGCCATTTTTAGTGGTGCTTTAGTTCAAGGTCATGGATATATCTTAATGAAAGAAGGTTGGGTCATAGCATATGAATCCTATTACTTAAAACCATATGACAAGAATTACCCTATGCATGACCTAGAGTTAGTAGCGGTAATGTTGGCACTAAAATTACAGACACACCACTATCTTTATGGTGAGAAGTGTAAAGTTTTTATAGATCACAAAATTTTGAAATATATTTTCACTCAAAGGGAGTCAACTATGAGATATAGGCACTGGTTAGAGTTAATTAAGGATTATGTCTTGAGGATTCAGTATCATCTTGAGAGAGCAAATATGGTGGCATATGCTTTAAGTAGAAAGAAGTAAGGCAACTTGGCAACTTTACTCGCATCTTAGAGATATTTATTAGAGGATATGCATAGATTAGACCTAGAGATTGTTACTCAAGATGTAAGAGCACTAATAGTAAGCTTGCAACTCCCACCGACATTAGTAGATTATATCAAAGTAGCTTAAGCTAATGATGTGGGTATATAGAAGATCAAGAAACATTTAAAGTAGGGCTACGCATTAAAGTTTAATATTGATATTGAGGGAGTTTGAAGATATGGAACTGGATTATGTGTACTAGGAAATCCCATGCTAAAGAGTGAAGTATTAAAGGAGGCACACTACTTTGGATATGCTATTCACCTTGGAGGTACCAAAATATGCAAAGATTTGAAAGAACATTATTGGTGAAATAACATGAAGTAAGAGATTGTTGCGTATGTTTTAACGTGCTTGACTTGTCAATGGATTAAACTAGAATATCAAAGATTAGTAGGAGAGTTGCAGCAATTACCAATGCCAGATTTAAACATGATGTTGTATGGTGGATTAGTTAACTAAGTCAACTCATTTTATACTTATTCTTACAAGATATACTTTGAGCAAGTTAGCCCAACTATGTATCAAAGAAATTATAATGGTTGCATGGAATTTTAGTATCAATAGTTTTAGATTGAGATACTTGATTTATAGGGAGATTTTTGAGAAGTCTACATAGGGCTTTGGAAATTAACCTACAATTCAGTACTGCAATTCATCCTTAAATGGATGGCCAATAAAAAAGAATAATTTTAATATTGGAAGAAATGTTAAAGGCCTTTGTTTTGGATTTTGGTGGAAATTAGGATGAATATCTACCTTTAGTTGAGTTCGCCTATTATAATAGTTATCAAGTGACAACATAAGTGGAGCTTTACGAGGCTCTATATAGAAAGAAATGTAGAGCACCTTTACATTGGGACGAAGTAGGAGAGCGATTGGTACTATGACCAGAATTGGTACAAGATGCAATAAATTAAGTAAATTTGATTAAGCAAAGGATGTTATTGACTTAAAGTCATAAAAAAAACTATGTTGATAGAAGAAGACTACCAATGGAGTTCCAAGTTGGGGAACATGTTCTTTTGAAGATATCATCTACCAAAGGATTGATTAGGTTTGACTTGCGAGGAAAGCTAAACCTTAGATATGTTAATGAAAAATGTTCTAACTTCTTGTGCTGCTAATAGTAGTAACTCTTTTTAGAAATAGTGTAAGTGTAGTACGAGTAATAGAGAAGCTAAGATTAAGGTATCTATCTTAAGGTCATGATAATCTTAGATATTAAAAGGTGAAATTTGGAGGAGCCTTGGAAGTAATAAGTGGAATTGAAATAGGAAAAATAGAAATTCTTTGCATACAAGTTGGATAACTAAATTGGAAATATCATTGGAGAAGATAACTATGCTTTAGGAAAAATTAAGGAAACTATTAGAGGAAAAGGCAAGTTTGTCAACGGCGGGAGGAATATGATAAGCTTGAATAAGATTTAATGAAAGAAAGGTCTTGTGTTGGGAGATTTATGTAATGCCTTGTGGTTCTAAGTCACTAATTGGGACTTCAAATCAATGTCTTCGTATTCAATCCAGACATTATGAAGTGGTTATGAATGTTAGTCTTTGAGAAATCATGAAGTTTGTTTTATAAATTGAAAGAATAGAGAGATTGGATTTTATTAGGAAATATGAAATAGCATTTGAAATGGTTAACTATTAGAAATTTGATTAGTTAGCATAATATATTTAGTGAAATGTTCAAGATAGGTTAATTAGCATGTGAAATCAAATATATATATATGTGTGTGTATAATTGGACATGAATAAGGGTCATACATATCAATGACAGCTTAATGATGTAATATAATCCTACATCTTGGTGTAGAGACTTAACATACACTAAGAATAGATAAATATAAAATGGTTTGTGATTAAATGTAATGTAATCCTACATCTTAGAGGAGAGAGACTCAACATACACTAAAAACAGATAAATATAAAATGGTTTGTGATTACCGGTGGTTGAGGATATAATCTCCTAAGTTTTGGATCGCAAATTAGAATTCTGATTAAGGATTTAAATTTATGTTTTAGTCATGAATATTAATAGTAGTGACCCTATAAAAGTCTATTCTAGAGGGGGGGAAATAGAAAAAGTATAAAATAATAAAACTAAGAAAGGGTATGAAGTGGGAAATTTATCTATTATTTGTAAGCGGTTTGGAATAACGAATTATAGTATATGAAAGACCATGGTAGAATGATTAGCTAATGTATATATAAAAATTAATCATAGAAGCGGGAGATTTATTAATGAAGTTTTAGAATAGGTTGTAATATGACAATTGTGGATATATATAAATGCTAGTTAACTTAGTAGGAATGAATAATCCTTCACTAATAACAACAGCAACAACAACATAACATAACATAAATAAAAATAATAAATAAACATAGATGTGAGTAGAAGAAATTGTGGAGGACATGTAAGCATGTGGCAATCAGAATTATGGAAAGGATTAGGAGAGAGAAGAGAGAAAAGCGTACTTCAACCCATTAGCATAGGAATTATCTCAAGTAGTCAAAACTCATCCTCTTAAATCTTTAAAGCTTCGATCGGGTAATCATAGGGAAATTCTCGAGGAATGCACCATGCAGTGATCATCACATCAACACAACAATAATCAAATAGAAATAGAGTAGGAACTTGTGGAGGAAAATCAAAGAAATTGGGAAAATTTGAAGAAAGGAAAAAGGGAAGGGGCTGAACAAGTTGGTTCATTGGATTATTGCCGAGCTGCTGTTGCATCATTGTGCTGGTCAAAGGAAGGCGCCGTGCTCAATTCGGCTGACAGAAGTAGGGGACTTGCGGGTGGTCGGAGGCCGGAAGAATAGGTACCCTCGTTTTCCAGCCTGACTTTGTAAATTTGTGAAAAAATATTAAATATCGCTGGAAATTTTTTATTTCTTGTTTCTTGGGGTTATTTTGTATATACTTTGCTATGGTAATTTTATTTATATAGAACTCGTAGTGTATATATAGGTTCCTTAACAACTGCGCAACTCTAGACGAAAATTGATTCCAAGTTTTGAACAGTTAAATGACGTAATTTTCGATTGATACTCATTTTATGGGTCTCTAGTAGACTACATTTAATTTACAGGTAATTATTATGAAATTTCCGGTGAGAATCCTCGAGTTTCCAGCAAATGCAGTTTATGTTAATCTAAGCAGTTGTAGTTTCTTTGATTAAAGATGCTGTTCTATCAACAAAGTCGGAGCTGTGAGGAAGTGATAGGAAGGTTCAATTTGGATGTCTGGTGTAATTTGTCTAATTAAGCTAGTTGGTCTTAAACTTTATAGGAAATGTAAGAACCTAAGGAATGGCTAGAATGTGATTAAACTAATTCTTGATGTGAATTCTCTGATTTTGTTTGACTTAATAGAATCACAGCAAAACATTGTGAAATTAAAGTTGTTAGTTTACCATAATACATTGTTTAACTAAACATTTGATTATATAATGTGTACTTAGTAGATTCCACTCCGTTCTTAGATTATTAAGGTGATGATAAGATTGAGTGTAATTAGTTAATGGTTAATATGCAAGCTGATTACCTCTATTCGGAAAAGAAAAAAGAAAAACAGAAAAGAAAAGAAAAAAGAAAGAAAGAACTAAATTGTAGTTGTTGGATCATTAGGTGATCATAACTCAAAATGGGTAGATTCATTGTTGTTAAAAGTAACCGATGTTAAATTTTGCAAATACGACTAATATTATCGATGGGCCATTGATTTTTTGAAATGTAATTAAGAGTTCCTGTCCATGTGGAGTGATATTTGGAGAAACAACATTGCTAAGCTTGTGGGTACTGTTGATTAGGTGAGTAACATTTGTACTTGGCTAGTGGTGGTGTGAATGGTTAAAAATGTAGGCCATTTGCTTAAGAGCTAATATATCTTGTATAATCACTTATTGTGATTATTACGGGAAGATCATGCAAAATTATTATTTATTTATTTTACTGTTATTGTTGAGCTAATCTAGTGACTTCAGTGTGATGGAATAGTTGAAGCATACTAGTACTACTAGTATGTTAAGTGGGTACTAGTTTTGCTTCCTTACATTGAAATGTTGATTATGGTTTTGTGGCTATTGCTTGAATATCTATGATTGGTTAGAGGTTAAATATACAATGATGTTAAAGTATCCAAGTTGGCTTAATGTTTAGTTCATGAATATTGGTGTTTATGCTTGGAATTGACTATAAGTTATGTGCTTGAGAGGCTAGTTGATCGATAACTAATGTGCATTGTAAACTAACCAAGAAACTTAAGTAAAGCAAGACCCGTTCCCTACTTAGTAAGTTTGTGGTACAACTAACGAACCAGCTTGGCATTAGTGACTTATGGGGATTTGGTAACCTTGTAGAGCATAATTACAAATATTTCAATAAAGATAATTCCTTAAATAATAATTGTTAGATATACTCATTGTTTTCTTAAGAATGCAAAAAGTTTCTTAAGCACTAACTTGGTAAGTTTATGGTATGACTAACGAAATGGCTTGGTATTAATGACTTATGGGGATTTGGTAACCTTGTAGAGCATAATTACAAATATTTCAATAAAGATAATTCCTTAAATAATAATTGTTAGATATACTCATTTTTTTCTTAAGAATGTAAAAAGTTTCTTAAGCATTTTAATTTAATTTGTTGGTAGGAAACTATATACATGCCTTTTTAGAACATAATCAACTTGTTTCATCAAATCATTCAAAAAGTTAATTCCAATTTACTTTCTATTCACTTTTGGAACCTATACAAACTTAGATCCTTTTAAATTTTTAACTTGATTTCTATTGCATTGTTGATTCTTGAAATAACAATATTCTTCAATATGACCAATTTTATTAAAAAAAATAATAATAACACATGTAGGAATTATGATGTCCATACTTTTGGTTTAGCTTTACATACCTTTGATTATTGACTCTATTCCAATGGTTGTATTGTCTATTTTTTATTGGATATTTTCCATTGATACTAATAGGATTTATTGATACATCTATTAATCTTTGCATATCCGCTATTTTGCCACTTTATTATTGGTTTCTTAGTCACCTTATCTTCTTCCTTAGTAATTATGTCTTTACCTTCTTCTACTATTGCCTTGTCAATAATAGGTGCATCCTAAGCTATTTATTTTGGTTTAACAAACACAATTCTATTAATAGTACTTGAACATTCTCCTCTTCAAATTTAAGTCTAGATTTTGAGGAGTCATGTATTAGACTAGATAACAACATTTGTGCCTTTTTGTCACTTTCATTAGTTTTATTAAATGTGCTACATAAGGATTCAAAAGTTTCTTTAATTCAAAAATTTTAGTTACTTATCATGTTTTTCAATGTTAGATTTTTACATAGTAGCTTCATCCTCTAGAGACTCATTCTCAACCTCTAATTGATCACTTTCATTTGCTAATAGAAGGTTAGTTTGACTTATAGCTACTTTTTCATCTTTTAATGCTTAGACTTCATTTTCTGACTTCACATTATGAGCTTTGGCTTTTGATAATGCACTTAGTAATTTAGCATATATTGCTTTTGGGGTTAAATCATTGTTGGAATTTGATTCAAATTTATTAAACACAAATCATCTTCTTCTATCTTTGTCTCCCTTCTTCACATTTTGATTCTTGCAAGTTGGTCTAAGTATATATCAATGATTTATTCTTCTTTTTTGGACACTTCTCAAGCTTATGAATAAATATTGGGTATTTATATCTAATGCGTCCGATCTTTTTGCATTCATAATACATCATTTTTGACGCGAACCCTAGATATCGATCTAAGACCCAACGTTCAAGAAGGATTCAAACCCGAGAATCTAAATTGAATCGAAAAACAAAACGAAACCCGACCCCAATCGAACCCGTCGATTAGAACCTAAGCTATCCGGATTGATTTCTCCAAGCGTTTAGGATGAAGAAATCGAAGGAAGTTCTATTGCAAGAACTAAAGAAGAGAGGATTCTCTCAAGGAAATTTTTACTCAATTTGATAAAAGTCTCCTTTCAAAATGAAAACATAAGGTATTATATTCAAAAAAACACATAAGCTGGCGGCCTAAATTCATATATGGCCGGCTTTGAAATAACGGAAGAAAAAAAAAAGACGTTCCACGAATATCTAGGCCGGCACTACACCGGCTGTGCAGCTTCAAAGGCCGTCAGCCTTGAAATTTAGGTCGGCGACCTTCCCTTTGTTGAAGGCTGTCGTTCCATCGTTGATGGCCTCCGCTTCATCCGTGCTTTGATATATTATGTTTACTAGCTCGGGGCTTGAATTAGACTTGTGTCGACTTGCTTCTTGCTCTTGGAGTTCCATAACTAATCCTTGCAAGGCTTCTCCCGCTCGCTTAACTCTAGCTCTTGTCATTGGACCTCCAATACCATGTAGCGGGTCATTAGACTTTGGCTCGAGAACTCTTGATGCTACTTGATCCCCATCATTCCCCCCTTCCTCGAAAAGATTCGACCTCGAATCACCTGCATCATACAGAGAAAGGTCAGAAACATTAAAGGTTGCGCTTACATTACCATAGTGACTTGGCAAGTCAATCTTGTAAGCGTTATCATTTATGCGCCCCAACACTTGAAATGGCCCATCTCCCCTGGGGTGCAGCTTAGATTTCCACTGTTTAGCAAATCTCTCCTTTCTCAGATGTACCCACACCCAATCTCCTGGATGAAAAACAATCTTCACACGACCCTTATTGGCCTGTCGAGCATAATGCTCATTTTTCTTCTCAATGTTAGCGCGAACCTGAGCATGCAATTCCCTTACAAACTCTGCCTTTTTCTTTCCATCAAGATCAACAAATTCGTTAACTGGCAAAGGAAAAATATCCAATGGAGTCAGAGGGTTAAAACCATACACTCCCTCAAATGGAGAATATGATGTAGTGAAATGCACGGTCCTATTATATGCAAATTCTACATGTGGCAGACATTTCTCCCATTGTTTTCAAATTCTTATGAATCATAACACGCAACAAGGTTGAAAGAGTCCTATTGACTACTTCCGTCTGACCATCAGTTTGAGGGTGTGCAACAATAGAGAACAACAATTTAGTGCCTAGCCTATTCCACAAAGTACGCCAAAAATGACTTAAAAATTTCACATCCCTATCACTCACAATGGATTTAAGCAAGCCATGTAACCGTACAATCTCCTTAAAGAACAAATCGGCAATATGTTGTGCATCATTAGTTTTAGAACAGGCAATGAAGTGAGCCATCTTACTAAACCTATCGACAACAACAAATATGCTATCTTTGCCACTTTGAGATTGTGGTAACCCTAACACAAAATCTATAGAAATGTCAGTCCAGGGTTGATTAGGCACAGGCAATGGAATGTATTCTCCATGGGGCATTACTCTGGATTTGGCCTATCTACATGCAATGCACTTGTCACACACATTTTGCACATCATGTTTCATTTTTGGCCAATAAAAATGTTCATGCAAAATATCCAAAGTCTTTTTAACACCAAAGTGTCTCATTAAACCACCCCCCATGTGTTTCCCTCACAAGCAATTCACGCACAAAGCTTTTAGGCACGCATAACTTATCTTTCTTAAACAAAAACCCATCATGCCTATAGAAATCAAAATATCCAGACTCAACACAAGCAGCCTAAATTTGACCAAAATCAGCATCAGTCTCATATAACTCTTTAATGAGTTCAAACCCAAGTAATTTAGTTTGCAAAGAAGTCAAAAGTGAATACCTTCGAGAAAGTGCATCGGCCACCACGTTCTGTTTTCCTTGCTTGTATTTGATCACATATGGGAAGGTCTCAATGAACTCCATCCATTTCACATGCCTTCTGTTCAACTTACCTTGAGTTTTCAGGAACTTCAAACTCTCATGATCAGAATGAATGATGAACTCCTTAGGCCATAAGTAATGTTGCCAAGTCTGCAAGGTCCTCACCAAAGCATATAGCTCCTTATCATAGACTGAGTAGTTTAATGTAGCACCATTGAGCTTTTCGCTAAAATAAGCGATTGGCTTGGAATCCTGCATCAAAACACCACCAATACCTTTCTTGGAAGCATCGCATTCTATCTCAAAAACCTTCTCAAAATTAGGAAGAACAAGTAAGGATGCATTAGTCAACTTACCTTTCAGAGCGTTAAAGGCCTTCTCATGTTCTTCAGTCCATCTGAACTCAGAATTCTTCTTAACAAGATCGTTTAAAGGAGCAGCTATAGAACTAAAGTCCCTAACAAATCTCCTGTGAAAGCTTGCTAATCCATGAAAGCTTCTGACCTCACTTGCATTCCTTGGTGTGGGCCACTCCCTAATCGCTTTCACCTTCTCCTCATCAACAGCAATCCCATTTGCACCTACAACAAACCCAAGAAAAACCACAGTTTCCACGCAAAAGGTGCACTTTTTCAAGTTGGCATATAACTTATTTTCTCTCAAAACAGCAAAAAGACATTGTAAATGTGTAACATGCTCATTTAACGTCTTGCTATAAACTAAGATGTCATCAAAGTACACAACAACAAATTTCCTAATAAAAGCACGAAGAACATGATTCATTAATCTCATAAATGTGCTAGGCGCATTTGTTAACCCGAAAGGCATTACCATCCACTCATAGAGACCGAATTTAGTTTCAAAAGCAGTTTTTCATTCGTCCCCCTCTTTCATTCTAATCTGGTAATAGCCATTCCTTAAGTCAATTTTGGAAAACAGACAAGCACCATGCAATTCATCAAGCATATCATCAAGTCTAAGGATGGGATGTCTATACTTAACTGTGATCTTATTGATTGCTCGATAGTCGACACACATTCGCCATGTTCCATCCTTCTTTGGAACCAAGATGACTGGAACTGAACATGGACTGAGGCTCTCTCTCACAAATCCCTTCTCTACCAGATCATCAACTTGCCTCTGGATCTCTTTGGTTTCCTCTGGATTCGCCCGGTATGCTGGTCTATTTGGAATTGAAGCACCTGGAATAAAATCAATCTGATGTTCAATGCCTCTTAGTGGAGGCAATCCCCTTGGTACTTCTTCAGGAAATAAATCAGCAAATTCCTGCAAAAGAGAAACAACAACTGCAGGCAAAGAAGAGTTAAGATGGTCAGTGGAAAGATAAACATCCTTGTACATCAGTACAAGTAAATGTCGTTTTGCCCTCAAAGCACTATTAATCTCACTTGCCTCTCCAATGCCACTCGTGTTTCCCTCTAATTCTTTCTTCTCACAACTCACCAGTATGTTTTTGCCACTCTCTTTTACAGTCTCAATTTTCTTTCCTTGTTCACTCTTGTGTTTCCCTCTCTCTCTGAACTCTCTAGCAATTCTCATCTGATCCTCACTAGCCTCCCAAGGATTAAGGGGTGTCAAGACCAACTGTCTTTTGTTTAGAATAAAGGAATACCTATTATGATACCCATCGTGGGTGACCTTTCTATTAAACTGCCAAGGTCGTCCCAGTAATATGTGGCAAGCTTACATAGGTAACACATCACACAATGCCTCATCATGGTATTTCCCTATAGAGAAAGAGACCAGTACTCTCTTGATCACTTTAACCTCCCCACATTCACTCAACCACTACAACTTATAAGGCTGTTCATGCTTCTCAGTTTTCAGGTTCAGTTTATCAACCAATAATGTGCTAGCAACATTTGTACAACTACCACTATCAATAATCAAACTACACACCTTGTTATTCACATGGCATCTAGTATGAAAAATATGCTCTCGCTGCAGTTTATCACCCTTATCCTTAAGTTGAGCATTAAGAACCCGCCTGGTAACAAGCGTCTCTCCCTTTACAGGCCCTTCTAAATCCACATCACTACAATCTTCCAGTGGGGGTATGTCATCATCTTCCCCTGAACTCACACTCTCCACATCACCACTCTCCAAAAGGATCATTGCCTTAGTATTTGGACACTGCGATGCAATATGCCCAAATCCCTGGCACCTGAAACACTTAATATCACGCAATCTAGAAGTAGATTTGGTTTCAGTGTTACCTTTCAAATAAGATGCCGGTGCCTTAGCCTTCTCTTCCTCCTTAGTTTTCCGTGGTGGTTTGTTATTCTTCCAATTCGACTTCCATGAAGAACTAGAAGTTGAATTATACCTGGAAGAACTTGAAACTGGGTGATACCTTGAAGTACTCTTTCCTTTTAGCTGCTTCTCAACCTTGATCGCTTTATGCAATAATTCCTCAATATCTACATAATGTTGTACATCAACAATATCAGTGATCTCCCTATTTAATCCACCAATGAACCTAACCATTGTAGCTTCATCATCCTCCTCCACCTTAGCTCTAATCATGGCTATTTCCATCTCCTTATAATAATCCTCTACACTTTTGGACCCTTGTGTCAGACCTTGCAACTTCCTATGCAAATCCCTATAATAGTGATTAGGAATGAACCTCTTCTACATAATAGTTTTCATTCCCCCCCAAGTGTTAACAGGTTCCTCTCCATACCGTCTCCTATTCCTAACTAGTTGATCCCACCATACACTTGCATAGTCAGTGAACTCAACTGCTGCAAGTTTAATTTTCTTGTCCTCTGAATAGTTATGACACTCAAAAATGTGATCAACCTTTCGCTCCCATTCCAAGTATAATTTTGGGTCATTCTTCCCTTGAAAAGAAGGTATTTTCATCTTTATGCTACCCAAGTTACTATCTCTTCTTTGGGTATTTTCTCTCCCCATCACGAAATTATACTCTCCTAATTCAGTGTCCTCTCCCTCTTCTATTCTCACTCCCCTCCTTGGAAGCCTCTCAAATCTTCGATCCATTGTAGTGCTACCCGTGGCCTCCCTACTTTGCTCCATCCTATCCATCCTTTGATGGACTGGCTCCAACTCAGCCCTCATAATTTTTCTCATCTCACCCAATAGCGCATGAAACAACAGCTTATTATCTCCTACTCCCTTTTCCCTGTCAGGTGAACTTTAGCCAGACATGTTTGCTGCAACAAAGATCGTTAGTAATAAAGAATATATCAAGGCCTCATAATTCACTCCCTCACCAATTTACACTCAAAGATGTGTGTACACTCGTGTATCTCACAATTTGATTTTCCACGATAAAATTCTCACCACTCTACTCCCCTTTGCAAATCCTTGCTCAAGAACTAACTCAATGAGTTTTTCTCCAAAATAAACCACTAGGATAAATCAACCAACAACTCAGAATTTTAACACGAAAGTATGATGACTCAATGAATAACTACGATTGACCAATATGGAATATAGTGAATTTGATAGGAAACAATGAACTTGAACAATTAAACAAACAAACTAAAATATAAACTGGATTTTTTTTCTATACGGATTTTCTGTTCTTTTTTTTTTTTGTGAACTTTACTGACTAACTAATTCAAGACAATGGAATTGCCTTTGGGATTCGGCAATTGGAATTTCCCGTTGTCGAAACAGAATAGTAATTCCACGAACAGCAACAACAATTTTTTTTTTTTTTTTTACTACGATAGAAAATTTATGCAATCAATTAAAGAAAAATATTAACAAGGATAGAGATTACCCGATTCAATGAGCCTTGGCTCTGATACCAAATGACACGAACCCTAGATATCGATTTAAGACCCAACGTTCAAGAAGGATTCAAACCCGAGAATCGAAATTGAATCGAAAAACGAAACGAAACCCGACCCCAATCGAACCCGTCGATTAGAACCTAAGCTATCCGGATTGATTTCTCCAAGCGTTTAGGATGAAGAAATCGAAGGAAGTTTTATTGCAAGAGCTAAAGAAGAGAGGATTCTCTCAAGGAAATTTTTACTCAATCTGATAAAAGTCTCCTTTCAAAATGAAAACATAAGGTATTATATTTGAAAAAACACATAAGTTGGCGACCTAAATTCATATATGGCCGGCTTTGAAATAACAGAAGAAAACAAAAAGACGTTCCACGAATATCTAGGCCGGCACTACGCCGGCTATGCAGCTTCCAAGGCCGGCAGCCTTGAAATTTAAGTCGGCGGCCTTCCCTTTGCTGAAGGCTGTCGTTCCATCGTTGATGGCCTCTGCTTCGTTCGTGCTTTGATATATTATGTTTACTAGCTCGGGGCTTGAAGTAGACTTGTGTCGACTTGCTTCTTGCTCTTGGAGTTCCATAACTAATCCTTGCAAGGCTTCTCCCACTCGCTTAACTCTAGCTCTTGTCATTGGACCTCCAATACCATGTAGTGGGTCATTAGACTTTGGCTCGAGAACTCTTGATGCTACTTGATCCCCATCAATTTCCTTCTTCTTCATTCTTTTTTCTACAATATTGTTAGAAATTTTAAAATTCTTACTTCGCCTTTTTAGAGCTTTATTTAGATGTTATGCCAAAAGATTGATACTATCCTTATTTTGTTCATCGTCGTAAAATTCACTTGCTTTGAGAGTAACAAAATCTTTGTTCCTTATTTTAAGCATATTTGATTCATAAGCCATTAGCTTGCATCAAAGTTGACTCTTAGTAAGTTTCTTCAAATCACAAGCTACTTTAATAGCTATCTTCTTTGGAATCCACTCTTGAGATAGTATCCTTAGCATTTTTTGTACCAACTCTACATCATTTATGCTCATGCCAAGAGAGGTTAGTTTATTGGTTATAGTAGTAAATTGACTAAGAGTATTTTTTTATTTCTTCATTTGGTAGAGCTAAAACAAGTTCATATTGTTGCATAAGAGAATTAACTCTAGTTTCTTTGATAGTTTCTATGCCTTGAGATATTTCAAAAATAGTGTCTTGGATTTCTTTAGCTATGTTATATGAAGATATTAAATAAAATTCAAAAGGAGAAATAGTAAAGAGTAGAAGATTCTTAGCCTCCCAGTTTGCTTTTATTTTCTCCCTAGATCCTTCAATCTTTTTCTTTTCTTTGCCATCTTCATTTGATTGACTTGATTCATTCTATGTTGTATCTACAATTTCTAGATCACCATCTAAAATGACATTCTAAATTTGATAGTTTGTAGCCTTGATAAATGCTTCCATCCTATATTTCCAATAACCATAGTTAGTTTCATCAAATAAGGCATCTTTTTAGCTAAAATTATAAAGCTTTTTGTCATAGATCTTTAAACTCAAATGTTGCTGAATTAAGCTCTAATACCATTTGTTGGTCCCTATTAGTAACTAAGGGGTGGGGGACATATGCTGTGATTTGATTATAATCATTCAACTAGTTACCTTTTTTTTATTATTAGTAGAATTCGTAAATAAATTTGCAACGGATAAATTTACAATTGAAGTAGATAAAATGTGGTATAAAAAGAGTAAAGGTTCGAGAAAATCAAGTAATGATTTATCATGGTTTTGCTTTATATATCTATCCACTCTTTTAGACTATATACACTAAGATCCTGCTTGTCATTACATTTTTATTCCACTAAATTGAAAATCTAATTTTACAAGTGTTAAAGCAATCAACCACTTGATGATACAAGTAAAAACTCACTTCTTTGTTCTACCTCCTCTTTAATTCACCTTAAGCTTTTTAATAGAACTATAGAGAAAATGTATCTCACAATTAGATTTACAAATTAGATCCTTTGAGGAAAATAATTTCAACTTCTCTCAAATTTGCAGAAAATAAAGTATATTGCATTGAGTTGTCATGTTTATGTCTTTGTTTGTCTCTATATGTATATATTGTATTGTGTTATTATTCTTGCTTCTAATATTTATACTGTTTTAGTCTAATTGCCCAATTATTTGAATCATTGCTTTAGCTACTTCTATATAGTAAGCTTCGTATGTAATATTTATCCTTGATCATTTACCTTGAAAATTGCTTTATTGACGTTTTGTTTTCCAGAAAAAATTATCTCTTATTCCTTTGATTGAACTTCAATGATTAAAATCCCATAATATTCATAATCCACTTAGTAAAATGGGTAAAATATATTACCTAAATATATTAAACTTGTAGAGGTGGATCTTGACCTATTGCTTTAGTTTTGGATCTCTTCATAACTTTAGCAACTTTATAATCTATTCGGAACAAAAGATAGATAAGATTATTTCTTCATAAAATAATTTTGTCTTTTTTTCTCTATTAGAAAGCCTTTATTCAAATTCTAATACACTATAACCCTTCCAAAATTTCCAACGATTCTACTACTTTTCAATATATATGTTTGAAACATCTATTTGTCTTAAGATTCGAATGAAAACCATGACTTGTAAAAGATACACACATACCTTCCTATTCAAAATATCTTACTAATCATGTTAGTCAAGTAAGCACTCAAACAAGTTATATATTCCTATTATATTTTTTGTTATCATCAAAGCTTAGTAAAATATATCTAACAATTTCCATATTAAGCCATATTGCCAACAAAAACACCCATGAAAAGGAAAAGCATAAAACGTTTATATCATTTTACCAACAAAAACACAATGTTATAAGAAGGAAAAAAAAAAGGCCTCTAATTATTACCAAATTGAGAGAACAATATTAAGGCCAATCTATCCAAAATTAATTTATTTAAGACAAAAAGGTAAAATTTTGTGTCCATCCACAACTATTCACCTAATAATACAAAGTAGTAAACTTGCATCTATTATGCTTTTGCAATTAAATACAATAGTATAATACAATTTAGAATATAAAACAAAGCTAATAATTAAATTGTTACACAAAATAAATAAATAAACCAATGTAGAGAAACAATAATTTCATTTCATCACTCACTATAAATTTGAAACTTAGGGCAAGTTGTAACAACCCACCTTTTAGGTCTTAGTTTATCCCGTAAACTTGTCAAAATATCTTAACCTAGTACTTCAAAGTGGCACTGTTATGCCATCTTCAAGATAAAGATAAGGCAAATTTAATCAATAGTCTATATCATACCATCTTATCAAAAGGTATCACTTTATGATTACCTATGGGTTGAAGCATATCCTGCACAATTAACTAGTGGTACAACCATATTATATATTTTAGTCTGGTGTGCAAATTGTACCTATCATCCCAAACTCTAAGTACTAGTGATCATTCTAGAATGATCATACCTAACTTATCAGATTCTCTTAATCCTTAAGTCACAAAAAGCACCTGTATTAGGATTATAGCCTGAAGCTAAGCCAAATACATAACTTCAATGTTTACATATGATTAATAAGATTGTATACAATGTAACACGATGATCAACTCAAAAGACAAGAGAAATCGAAAGCCTAAATCCTCTTCCCATTTGTCTTATGCTCTCCAAAGTTCCCACTGTCCTGAATTTCAGTTCAGTCTTCATATTTGTACCTGAGGTCAGTGAAAACACTAGCCCCTTTGCTTCTTAAGGAGCAAGGTGAATAATAGAAAGATAATAGAACAACCACAGCATGCCAATCACATTATATTAAAAACAAAGGTCATATCATATCTAAAGTAAACATTAATAACATTAACTAGCTTTCTTATGAAAGCTTCTTAGCTATCAGTTTTGCCTTGACTTTTGCCAAAATTTGAAATAGAACTTCATAGTTAAACCTAGAAATTTGGTAAGAATCCTACATTTACACTCTTACTAAGGCTATCTAACTTACTATTTAACCCAACTTTCCTATTGATATCCAAAACAATTAATCAAAGCCAATATTAACACATGGTAGAAAACTACCTTTACACATTCACTCATTAATCTGTTAGGTACTTAACTATTAATTGCCTTATGCTTACACATCATGTTAGAAGTTTTACGGTGTGCCTTTCACTTGCCAGGAACAAATGGGGTGACTAGATCCCTATAGGTCAACAGTATCATGCTGGTTTGTCAATCGCATCATAAGTATATTCACTTACTGCCATTATTGGTGCTTTAGATATTGCTATAGTGGTTGATTCCATCATTTGCAGTATTATTTATTATCATTGAATAGTTGTCAATATTGTTACTATTAAAGGATATAAAGCTTCATTTATATATGCATGTATGTATGTATTGTCATCTTAAAGGCTATCATAAGAATTTAGAAAACCCATGATTACCATCCTACGTAGTGAGATACAATCATTTATATGCCTCTTAAATATATATTAACAAACATCCCACCTTCGATGTGTGTACCAATAATAACAATTTGAAAAAAAGAAAAGAAAAAGAAAAAGAAGAAGCTATGATAAATTTGTTAACATATTTCATTTTACTTTACCCCTTGATTGCTTAAAATATAATGAATATGCAACAATGTTTTATACCCCTTCTTAGTTGGAAAAAAGAAAAGAAAAGAAAAGAAAAAAATGGCCTGCTAACTATCACAATCGATCGACTTTGTTAGTTTGTTTTTGAATTTATTCTCAAACAAAATAAAAATGTTAGGTTTCATCAAGAAATGTGAATTAATATATATATATATCTAGTTAACGTGTTATAGTAATGATGTTCAGTTTTTGACAAAGATGGAAGGTTTAAAGTTATTTCATTGAAAATTGAATGAATAACTCTATATAGTAGGTACTAATATATAACAATGAAAGTTAGCAAAACATTGAAAAGGCTATTTAGCTTATAAAAATATGAGCTATTTAAGGAAAAAAGACATTGTGAAGAATATTACTTTAATGAACCTTCAACTACTTTATGAGATAAAAATATATGCATAATTCAAAAGAAAAAATAACGGTGTATCAAGGTAAAAATTAAGTTTTAAGGATGTGGAGTCCAAAACTTGGTGTTTTAAGTTAATAAAATAGACTAGCAAATGGTGCACACTCGATGCATGTGCCAATAACAACAATTTGAAAAAAGAAATGCCATGATAAATTTATTAAAATATTTCATTTCGCTTTACCTCATGATTACTTGAATTATAATGAATATGTAACAATATTTTCTATCCCCTCATATTTAAAAAAAAAAAAGGTTTACTAATTGTCACAATAAATCTACTTTGTTATTTTGTTTTTGAATTTATCCTTAAACAAAATAATTAAATTGATATGAAATATATATATATATATATTGGTCTATTAACTGCCAAAATAAACTCTGTTAGTTTTTCTTAGGTTTTATTAAGAAGGATAAATTAAATATATATATTTACATATATATATTATATGGATATATAAATCCAGTTAATTTATGATAATAGTAGTGTTTAGCTTTTGACAAAGATGAAAGGTTAAAAGTTATTATATTAAAAATTTAATAATGACTCTATTTAGAGCTACTAATGTACACTAATAAAAATTAATGTATAGTAAAAAAGGCAATCAACCTTTTAGCCTAAAAAAAATGAGCTAGTTTAGAAAAAAAGATGTTGTGAGAAAAATTACTTTAATGATCATTCAATTGCTTTGTGAGAAAAAATATATATGTATAATTCAAATGATAAATAATGGAATATCATGGTAAAAATTGAATTTTGAGAATGTGGAGTTTAAAACTTGATGCTTTGTATTAATAGTATATATATATATATATATATATATATGTATATTATTTATCAATAGAATCTTATATATTCCTTATTTATAATTTACTAAACACAAGCATATATTGGAAGGTCTAATTTTATTTTATTTTTTTCATATTCTTTTATTACATAGTAGTTTTTGGCATATCTTTTTTTGCAAACCTCGTATTTTCAAATTAGTAGTTATATTACTGCAGAGACATTATGTAAATTTATCATTTTATTACATAATCACTTTTAGTTTCTATTTCAATTCTTCATTATTTATAAAATTTTGTTATCTTTGATACTTTATTATTTATCAATTGACCATTATCTATAAAATTACTAAGGTGGCGTATGATAGAAGATACTTTTAGAATTTTATTGCATATTCTTGTTCATTTACTTTAGCAAGGTTATATAGACAATGTGTAAAATGCGAGTTAAGCATGCAGATATATTGCTCAAAGAGTCATAGCATAGAGCATAAATTTACTTTTTATAAATAAAATATAATTTATTCGTATAGGAATACCCTATAAAAGTGATTACTGAAGATTTTGATGATAACTTATATTGAGGAGGGGTTTCATGCACCGTGGTGTTATTTTCGATTGGTATATACTAATAGCAGATCTATCATTTGTAAAGTCATTACAGATTTTATTTCGACTTCTTGGTTCTAGCTGATGCTTGGTGCAGATATAGCGCTGCTGTTTATAGCAATACCCCAATAGAGCATATTGATCTTATGAAATTATCATGGACTTCCTAAACACCAACAAAGTTGATTACTATTTCTACAATAGAAAAGGATTTTATTTTGATGCATCATGGTATTATTTTCAATTAGTATATACTAATTGGAGATCAATCATTTATAAAATCATTACGGATTTTGTTTCGATTTCTTCGTTCTAACTAAGGCTTGGCGTGGCAATGGTGCTACCCATAGTAGTAGAGTATATTAATCTTCTGAAATCATTAGCCTTTCTTTTAGAAACTCAATTCTATAAACATGGCACTAGTGAGCGCCTACATAGACCAACAAAATATATTACTATTTCTGTAATAATGATAGATTTTGTTTTCATTTCTCAAATTTAAATGTGCTATGCAAATCTTACAATCCATCTGTTGACGTTTAGAAATCAAAGGAGAAAAAAGAAAAATAATCCGAGACAAAACCAAAAAATAAATTATTATTCCAATAAAAGCTAATATGAGAAAAGAAGTTTACAATAGAACAAGTTCTTTATTTGCAATAATGAAATAAAAGAAGATCCTAACCTAATCTTATTTATTATTTTAATAAAAGGCTCTTCGGCATCACTTGTTTAAGTTGTGGAAACAACAATGGGGCTTCTTACATAGTGAAAACCATCTGACCATGTTAGTCCGCCAAATGCAAACTCTGGAATATTGCTCAACGATTTATTTGGAGGATTTTCTGCAGTCACAGTCACCATGAAGCTCTCTTCCGCACCGGTTCCCTCAAATGTTAGTACACTGGGCTCGACAGAGATAGAATAGCCAGCTGGTTGACGAACACGAGCAACATAGGTGCTTGATGAACCAACATTCCTCACTCTACGACTGACGGTCTTCGAGCCAACAATATTTGGGATTGTTATTGAAGGATAATTGAAGTCCAAGAGATTAACTGACTCAGGACATTTGGAAGGCTCATCAAAAAACAATTGCAGTAATGTTCTATTATAACCTGAAGCACATAGAAAGTTCAAGTAATCATTGTTGTTCAAGTCATATATTAAACCGGGATCCATGGCACGGTTCGGACGTATATGTCCTGCACCATAACTCAATGGTGTTGCTTTAACGAAATCTTCATCTAACATTGGATTGCCTGTATTATCTCTTGTTTTTGCTGTTCAAAAGATTTAGTGAAGAAAAAGAATGTATTAGCTTGATGATATATAAATACGTGAA
This sequence comes from Laguncularia racemosa, assembly GCA_037954665.1. NCBI lineage: Eukaryota > Viridiplantae > Streptophyta > Magnoliopsida > Myrtales > Combretaceae > Laguncularia > Laguncularia racemosa. The sequence continues at coordinate 355,281 of JBBMOL010000388.1, forward strand.
AATTTTCAAAACCTATGATAGAACCTGTTGTCATAATTGCTGATTTAATTGCTGCTGGACTCCAGTCAGGATGTAGCGCCTTCAAAAGGCCAACAACTCCAGAAACATGAGGACAAGACATTGATGTACCAGACAAAAAATTGAAAGGTACTCTGCGTTTATCAAAATCCCATCCTGTTGGGCTTACAGCCTCACTAAAGGATGCCAGAATATCAACCCCAGGTGCTGTAATATCAGGCTGCATAAAAGAAATTCAAGAACCAGTTATCAACTCCACTGAACATTATGTGGAACTGAGACTCCAAATGAATAGATTACCTGGAATATGCGTTTAAGATGTCTATTTTCTTAGAGAAATTCAGTCTGTATGTGAAAATTTCAAGCCTTGAAATCGATATGGAAGAAATAACACATTTCCTAACCTTGAGGATCTCTGGAGTCACGAAATTTGGTCCTCGTGATGAGAAAGATGCCACTAATGGAGCAGGTTGCGTTTTTAGTCGTGCAGCCGGTGTTGTTATGTATCCGACTGGATTTCTGTTTAATATTATCCACCATCATAAATAGCTAAACAATTAAAAAAAGAAAAAAGGAAATCTAAAAGGAGATTGGGATTTAAAGGGAGAAAACGTACTTGGTAAAACAAATTTCTACAAGGAGATTGATATTTAAAGGAAGAAAATGTACTTGGTAGAGTAGATGTAGGTAAGGAGGGCAACACCATCGGCATAAGTTATATGGGCTGCTGGAAGTAGATGAGCATCTGCGCTAAGTTCGTTGCCACTCGCCTTATCGTTGCAGAGAATCATTCCTGCCGCACCTGCTAGAGCTGCTTGCTTACCCTTGTCCATCCTTAAAGTTTCTCCTCTGAGGCAGACTAAGATCTTTCCTTTTGCCTTCTCAGGATCTAATGTCCCCGCCTCGCAGAGGAGACTACATAAACAGAAAAGACGAGACGATATTTTAAATTATGACAATAATACCAACATAAGTAAATTAAAATTTACAATGATATAAATTGTGTTTTAGTATCTTTTCTATTTTATAATTATTTTTTATTCCAAAATAGTTACATAACTATATGTAAGAATTTTTTTCACTTTGGTGACCTATGTTATGTCTTTTGTTGTTAAAATAAGACATATTTTAGTGTGTTCTTTTGTTTCGATAGGATAGTGCAATTAGGGCATAGAAACAATGAGTGTATTATCTGACTCAACTAAAATGAAGTAATGCATGTATGTATGTGACTACAAAAAGTGAGAAGACAATAAAACACATAATATATGGCGGACATATCATAATGTAGGTTATGAAAGTAAATGACAATCCAGATTGAGATAAAAACATCACATAAATTTAAAAGTGATAAAATGTTTAATTCATTTCTGAAAGAGATTTCTATTAATTGCACTTGACCTATCTATGAAGAGAACTATTTCAATAGCTTCACTTACGCATTGAAAGCGGATGCATTAGATGCTTTTGCTTGTTCCCCAGTAATCAATGGGTAGAATGTATCATCTGGAAGACCTTCAGAAAGGCTTTTTGCAATAAAACGTGTGCCATTTCTTATTTCAACAAAAGTTTCGAACTCACGGTCAAGGGTACTTGCTGCAACAGTTATTATCCATGGAGCTAAATTAGTAACAGTTTCAAGAAATGGTCCACCATTTCCAGCCGAGCACACCACGGTGATTCCGTTTTTCACAGCATGGAATGCACCAATTGCCAGGCTATCATCAAAGTAGTCTGATGGATACCCTCCAAGGGATAAGGAAAGAACATCAACCCCATCATGTATTGCCAGATCGAATGCTGCCAAAATATCCACATCGAAACATCCGCCGAGAAAATTTGACGGCCAACACACTTTATAAGCAGCAACACGAGCTCTTGGAGAGCCACCTTTGGCAGTCCCATTGGCCACACCAAAGACGCTTGCTCGAGCAACAAAATTTCCTCCTGCAGTTGAAAGTGTGTGAGTCCCATGACCTTCATAGTCTCTTGGTGATAGCATAGATGGGTCAATTTTTCCAAGTTGTTGTTCAAATCCTTTGTTGAAATATCTTGCTCCTATGAGTTTTCTGCATAATATGACAGCAAACAACAATTTTAGATGAGAAATCTCCCAGGTACTATGACTTTATAAAAATAAAAAAAGCATATTGTTTCTTGAAAAAAAAAATAATAATAAAACCTGTGATTTTAGATGACAAAATCTCTTCAACATGAAAGAAAAATTTTAGTTATTGAGCTAACCTGTTGCAAAGTACTTTGCCACCGGAGCCATGTTGACAAGTACCTCTCCATCTAGATGGAATAGGGCCATACCCTTCATCACTAAAGCTCATCGACTCTGGCCAAACACCTGCATGAGCAACGATAACCTTCTTCAGATTTTTAAGTAAATAAATAAAAAAATTACTAATTTTCATTTTGAAAATATTTTGTAGTACGTAATCCCAGAGAAATTAATAGCACAGTGAACAATAGGGGAGGTTATAAGCATCTGTACTTTGAATTTGATTTTCAATGGAATGGAATGAAAAAACATAAATGGTAGATAACTAGCAAAGAATACAAACTAGATCATTATTAGATCCAATCTTAATTACATCTAATTAAGAAAAAAAGGTTCATTGTATATAATAAATGCAGTATCAATTTTCCACTACAGAAGCATCATATAAAAAATTTCATAAAAATGAATCTAAGTATTTGAGCAATGAGAGAAATAGGAAATTACCAGTATCAAGATTTCCTATGATTACATCTTCACCAAACTGGCCTTTTTCCACAGTGAATTTTTGTGGATCAAACCGTCATTTTCTAGCATCATAAAATCCCAGGAATGTGTTGTATGTAGCTTTCTCCCTTGGTTTAAGAAAACAGAAATAACTCTTGGATGCTCTGCATTGAGTGTTCATATACACAGTGAGTTTAATATCCTCTTTCAAAAGTAAGGAAATAGTTTCAAAACATATAAGACAGAATGCGCTGATCAAAGAATCTGAAGCAAGCTATAGCATATCCGTACTTGCAATTTTTGCAGCATCTTCCTCTTCTAAATTAGCTGCGAAGCCATTTATATGTCTTTGGTAAGAGTAGACCATAGCTTTTTTAGCATTCTCATGGCTGCATGAAACATTAGAAGTGTCAAAACATATATAAACAAAAATAATCTGAAGACTACATTTTTAATAAAAGTTTTCCTTAGAACCTGCCCAAAAATGTTGCAAGAAACTCGTGATGAGATTCTGTCACTTGATCAAGCACTTCCTCAGAAGCATCCTTGCCATGCAAGTGCGATCCCAAGTACACTATGTAAGTCTAAGCACCAAAAAAAAAAAAAAATAATTGCTTAAGTTAGAGAAACATCATAAAAACCGAAACAAAAGCTAGTATGCTTTGACAAAACAAAGTAATATCACAAAACTTAAGAATTAAATTGTATAAATTCTATAAACCTTTCTGTCTGCCAAGGCCTGCACTTGAATCAGAGAAAATATCAAAAAGAGGTAGATTGAAGCCATTGAGATCCTCATTGTGACGATAGATGTTTTAACTTACACCATTTCTTTGCGGTGAAACTCGTTAATTTATAGAGCAAGATGAGACAACATTTTGGATAAGTGTTTGATTCATTAAACATTAATCTTTACATTTCTAAAGTTTATCTTATGCTGGACGTGATCATTAAACAGAATCTTCCGTTGAACGATATTGAGAATATCTCTCAATTAGATAAACTATATATGATATTAGTCATTTTTTTTTGGCTAGAAATTTCGTTTCACACCAGGATAATTTAAAGAATCTCACTTTAATAAGGTGCTGAAATATATTATATATATTATTTGGAACTAATAAAATTAATATGGTAAGCGTTTGGAAAATTTTAATATTTGTTATAATTTCATATTCACAGACAAAATATTATGGCGATTGCGTTAACTAGTAGTGCTTAGTAGTAGGAATTGTCGATAATTCTTTTATATATATATCGATGAACTCATGCTACATGTGAAGTGAAATTGTTAATGAAAATAATAAGAACATGAGGCACTTGTTATTAGAGTGCTTTAAAAATATAAAAGAAATATATAATTAAAGGTTAAAATTGTTTATTTATTTATTTTTTACGAATGCATCAGTTTATTAAGAAAATTTCTTTGGTTGATTGAGAGATCTACTAATTAACCTAGGAACAGGGCCTTACAATTACTAGTATTTATATGCTAAACGTTCTCTTGCATGGCACATGAGTGAATGACCACAACATTGTGTAGTGCAACTTTTAAGAAGCATGTTTAAAACAACATGATTCTAATTTTGAGTATTATGTTACTTTATCATAATATTCTGCTATTCATTTATCGTCAAGGTACTGCATTTGCTGAGATATAGTCAAATAATCAGAAGATAATACAATTTTTATTTTCATGTATGATCTACTTTAATTAGGTTCGAAATCAAATTAAGTAATTGAGCTTGAGCTTAAAGTCGACTCTTATTCAATTGAATTTAGAATTTTAAGTTGAAACTTGACCTGAAATGACACAGATCACATTCAAAGTCAGTGAACATGTGCATATTTTAACTTTTAAGTTAGGGATAATTTATTTTTGTTATGTGTTGATACAGTTATATAAAATGGATACTAATAAATTACTTTTGAATTGAAATTTTTTTCTTTCCTAGAGTCAAGTATCTATTTTTGTAGAGATGTAGTTAAACAATTCCGAGGATAATGATCAGGAGAGATTTACGCAGTGATTTTTAGTTCGAAGTGGTTTTGGAAAAATCCAATCCAATCATCTATCTCCCAGTCGAAACCTACCTACTGCCAAATCTTATCGTTTTATAAATGTTTTCCATGCTCCCCCTTTAACCCCTAATTAACATTTAAAACAGTTTGAGTTGATTAAATAGTGACGATTTCAAGTTAAATAATGTAGCAAAGCGGTTGTAACTTTTTAGTATTAACACTAGGTAAAGAGCGCGCACAATGCGTGGATGAAGGTTTGAATCACGATTATAATTTTTTCTTAAAACAATGAATATAAATATAGTTTAATGTTTTATGAATTTTAAAAAGAAACAAATTAGATAATGAAATATTAGTTCAATTATTAATGGACATTAATAAAATACTAAATTCATTTACTAATGAATATTATAACATAATATCCAAAAAACACAAACTCTCTGTCACTAAGATGTTTTTATCATTTTATATATTTGAATATGAAGGAACAATTGTGTATAAAAGGATACATTAGATTGCAATTAACACCATTATTACGATGAGAATTGAATATGGTGAAATTTTTCAATATAAATGAATTAAATTAAAATACAACCAATATGAGAATATACATTCAATGTAGTTGTTATTATTAAATTATATATTATATATAATTTGCATAAAATAAATGATTTAAGATAAATTATTGAATAATGTCTTAGTAAAAATTATTCAAGTAATTTAAATTCTCATAAATGAATGATTCATAATGTCATTTCATTTGACTATTATTTGCATGTTTTATAAATAATAAAATGGAATAAATTTTACATTTTACTTAATACTAATTTGATAAGATATTAGTAGGATTTTAACATTAGGATTTGAATTAATGTAGCAATGACACCATAAAAAAAATACGATATAAATGCAGTAATATCTATACATTTAATAGCAATTTAATAGGATGTTGAAAACAATTTTATGTTTGTATGATAAACTGTAATATGTATTACTATGTAGAATTATATATTATGACAAATGGTATAGTACATATTTATTTTATATTTTACATTAGTCATCAGATAATTATTCAATTATTTTATTAGATAAAGGTTGTATTTGGTATACATATTAAGTAATGCATGGCTTATGAAAGAAGAAGAAAAGTTACTTGATTCTCATAATTAAATTTTCAAAACATTAATTGATTAGATAACTATAAATGCGTTTTGAATTATGAATTACCTTGCAAAATCTCAGTATTGACATTATTATCAATTATTGTCATCCATTGTATTATCCTTTTGCACTTAAATTCTCAAAGTGTTAATTGATAGTATGACCATGAAAGTATTTTGAATTATGAATTATATTGCGAACCCTTAGAATTCCTTCTCATTATTATCAACTATTCCACCCATTGTGCTGTCCTTTGCACCATTGTGTCTTTTATATATTGAGTTCCTACACCAATTTTTAGTTAATGCATTCTTATAAAGAAAATCATATTTAATATTCATATGATAAAATGAATTGTATATTACTATATAGAATTATATTTTAGGATCTATGATATATTATATATTTATTTATAGATTACCTCAGTCATCATATAATTATTTAGCTATTTTATTAGATAGATAAAGGTTGTATTTGATATCCATTTTAATCGATGCATGGTTTATGTGATATCCTCGAGTTTAAGTCATGAATTAGGACACCGATCAAGGTTGTTTATTTGAACAAAATGAATGTGATGGGGGCATGAGCAATGGTAGAAGTAAATCAATAAAGCCAATTTTATCAAATAAGGAAGTATAAAATAATTGATTATGTAAGAGCATGAAAAGGGAAATTCATTGTTTTTTTTTTTTTTGTAAGATATTTAAAAGAAAAAAAGAAAGAAAGAAAGAAAAAAAGAAAGAAATAGATGAACTACAATGTATTAAAGAATTGTGGGATAAATTAGCATATGTATGTATGAAACTCAAGCGAGAGCAAGGTAGGTCATGTATATTGAATATTAGTGTGAGTTTTTGTTACATCAACCATAGTCATATAGTAAGAAACTAAAGATTGTGAGGGATGGGAAATGTGGCACTAACTAATAGCATAATAAGGAAAAATAATATATATATATAGCTTCATAAAGTTTGTTTAATTAAATAAAGAGTATAAATAATTTAATTTTATTATAATTGTGGAGTGTTTGGTTATTAATTGTTGAAAACTCTAATAGCGAGTTCCAAAATATAATGATACCATAGATATAAATTATATGGTTTATGAAGTAAATCATATAACATGATATGGTACCTAAAATTTATAAATATGCATAAGATATGTTGTGTAAAGTATATACATACATGCATTAAAATGGATAATTAATTGTAAGTGAAACTCACATTTCATTTGCAATATTCACTAATTAATAAACAAACTAATCTACGTAAATTTATTGCCACTATAAGAATTTTTAGATTCAGTAACATTTATAGGTTTTGTAAATATTACCAATTTATATAAGATTTAGTAATATTTATTAAATGCTATAGAAAAATATAGTATTAGCAACATTTATGAAAAAATTTAAAAAACAAATATATATAATTTGATTTATAATATTTTTTAAAATTAAATATAGTAAATCTTATTAAACATTTTTTGTTTCCTCTATAAAAATCAAATCACTTTCAAACTAAGAAAAATAAATCTACACAATTGCTCAAAAAATAATTTATGCCCATCAATAATATTTCCAAATCGTCGGTTTGATATATCTTTCATATCCTTTCTTTTTTTCATCAAAAGAGCTCCTATGGGTATAGTGTGCCTCTTCTTTCTCTTTTCGAAAACACATCTTTTCTCCTTCTCTAACCAAGTTCTCTCCACTTCAAGAAGTCAACATTTTTCCTCTTTGGCGTACAGTAAGCCTCCTCTAGCCACTCGAAAAACCACTATCCCTCTCCATCAAAGTATCCATCCATCGAAGCACAGATGGTATGTTCTCCCCATCCTCTCTCTCTCTCTCTATAAACAAAGCTTGCATTTACAGATTTCATCTCTCTATTGTGTACATATTTCCTTTGTATCCTTAAGACTTAATACGATTTCTTCTTATGGTTCTATTGTGTACATATTTACTCTTGCAATTTCTTAATAAAGCTACAATTTTGTTTTAATTTTTGTTCTAAGGTTTCACATAAGACACTGAGATTAGATAGAGGAAAATATTAGGATTGTGTCTTTTTCTTCTTTTCCTTTCCTTATTTAGGCGTCTTCAGATTCTTGGCATAACTTCGATGCTTGTTTGACATATGCATGTATTAGTTACTTCTATATGACTCAACCCATCCTTCTTTTTATTAAAATTTTTATACCCTTTTTATGTTCTGAGATTCAAATTGATGTTTAGAGATTCAAATTGTTCAAAAAAATATTAAAACCAAAGTTTCATAAGAAATGGTACATCAAACATTCTTTTTTTTTTAGATATATATATATTATATATATATTATATATTCCAATATTTTCATTGTTACGTTATGTAGGTTTCTTTGGTTTTTTTTTTTCATTGGTATGATTAATTTGAATGTGTTTTTTCTTATGATTTTGTAGGAAGATAGCATTGAAGCTTACAAAGACAGGAATTAAAGCAATCAAGAGGAGGAGAAATGCTATGGAGGTGTTTTCGAAGAAAGATATAGTAGATCTTCACCAAAATGATCTTGATTTGAGTACTTATAGCAACAAGGTAAATTTTCTTTCTTTTTATTTTCATACATTTTATTTCATATATATTTCCTTTCTTTCGTAGTTACTCTGTCTACTACCCTGACATGCTCACCTGCTCCGTTTGGTCTACACAACTGACCATCAGCCCCCATAAGCTTAGTAGTAGTATTAGGCCTGTTATTAGTAACCCAGAATGGATTGGATCACCTCTGTCTTTCCACTTTCAAGGTTAATTGTATAGCCTCATCAAGTGTACTATACCTCTAAAGCTCAACAACATAAGCTATCTCATACTTTAATCCAGATACAAAACGTGTAAGAGTTTGCTCAAGAGGCTCTACTAACCCACATCTGATCATCAAAGTTTCAAACTCCTAAACATAGTCATCCATTGTTTTGCCTCCCTATCTCAAAGTTTGTAGATGCATACTTAAAACCCTTTTCATGTCTCCCAAAGTGTGAACTTTAGCTTCTCCATCCTTATGCCTACTGATCACCAAATTCTTCCACCACAAGGCAGCATACCCTATAAACTCAATAGCAGCAAGACGAACTCTGGTGTTATCATCTATCTCATAACACTCAAAAAGGCCCTTAACCTTATCCTCAAATCTAGATAGTCATCTACTGAACCCCTAACATCAAATGAAGGCATCTATAGTTTCATATATTCTAGACCCTTAGGTGGTCTGAAATCCATGTTTGGGTAAGGATTGACCATAAAATTATCATCCCTCTCCTCCCTAAAGGCATGATGATCTCCTTCCACTCTCCTTCCCACGTTTCCTCCTCCTACTGCTCCCTCTCTTTAAACGTTTTTAGGAGCTACTCTAGGTGGTGGTGCCTGAGGATTCGTTACTGGTGGTTGTGGCATTATCATCCTATCAATCCTTGTTGCTAGTGTAGCAACAATGGTAGTAAGGTCTTGAAGCTGTTCCTCCAAAGTTCTCCCACCTACAGTACGATGACCCTGTCCTCGACCAACTTGGCTATTAGCCTCATTGCCAATGCCCCCATTCATACTGTTATTTAACATGTTTGTAGATGTGATTTGCTGAAGTATAAATATAATCTAAAACAATTACAGGACTCTCCCTTTACTACATAACACTTTACTCGCCACAACAATCAAATCACCTACAAAATAAACACAACTCTATTTAACTTCACACACTACATCAACGCATACACACTTGTACACCCATGGTGTAATAAGCAACCAAGGCAACACACACTTCCTTACTCTTCAATTATAGAAACAATTAAGTTGAAGCAATAATTAAACACTTCCAAGTAGTAAGTTATTGAATTCAACTAAGCAAGTATTTAAGTATCAATATTTAATAACTTTCACTCTTAAATGCTTGTTTTGAAATTCAAACTTTGCTACTAAACTTCCCTTTTCTAGTCACAGCACATACATAATCCCATACACCACGTGTAGCACCTTCCTTACTTAACTCTACAACACACTCACATTGTTACACACACAACACAAACATGGTGCACTCACTTCAAACAACAACAACACTTCAAGTGCAGCACCTCCTTGCCTCAACACACACAACACCACACGTTGCAACCCTTCAACTCAATACACACTTACATCGCCACACATAACTCCCTCTAAAGATCACGACAACAAAAGACAAATGGAAGCAAATATGAACACTAACTCCACACGGCAAGCAATTCAAAATGTTACACCCTTAATGCAACCTTCTCCACAAACGGTAAGAGTCAATTTCAAATTCAAATGAAATGCAATCAATACCACTCAATAACTTCTTCAAACTTAATGGATGCATTTGAATTCAAATGATTTACTATTCTCCACACAAATTCAAATCTGGAAATTGGACACTTCCACTTCCTAATGCAAAAGGAAAACATATGGCATACTCCATAACTACTTCAAATTATGGAATTCAAATTCAAATAACTTCCCCTTCTTCCACACACAAGGAGCTCATGGTAAGATGATAATCACAAAGGATTAAATATGAAATTTCACTTCTAATTCCGCAAACAACAAGTATGTCATGGCATAATCACACACAATTACTTTAATTCCTCTTCAAATAACTTTGAGTATGAAATGGAAGAACAAGAACCCTAAATCCCTAAATAAAAAAAAAAAACATAAAATTTCCTTCTCAAAATCGTACTCTGGTACTAAATTTTGATATGCCTTAAAAATGATCCAAAGCACATGAACACCAATACAAATGATCAATCAATCTAAAATGCACAATTGGACTTACAATTGGTGTGATGTCTAGTAAAACATAAACCCAAATTGTGTGAATCAATTTGAAAGTAACACAAAGGACTTCAATACCAATCAAATTACATATAACATGCAATTTCAATCTATTAAAATTGGAGCAATATGAACCCTAATTGGCATGAACAACAAATGAAGGAAAAACAACCTATTATCACTAGATATTACACATTAGTAGTAAAAAGGAAGCAACTTAGAAGTTCTTGACACTAACAAGAAATTCCAAGCCTTGCTCGCCATAATTTACTAAAAATTGATAATAGTGTGTGTATTAGCAACAGGACTCACTCACTCTCATGGTAACAATATGTTCTTATTCAAAATGTCAAAAGCTCCATATAAACCCTAGTTAGCAAGTATTTATACTTGTTCCAATTAGGGTAAAATGTTCAAAAAATTACACATATGCCACTAAGTGGCCGATTCTACAACAAATTATGTCACAAAAATGAACAAAAATGGTTGATTCAATAATGACAAATACAAGTGCAAAAGATGGTCTTCAAATGGCCGGTTCTTCAAGTTAATTAAGCAGTTTGTGGGCCGTTGGATGTGACTCCAAAAATGTCCCACAAGTTGATCATTAGTGCATGTTATTTGGCCATCTCATAAAACTAATCAATGTGCCTACTATAGTGCAAAACCAAACATTACTAGATAAAAAGTGAACATATGTGGCTTTCTTGGATCATACATCCAAATCAGGTTCCCCCATTGCTAGAACTGTAGGGTAGATTCCCTTCACTCTTGTCTTTACTCCAGCTAAAACTAATACACATTGCCTCCTTTAAAAGTTTCCTCAAGTAAGTTAGTACGTCTTAAATAATGTCTTCATCATACATCATTGCCTTGAGGCCATCTTTAGTCTTCCTAAGGTTCGTATACAGGAACAATTTTTCTTAACTTGAGTTTAATATGCATAGGTGGAGTTAAGAGAATACATTTTCTACCTCAAGTGTGTTTGCTAAAGGAAGATATTAAAAGGATAAAGCTATAAGTATATATACCTATCTTACATAATTATAGGTATATCATAATCCTATAAAGTTAGATTTATTAAGCCATTATTACTTTAAGTCCACCATAGCCTATACTTTTCATTTTGTTTACAAATTACCCATTTAGTTAATATTCCATCTTTATTTCATAGTCTAGTTTTACCACACGTTACACGAATTCTTCAATATGGTTTGCTACTGTTGGTAAAATAAGAATATGAATTTTCCTTTCCCTAAGAATTTTCATTGTAAGTGTAATAGCATTGCCTTTATTTCAAATTCATGGCGTAGCACTTTTAAATTGAAAGCCATAACTTGATTGATGATGTATATTCCTCTAATATTTAGATTCATGTAAATGAAGAAAGGTTCCATTGTTGAGCAAAACATAAGAAGGCCTTTCCATTGTTGAGTAGAATAGAGAAATCGGTTGAAGATTGTCAAGCCTTGAATCTTTGCTCTAGCTGAGACTAGTACACGTTGCAACCTTTTGAAGTTGCCTCAAGTAAGTTAATTTCTTAAATAATGTCTTCATCATCCACTTAACTATATTAGGACAACTTAGGATCTCTACTTTTGATATCAAGATAAACTTTTCATTTACAATAAGGTGATTCAAAAGTTAAACATGCTACACCTAATGTGGTTTTGTATTATGTAAGTTAGTACTCTTATTAGCCTATAGGATAAGATTTCGATTATAGCACATGCAGAGGACCACTTAGTTGATTAAGGAGGAAAAAATGACATCTTACCTAATATCATGGTAGATTAAAATAACTCTTCCATAGTATATACATCTTTGTCAATACGAAAATAAAAATAAATAAATAAATAACTTTCTTCTTTATTGTCAATTAACATGTAATTGAAGTGTATTACTATGATCATTTTTCAAACTGTTTTGAAATGGTGTTTTCTCCTTATTTTTACTAGAGTAATTGTAATACCATCTAATGTTTTCTTTTACAATGTTGTATAAATGAAATCAAATTATTGCTTACTCTTCTTAGTATACTACATTCGACATAAAAAAAAATGCATGATTCGGTTTAAGAAGGCAATAATATGCTTATCCTTATTTGAAAATCCCCTGATAATAAACCTTATTTAGATTTTTTTATTCATAATTTTTTTTTTGTGTTTCTGTAAAAGCATATTTTCCACAACATGAAGGAAAAAAAAATAGATTTTCAGGGTTGTATGCTGTATATCTTACACTTCTTCATCCTATAATTCCCCTTCATCCATTCGTATAAGTTTGATGTCATCTGTCTAGCTTCAATCTGATGATTCAACAATTGATATATAATGTCTTTTATTATATAGAACCTTTTGAATACATGTTTAGCATCTTCTTCTAGCTCTCCATAATTTGGGCAATATGCATCATCTTTGATGTGGTGTTTGTGTAAATTTGTGGCTATAGGGAGGTTGTTGTGCATTACTTGCCATAGAAAGGTGTAGGAATAGTTTCCCAGATCCTATGTCACTCTTGTTTTGGTTTACATTCACTTTCTACTATAATTTCATATAGTTCTTTAATTGAAGAATTAAGTCTGATATTTGGAGGCAGTTTCTTTTTTATCTTTGTGGCTTGAGTTTTGCATTATTGGGCTTATTTTATTCACCAATATCTTAGAAAGGTGAAACCTAATCTTGTCATCATTCCATTTCCTCCCATTTATCCATACATCATAAATTGATAAGGGTAGAGCATGGTGACTAATTAGCCCTTCAAGAATCTATTAGCTTTTGTTTTAAGTCAAAGATATAAGAAGATGCAAAAAGTGGAAGAAGAGACTAGGGTGTGGTTGTTTGATTCTCAAGCATCATTTTATACATAATCTCAACAAGTGATTTAGTACATCTTTTTTTAATGCAAGTAATTATTAATCTCTAGTCTAAGGTTAGTAAATACATAACCCTTATTGCTAATTTTCCTCTAATCACAAGCATTTCATTTATATTTACAAATTATTATATAATGATGTTCAATAACAACCAATCTAAAGAGGTGACACTATAATGTTCTATAAATTTTTCTTTTGTACTTGAGTAATATTCTTCTTCTTATTCTTCTTTAACTTAGTCAAATTTTGCTAACTCAATTAGCACATCCATTGAAAGACTTGCTATTTCTATTTTAGATAATGTAGTGAATCGTATCACATTCATTAGAGCCTAGATACATAAGTCTGCTCACAATCTCATTTTCAAACATGTCGATCCCTATTTCTTGTGTTGTGTCCTTTTCTCTATATGTCATGACTTTAATCAAAGGAGTAGTTAGATTTTGGTAGTTCTATTGGAAAATATTACACCTAGCCTATACACTTACTATGCCTTTCACCTAACATGAATCATAAAATACTAAGATCAAATTTGCATACTAAATACAATTTAAGGAAGCGAATTCTTCAAAAGCCATATGTTGGTTACAATTTGAGGATGCTAATTTGTCCCATCTTTATCCTATGATTAATATTTGTAGGAAAATTAGAATCTTGAATTTTGATGTTGTAAAACTTCAAGCTACTATCTGGGAATGTAATAAAGTGACTGATTACCTTGCTTATGTTGCTATCAATAGCCTTCATAAATATGTCTTCTACCATAATCTTCCTAATGCTTTTCTTTCTATTCTAAGTGCAGACTCTACAAGGGTGGATGTATGGGGCTTAGTTAGCCTAATGAATTGGACTAATTTGGGTCTTTTTGTCTTATCATAGCCTTGAAAAATATGGGACTCAGTAGATATGTTTGTCTATAGGCATTTTCTGTGTTTTTTATTTCCAATTTAGTAATGGAGTTGTCTAATACCACCACAAAGGCTTGAGGGCATGTATAAATAGATACAACTTTCATATATTTTTTTATATACTAAGGGAAAAATGATATATTTATATATATGTAATCTAATTTTCCATGTTTTCATCATAATATCTTGTGTTGAAAGATTAATAAAAGTTGTGTGTCAAGTAGAACCTAAAAAAAACTACTGGCATTTTTTGTTAGAAAAATGAAATAAGGTAGTAATTGAGTTACAATTACTAAATAAAAAAAATAAAGAAGTAATAGTTATTAATTTGTTTGGGTGTACTTAAATGATATTAATAATATATTATGAATATAGTAAAATTACTAATATACCCCTATTCTAAGCAATGGTTGGATTGCTAGTTAGAGCCTCATGATTAGATATGAAGCTATGTAAGAAAAAGACTAAGCAATAGTTCTTCCTTAGATCTAGAGAAAGAATTGGAATTCATTATCCAACAACAATAGAAATTCCATATAATAATTACACTACTAAGCAAACATAATAATATTTCTCTAGTAGAAGAATAACTCTTATTTTACTCCATCTTTATAAATTTAACCAAACATACTAGAAGTAGTAAGCTCCTTTGTTAAGCAATAACCATTTTCATTGATCATAAAATTTATCAAAAAGCCTTACATTGATAAGTTTGTCATTGCAGTGAAGTACTTATTTAGATTATGTGACTATTGGTATAATCTTGTTTATAATTTGCTATAAACTTGTGACTTTGTTCCATTCCATCCTAGTATGCTTGTGAAATTCTTATGTTACCACTTAAATCATGCAAGTGAATTTGTCCACATTTATAAATACATTTGTTAACCTTATTCTATGAAAACCCAATCTTATACATTTTTAGGTGTCATAGTCTTACATTCTTTTAGAGTCATATTTGTTTACATAGATAAGAGTTAGATAATGAATAAATTCGAACCCCTCTTTTGCAGTCATCCCCTACTAATGTATATCAAATTAAATTTTAAGCCATATGCACACAAAAGCATACTTTGTTTTTTGTCAAAGAAATCTACATATGTATACTGCATTGAAATGTTAGACACATGCTTTGACCATCGGACATAATAGGAAATTTCAAATGGGTATTGCTAGGTTTTTGGTGAAGTAAGTGCCTAATTATAGACATTTAATCGAATGATTAAATGCTAGAATGTCACTCTATTCTCATTCATTATTTTACATTTTTAGGTGTCATAGTTTTATACATTCTTTTGGAGTCATATTCATGTAAGCATGGATAAGAGTTGAATGATTGAAGGCATTAAGTCTAAGGAGTATCAACATGGTGTGGAGTACTTTTTTGCGTATGTGCGCTTGAAGTATGGGGTGAATGCGCGAATAAATTGTCTATGTAGAAAATGCTCGAATGATAAGTTGTATTCTCCACATGTAATCAGAGCTCACCTACTTGTAGATGGGGTAGATATAACCTATCGGTGTTGGACTTATCATGGAGAGGAGCCGAGTATTCAATTACCTCTAGTAGATCGAGGTAGGAGGTGAGATGGAGAATGGGAAGCAAGACCACCTATGGAGAAATAATGTGTAGGGGTGGGATATGATGATAAAGGTAGACTTGATAAGATGCTAGAAGATGTGGAAGCCTTCATCAACAATGAAGATGAAGAATCATCCTGTAGAGGTGGTATTGATGTTCTACCAGATTTTCTAGATGAGCTAAGAGTTAACTCACAAGTGGAGCTTTATTTAGGTTACTAGTTGTCTAAGTTTGAATTTATAGTGAAGCTTCTCCACTTGAAAGTGTATAATAATTCGAGCAACAAGTCCTTCGACATGCTTCTCTAACTTCTACAAGATGCAATGCCCAATGACAAGTCTATTCCTAAGTCTTATTATTTTGCAAATAGATACTTGCATAAGTTAGGCATGGGTTGTCATTACATTCATGTATGTAAATATAATTATTGCTTATTTTGGGGTGATAACGAGCATTTAAAGCAATGTCCTACTTATGGTACTTCGAGGTATAAGGTATGTAGTGGAGTTAGGAAAGCCATTCCTCATAAAGTTTTACGTTACTTTCCTATAAAGCCTAGGTTGCAATGCTTTTTCTTGAATTCTAAAATTGCCTAGAAAATGCGTTGGCATAAAGAGGAACATAAGAGAAGGGAAAATGTAACGAGTCATCTTGTAGATGGGTCGGCTTAGATGAATTTCAACATTGAGTTTCCTGATTTTTTGATGGATGCTCGCAATGTTAGATTAGGGCTGGCTAGTGATGGTTTCAATCCATTTGGGAATATGAGTCAATCATATAGTATGTGGCTAGTCATGCTTTTGGCACATAACTTACTTCCTTAGATGTGTATGAAGAAAGAGTACTTGATGATTTCAACGTTGATTCTAGGACCCAAGGCACCTGGCAATGAGATTAACATTTACTTGCAACCATTGATTAATGAGTTGAGGGATCTTTAGGATAATGGGTTGCACACATATGATGCATTTTCAAAGACAACATTCAACATGCATGCAGCCTTAATGTAGATTATAAATGACTTTCCAACATATGGAAACATATCAAGGAGGAGCATTGTAATGCCCCAAAACCCAGGCTGCACTACTGCTTGCTATGTGTCATTATTTCACAAGAACAAATTAAGGCTCTGAATCAACTTTGATATACTTTAACCTGTATTTCCTATATAAGGACATTTCATATATCCTTAAAATTCAAATCATGATTCAAACCATATCAAACGTCTAACATAACGGAAGTCTTTGAACACAAAAATAACATCCCTTAAAAAGGTACTGCCTTTTACAATAAAATAACATAAATCTCCCAAAACTTAATCACCATAATAATAATGGTAATCTTCATTTTCCTCTCTCTATGGCTCACCTAACCCCAAGTCATCTTCTAGGTTCTCCTCTCCCTCAATACTTGCATCTAAAAATTTGTTCCTCAAAGGGTGAGCTAATGCCCAGTACGTATAATACAAACACACAAGCATAAACAAACATGAACAAGTGTCACACATGTTATGTAGTACTTAAACACAAACAACCATTTCCTTAATACATTTAGGTCTACAAACATTAACAAGGTACTCATGACCCCCTTAACACACTGGAACATGATTTGGTGATGGAAACTGCTATTATGGGCCCTATACCTATGATTCCTTAATCCTTAAACTTGGTGATGAGAACTACCACTACGGGCCCCATACTCATGTCCACTTAAACCTTAAACTTGGTGATGGGACTACCATTACGGGCTGCCCCAAACCCATGTACACTTAAACTCGATGATAGGAACTGCCACTATGAGCCTCACACCCATGTCCACTTAACCACTTAACCAACATTCAACCTAGATCATTTCCAAGCATGACTCCACTAGGGATAATGTCACATAAGGATCATCGGGGTGTTGCCCTTAGGCTAAACTAAGCACATACAATATACACTTAATCACTTAAACCAACTCATCAAGTAAATTAAGTTCCATACATAGACTAACTTAAACAAGCACACAACAACACACAAGTTATACATACCTTAAATCCTAGCCTTAAGCACTTCTTGGTCTTGGACTTAAGCTAAGTTGAAATCTGTTCACATCAACAAGATTTTATTAGTACTTAATCTAAGATCAATATCATTCTCTTATTTCTCTTAATCCTATTTATTAAATTTCTCTAGGGCTTTACTAGCTATTTAGGTTGTATAAAAATTGGTTTAATTTGAAGTTAAGTAAATATATAATTAATTTATAACTTCATTCAACATGGCTATGTTAGGGACTGTGTTGCTCAACACAACGGGATTATGACCTTGTTAGGGGTTGAGTATCTTTTGGTGTAAAATTTGGTTTCAACACGGTTAAAACATGACCGTGTTGGGAGGTTATGTTCCTCTTCATTCAACATGGTCTAAACACGACCATGTTAGGAGGTCGTGTTATCCTTAACTCAACACAGTTAAAACACGACTGTATTAAGAGGTTGTGTATCTCTCGGTGCAACATTCACACTCAACACGATCTAAACATGATCGTGCTAGGGAGCTATGTTACCCTTAACTTAACATGGTCAAAACATGACCGTATTGGGAGGCCGTTTCAAACGACGCTGAACTTCCCTGGAAGGTTTGCAATTATCTTCCATTAAAATCTTGTGCATGCATGTGGAGGGGCTTAGTCCTTTGATATCAGCTATGGACCATCCAATGGCTTCTTTGTACTCTCTCAACACCTAAATCAACTTTTCTTCTTCTAAAGCACTTAGTTTGTTAGAGACTATCACAGCAAGAGTCTCATTTTCTCCTAAGAAGATGTACTTTAGATGTTTGGGTAAGGGTTTTAACTCTAACTTTGGTGCCTGCACAATAGAGGGAAGAAGTCTTGTGTTAGAAGGGGGTAAATGAATGTAGGACACATCATACCTGATAGGTTTTAATGATTCCAACTCCCAAATCTTGTCCTGCAAATCAGAGGATATTACAAGCTTCTCCTTAAGAGTTTTCAATGCATGAATAGTAAGACTCCTATTAAGTACAACTTTCAACTCATCATCGTCTATCAAATCAAATGTAGCCTGTGTTAATGGGTCAATAACATCCACAAAAAAAAAAAAAAAACAGGAGAGATATCACTAGGATATTTCATGGTATCATAAATGTTAAATTTAATCACTTCACCATCAAATTCCATAGTGAGGTTACCATCATGAACATCGATTTTTGTTCTAGATGTCTTAAGAAATGGTCTCCCTAATAATATCATTGATGAATTACGAGAATCATCATTCTCCATGTCAAGCACGTAAAAATCTGCGGGGAAAATCAAACCATTAACTTGTACTAAAACATCTTCTAGAACTCCCTCAGGATAAACATTGGACCTATCAGCAAGTTGGACAATAACACCTGTTTCCTTCAAGGGACCAACATTTAAACATTGATAAACAGACAAAGGCATAACATTGATTGAAGCTCCTAAATCACACATAGCTTTAGTGATTCCAAGATTACCTATTTTGCAAGGAATAGTAAACATACCTGGATCCTTACATTTAGGAGGAAGCTTCTTCTGAAGAATAGCTGAAACATTCTCACCTACACTAATCTTTTCATTACCTTTCAGCTTTCTTTTGTTAGTGCACAATTCTTTAAGAAATTTAGCATAACGAGGTACTTGCTTAATTGCATCCAGCAAAGGAATGTTTACCTCAACTTTGCGAAAAGTGTCAAGAATCTCTTTTTCTTCAGCTTCATTCTTGGATTTTGCTAATCTGGAGGGAAAGGAGGTGCTGTTGTCATGACCTTTGGTGGTTCAATGAGGGGTCCTTTGATCTAATTGTTCTGCTGGCTCGGAGTTCCAGTTTCTTTCTCCATCTCTTCCTCAAGATTAGTTCGGTTTCCTTTCTCATTTGATCCCTGCAATTTCGTTCCACTTCTTAAAGTAATTGCATTAGCACTTTGCTTTGGATTTGTAATAGTTTGGGAAGGTAACTTACCTTGAGTTTCTAACCTGTTTATAGAAGAAGCAAGTTGGCTTACCTGATTTTCCAAGTTGTGGATGCTCTGCTTTATCTCATCCTGAAATTGTTTTGTATTAACGACAAGTGATTTAACAATTTCCTTAAGAGACATACCTGAAGTGGAAGGAGCTTGCGATACTTGGTTTGATGGCTTGGGTTGGAATTGTTGGAAGTTTTGTGGTTTATTGCCATATCTGAAGTTAGGATGATCCCTCCATCCCGGATTGTAAGTATTCGAGTAGGGGTCATACTTCCTTTGTGGTTGTCCTGGGAATCCTCCTACAGCATTGGCGTGTTCATGATTGTCATCTTGCAAGGTGGGGCACATGTCGGTAAGATGATTAGGAGTAACACAAATTCCACAAGCCTTCACCTGCTAGGTATTTCCAAGAGCTAGCTGCTGCACAAGGGAGGTTAGGTTAGAAATTTGATATTCAAGGTTAGACACACTTACCTCATTTACCTTCCTTGAAGATGTATCATGCCTATACCCAAATTGTTGCAAATTGGCAGTCATAATGGAGATCAATTCCCTAGCTTGACCAGGGGTTTTGTTTACTATGGCACCTCCACTTGCAGCATCCATCATCTTCCTTTCCATCGAAAGCAGGCCTTCATAGAAGTATTGGATGAGAAGTTGTTCAGATATCCCATGTTGTGGGCAGCTTGCACACAGTTGCTTGAACCTCTCCCAATACTCATGAAGAGTCTCGGTATCCCTCTGTTTTATACCACAAATTTCTCTTCTTATACCAGCGGCTCTGGATGCGGGGAAAACTTTGTCCAAGAAGAGTCTCACCATATCTGTCCAAGTGGTGGTAGAACCTGGAGGCAAATAAAACAACCAATCTTTAGCTTTAGTACTTAAAGAAAATGGAAAAGCACATAACTTGATTTGATCGTCGGTTATTCCTTGCGGCCTCATACTAGAACACACTATATGAAACTCTTTCAAATGCTTATGAGGATCTTCATTCTCAAGACCATGAAAGGTGGGTAGCAGATGTATCAACCCAGATTTTAATTCGAATTCCACAGCTAGTTCGGGGTAGTGAATACAAAGTGGTTATTGATTCACATCCGGTGCAGCCAATTCCCTTAATGTTCTCTCGGGATTTGCCATATCGTCTTCTTTTTCAGAATCAAGGGATGAATCAGACAAATCCAATGCTAAGTTCAATCTAGGGGATGATCTAGCTTCTCGTCGCAGCCTCTTTAGAGTCTTCTCAATCTCCGGATTATAAGTAAGTTCACCTGTCTGAGAAGAATGAGTCATACAAGAATAGAAATAAATTTGACACCAATCCCCGGCAACGGCGCCAAAATTTGATGGGTGTCAAATCCAACAAAAATAAAAACCTACTCCTAGACAATTATATGATTTGCATATAGTGGTGAGTAGGGTCGAATCCACAGGGATTGGTTAAATATATTTCTATTCAAAGAGAATAAAGAGGAAAAGAAAAATGGGGGGTTTTGTTTGTGAATTAAGATACTGTTGAAACAAGATAATAAAATTGAGTATTGATAAAAGCCTAGCCAAAGGAATCAAGATAGTTTAATTCTAGGAATTGATCATCGATGCAAATATTTTCTATTCTTATTTCTAGATAAACTGGTTATGGTTATTAACAAGCTCTAACAACCTATCTCTCCTTACTTCCTCGGTAATCAAGACAAGCTCTTTGATTACTTCTCTTATCGATTAGACAATCCTAGACAAGCTCTTAGGATTTAATCTATCAATAGCATTAAAAATCTAGAGAGACCACCAATTCATGCCAGTAGATTATAAGATAACCTATTTAAACATGATCATACACTTCTATAACATGAATTCGATCATCTATTTTATAACCAAACATGTTATTGTGTCACTGAGACTAGAACAATCAAATAATTAAGGATTTAATGTGCTAGTTGACAATATATTAACTTGCTAATTGAGTAGAAGAGCTCTAATTCATACCAATCAACAAAGATAATAATGACAAAACGTTCAGAAGATATATGAATATCCAAAAACAAAGAGTAGAATAAATACAAGTCAATTAGACCTCACAATTCGTGGAGAATTAAACATCTATGATCCTTTGGCTAGAAAAGTAGCTTAGCTACTCATGTTCATCAACAAAACGAAAATAAAAAGTAAAAACATGATGAACCCGGTTGCTTGCTCTACCTCCAAGATGATCTAAGGTTCTTCAAGATCCAAAGATTAAAGATTGCCTCTAACCCTCTAGGGTTAGTTCTATTTATATTGTTAAAGGAATGGCAGATGATCTTTTGCTAGCAAGATACGAAAATATCTTTCCTTTTTTAAGTAAATCTCGAGAAGTGAATATTCGTCCGCCTGTCACACCCTACGACACGGTCGTGGGTCAAGTCGTGCCTCTGTCGGTTGATTCTTCTGGGCAAATATACGGCCGTGTACTTCAACCATGTATGTTTCTGTAGATTCTTCAAGACAGATACACGGCCGTGTACTTCAACCGTGTATGTTTTTGTGGATTCTTCAAGACAGATACACGGCCGTGTACTTCAACCGTGTAAGCTTCTGTGGATTCTTCATCCGTGTCCAGTGTGTGCCACGGCTTCAACCACAGCCGTGTCACAAACCGTGTCTTCCTCTGGTCGATGTTCCACAATTTCTCCTCCTTGTTTCATCAAGCGTCCACCACGGCTACCACCACGGTCGTGTCATAAGCCGTGTCTTCCACCATGGCTTCCACCACAGCCGTGTCACAAACCGTGCCTCCTTATGCCCATGTGCTTTCCTCCGGCAGTGTAAATCCTTGTCTTTGATCCAAGTTATAGATGACTTCTCTAATTTACTTGAATTAGCACCCTTAACTCCATTTAACCTGATTTATCACCATAATAGAATTAAGTACCATTTCCTTATATTTCTATAAAATCAATAATAAATTAACACAATTCATACTATAAAGATCGAGTATAAAATGGCTCTATCATATCCTCAATTAGCTCTACACTTATCTCCAAAGTCAATAAAGGTTTTAAGATCACCCTTTCAAAGTAACAAGTTGAGAAACTTCCAAGAAGTTTTAATAATTTCCAGCTTTCTTAAAGAAGTTGATAATCTTACCTGTTTTATATGTTCTAGGATCTTTATTATAAGTTACAAAGGTTTTCATCTAATCAAGGTAATCTCGATTAGCCTTAGTTATCTTTGTCTTATCAATCAAGAATGATAGAAATTAAGCAGCATATTGTGTCTGGAAGCTCAGAAACATACACGACCGGATATACGGCCAAAAGGCATGGCCATGTATTGTATCAGATAGCTCCCAGAAACATACATGACCTGATACACGACTAGAAGGCACGACCATGAATATTGAAATATTTGTTTTGTGATTTATTTTGTAAATATGGCATGTATATTTTGTATTTTATATTTTGGTAGAGGAAGATTTGTTTTCCTAGTTTGTAGGATATAGTTGCTTGGAAAAGATATTCTCCTGATGTATATATATATTTGAACATGAGTTATGAAGAGTGCATTCAGCCAAATTTTCTCAAAAGTTGTTATGGTATCAGAGCCACACAAACTGAATATTTTGTTGAATCCGTAGTTTTCCTTTTATTCTTGGAATTGCTGGTTTGTTCTTGGTTTTCTTTGGTTTTAGGTTGATTAATTCTGATCAACAATTTTCTTGATAATCAAGTTGTGAGTGACAATTCTGTTTAGAATGTCTTCTGAGAAAACACATGAAATCTTAGCTATTAGATTTACGGGAAAGAATTATGCAGCATGGGAAGTTCAGTTCAAGATGTTTTTGAAAGGGAAGGAACTTTGGGGTCATATTGATGGGTCTTCTCCAGCTCCTACAGAGTCGAAAGATCGTGGTCAATGGGAGGCAAAGGATGCTCGGATTGTTTCTTGGATTTTAGGATCATTTGAGGTTCATATGGTGAACAATTTATGATCCTTTGGCACAATTAAAGAAATGTGGAAATACTTGAAGCGCGTCTATAATCAAGATAATATTGCAAGATGTTTTCAATTGGAACTTGATATGAGTAATTATAGTTAAGGTAATCTCTCAATTGAATAATATTATTCTGGCTTTCTTAATTTATGGAGCGAATATTCTGGTATTATCTATGCTAAGGTGTTAAAGGAGAATTTAGCTAGCCTTCAGGCTATTCATGAAGTGAGTTGTCGTGATCAGATTTTGACGAAGCTCAGGCCTAAATTTGAAACTGCTCGAGCTGGGTTGCTAAATAGAGATCCAGTTCTTTGTTTGGATGTATGTTTTGGTGAATTGCTGCGCGAGGAACAAAGATTAGCGACACAAGCCACTATTGGTGCAACTGGTGGATCATTTGGAATAGTTAATGTTGCATATGCTGCTCAGACTCGAGGGAAGGGAACAATGCAGTGTTACAATTGCAAAGAATTTGGTCATATTGCCCGCCATTGTAGTAAGAAGTTCTGTAATTATTGCAAGCAAAACGGAAATATTATGAAGGAGTGTCCTATAAGGCCTCAAAACAAAAGGCCACAAGCTCTTCATGCTGCAGTATCCGACTCTCGCAATCTTGGTTCGACATACACAATTGCTGGCAATAATCAATCTGTTCTCGCACCAGATATGGTCCAACAGATGATTCTCTCTACCTTCTCTGCTCTTGGTCTTTAAGGGAAAGGTAAGACTATTAATTTTGTTCCTTGGTTTGTTGATTTCGATGCCATAAATCATATGACTGGCACATCTGATTTATTGCATAATCAACGCCCATATACTGGTACTTAACATATTCAGGTTGCTGATGGAAATAAAATTCCAATTACGACAGTTGGTGATATTAGCTCCTCCTTTCAACATGTCTTAGTTTCTCCTAAATTATCTATTAGCTTACTTTCTGTTGGTCAAATGGTGGATAATAACTATGATGTCCACTTTTCTCGTGATGGTTGTATTGTGCAGGATCAGGTGTCAGGGAAGGTGATAGCGAAGGGGCCTAAAGTGGGCAGGTTATTTCCATTACAATTTACCGTTCCTCGGACTTTGTCATTAGCTTCCTCAGTTGTTGAAAATAAGGCTGGCATCTAGCATAGACGCTTAGGTCATCCAAATAATATTGTTTTGACTCATTTGTTGCAAAGTGGTGTTCTCGGTTCCACAGATAAGAGTTTATTAGTTGATTGTTCTCCTTGTAAACTGGGCAAAGGTAAGACATTGCCCTTTCCTGTTTTGGATAGTCATGCCAATAAATGTTTTGACATTATTCATAGTGATGTTTGGGGAATTACACCGATTATTTCACATGATCAGTATAAATATTTTGTGACATTTATTGATGATTACAGTCGATTCACATGGATCTATTTTTTGCATTCCAAAGCAGACGTGTTTACTGTGTTTCAAACCTTTGTGACATATATTGAAACTCAGTTCTCCACTTGTATTAAAGTCTTATGGTCTGATAATGGTGGTGAATATATTTCTCATGAGTTTCAAGCATTTCTTCATAATAAGGGTATTGTTTCACAAGGTTCATGTCCTTATACACCTCAGCAGAATGGAGTTGCCGAACGAAAAAATCAACATTTGTTAGATGTGGTGCGCACATTGTTGTTAGAATCTTCTATTCCAGCTAAGTTTTGGACCAAAGCTTTATCTACTGCAGTTTATCTAATTAATCGCTTACCATCTCAACAATTGAAGTTTGATTCTCCCTACCATCAAATTTTTTGTAAACATCCTAATTATCATATGCTACATACTTTCAGATGAGTTTGTTTTGTTCATTTACCTACCCATGAACGTCATAAGTTGTCATCCCAGTCTGTTCGATGTGCCTTTATGGGTTACAGTCTTAATCATAAAAGTTTTGTGTGTTATGATTCGATTAATAATCGATGGTGTATCTCTCGGGATGTGATTTTCTTTAAACATGAATACTATTTTTAGCAACATCTTTCGACATCTGATACTGTTGTACTTCCTCACTTTGATGATTCTTCTTTTGATAAACGGATCAAGCCTGGTCCTGCTCTTGGAAATGCTCCAATGATTCTTCGACGATCAACTTGGCACATTCGTCCTCCAGATAGATATGGCTATTCTGCAATTTTAACTAATACTACAATTCCTACCTCTTATTCTCACGCTGCTAAATAGACTTGCTAGATAAAAGCCATGCAAGAGGAACTTCAAGCACTTCAAGACAATCACACTTGAGATATTGTTTCATGTCCTACTGGTGTTAAACCCATTAGTTGTAAATGGGTTTATTCTCTTAAGCTCCGATCTGATGGTTCCCTTGACAGATATAAGGCAAGATTGGTAGCTCTTGGCAATCGACAGGAATATGGAATTGATTATGAAGAGACCTTTGCACCTGTGGCTAAGATGACAACTGTCCGATTTATTCTATCTATTGCTGCATCTAAAGGATGGTTCTTACGACAGATGGATGTTAAGAATGCATTATTTTCATGGGGACCTCAAGGAAGATATCTATATGACTCCTCCTCCAGGCTTGTTTTCTACACCCTCACATGATGTTTGTAAGCTCAAACGGTTTCTATACGGTTTGAAATAGGCTCCACGGGCCAGGTTTGAAAAGTTTTGTAATACTGTTCTTAGCTTCTCTTTTATTCAAAGTCAGTATGATTCTTCATTATTCCTTTGCAAGACTGATAAGGGAATTGTTTTGTTGTTAGTCTATGTTGATGATAATGTCATCACAGGATCCGATACTCAATTGATGTCTCAGTTATAGGAGCATCTTCAAGGTTCTTTTCATATGAAGGATTTGGGATCTTTAACTTATTTCTTAGGTCTTGAGGTTCACTCTTCTTCTGCTGGTATTTTTCTTCATCAACATAAATATACTGAGGAACTTATTGCTTTAGCTAGTCTCCAAGAGGGTCGTCCTGTTGATACTCCTTTGGAAGTGAATGTTAAATATCAACGAAATGATGGTGACTTTCTATCTGATCCATCTCTATATCAACAACTTGTTGGAAGTCTCAATTATCTGACTATTACACGTCCTGATATTTCATTTGCTGTGCAACAAGTTAGTTAATTTATGCAGGCACCTACACATCTTCATTTAGCAACAGTTCGCCGTATTGTTCGGTATTTAAAAGGTACTTCTCATCGTGGTTTGTTCTTTTCTGCGGAGTCTCCTATTCACTTAACAACCTATAGTGATGCTGATTGGGCTGGTTGTTCTAATACACGTCGATCTATTATTGGTTGGTGTATGTTTCTTGGTAACTCTTTAATTTCTTGGAAGAGTAAGAAACAAGATCGAGTGTCTAAGTCTTCTACTAAGTCCGAATATCGTGCTATGTCCTCTGCTTGTTCAGAGATCATTTGGCTTTGAGGTTTGTTGGTTGAGGTTAGCTTTCCTCGACTTGAGTCTACCTCTCTTTATGTCGATAATACTAGTGCTATCCAGATTACTACTAATCCTGTCTTTCATGAACGTACGAAACATATTAAAGTGGAATGTCATTCTATTCGAAAAGCTTATGATAATGGTGTTATTTCTCTTCTTCATATCTCTTCTGATATTCAAACGACTGATATATTTACTAAGGCTCTTTCTCGGTAGCTTCATCAGTTTCTTGTTGGAAAATTGATGCTTCTTAATTAGTCATCATCAATTTGAGGGGGGATATCAATCAAGAATAACATAAATTAAGCAGCATATTATGTCTGGAAGCTCAGAAACATATACGGCCGGATACACGGCCAGAAGGCACAGCCGTGTATTGTGTCAGATAGCTCCTAGAAACATACACAACCTGATACACGGCTAAAAGGCACGGCTGTGTATTATGTCAGGTAGCTTCTAGAAACATACACAGCCTGATACACGGCTAGAAGGCACGACCGTGTTACACGGCCGTGAATATTGAGATTTTTGTTCTGTGATTTATTTTGTAAATATGGCATGTATATTTTGTATTTTATATTTTGGTAGAGAAAGATTTGTTTTCCTAGTTTGTAGGATATAGTTGCTTGGAAAAGATATTCTCCTTATGTATATATATATTTGAACATGAGTTATGAAGAGTGCATTTAGCCAAATTTTCTCAAAAGTTGTTATGTCGTACATTCTTTGAATAGCATACTAGCATTCCCTATTCATAAAAGTTGTAGGTACCATCGATTACTCTACTTCAAGAAATCTTACTTTCATAAGATTATTTCATTTCTCTTTTCTTTAAGATGTCTTTGCGGTAGTTAGATATATTTTTGAACCTTTAACATTTACAAAAGTTCAAAGAAATGATGTTAATGAACTTTTTTGAACATTTAGGACCTATGACTATTTTTTACCTAATTTAGGCTTTATCCTATTGGATTTATCATTAAACAAATGCTTGACTTTTCATGACATCATTTGAAAACAAGACTTATCATGTTGAGGACCTAAATGTAAACCTAGATGAAAGACTATAAACTTGGACTTGAGACCTTAGACTTGGACTATTAAGAATCTAAATAATTAAAAGATACCCTAAACGACTACTAATAAGATTTGGGGTCAAGATCAAGATATTAAAATGGAATATTTTAGTAGTAGTTACTCTTATATGTATTTCTCTTATGTCTAATTATTTAGGTTATTTAGAGGATCTACAATCTCTACCCAAGGATTATTACGATCCTTAAGTCATGCTTAAGTGGGGGAGTTCAAATGATTTACTATTTGCTTGCTGCTTGCTAA